>BSBM01000792.1:0-335000 GCA_027924585.1 Larix kaempferi | reverse complement strand
GGGATGTAGAGAGAGTGAGAGGGAAATTGGAGGCTAGGTGTTTAGAGAGAGAGAGTGTCATAGATAGAGTAAAGAGATAAATATAGTTGGGGTAAGGGGTAGGAGGGTGAGGAGTGGGTGTTTGAGAGAGAGAGAGAGGGAGAGAGATTGCGGGTTAAGGGTTTAGAGAGAGAGATATAGGAGGTTAAAGATTTAGAGAGAGAAAGAGAGAGATCAAAGGTTAGGGGTTTAGAGGGATAGAGAAATAGATAGAGTGGATAGATCGATAAAGTGGAGGAGAGGGGTAGGAGGGTGAGGAGTGGGGGTTTGAGAGAGAGAGAGAGATTAGAGCCTAGAGATTAGGGCTTAAATGAATGAATGGTTGGACCCTATGTATTTTATGAATTGAGGATTATGGGTCGAAAGGTTGTACAGGTTCATATTTATATGTGTTATGGGTTAAGTATTATAGGATTTACAACTTATGAGGGATGGTGATTAGGAATTTAAAGAGTAATGGTTATATATTATCAAGGTTAAGTGTTAATGTATTTATTAATCCAAGCTAACTTATAAGGTTTTGGGATTTTATGGGTTTTTAGGTTTTTAGGGTTTATATGGGCATAGGGTTATTGATGTTAGGAGAGAGAGAGAGGAGGTTGGGTTAAATTGATGAAGGGGGTGTTAGGGAAATATGGGGATGGAGAGAGATATAGGGGGGTTATGGAAAGGAGGAGAGACAGAGAAAGGGGGTTAGAGAAAGGAGGAGAGAGAGAGGAAGGGGGGTTATGGAAAGGTGGCACTAGAGAGAGAGAGAGAGAGAGAGAGAGGGAGAGAGAGAAATACATAGAGAGAGAGAGAGAGAGAGAGGGGAGAGAGAGAGAGAGAGATTGCGGGTTAGGGATTGAGTGAGAGAGAGATATTATAAAGAGGGAGGAGATGTTAGGGAAATGAGTAGAGATAGAGGAGAGGTTGGGTTAGAGATAGTGAGGGAGACTTAGGGAAAGGTGGGGATGGAGAGAGTGAGATGGAGGGTTAGGGGCTGGGCATAGAGGAAGAGAGAGATTAGTGATTAGGGGATTAGAGAGAGGGAGAGAGATTGGGGTTATGGGTTTAGAGAGAGAGAGAGAGAGGAGGGTTAGCGAGAGAGGGAAATGGGGGGTTCCAGGAGAAGAGAAAAAGAGAGATTGGTGATTGAGGGTTTAGAGAGAGAGAGAGATTTAGGGTTAGGGGTTTAGATAGATAGATATATTGGGGGGTTAGGGGTTTAGAGATAGAGATATTGGAGGATAGGAGATTAGAGAGAGAGATATTGGTTATTATTCATTTAGAGGGAGAGATGTTGTAGGTTAGGGGTTAAGAGAGAGAAAGAGAGATTGGTGTTTAGGGGCTTAGAGAGAAAGAGATATATTGGGGATTAGGGGTTTAGAGAGACATGGAGAGATTATGGGTCAACAGTTTAGAAAGAAAGAGAGAGGAACATAGAGATTGGTTGTCAGGGGTTGAGAGAGAGAGATTGTGGGTTAGGGGTTTAGAGAGAGAGAGATAGAGAGATTGGAGGTTAGCAGATTTGATTGAGAGAGGTATATAAGAGGTTAGTGGCTTAGAGAGAGACAAAAGGAGAGATACATTAGAGGTTAGGGATCTAGAGAGAGAGAGATTAGAGGTTAGGGTTTTAGAGAGAAATATTGGGGGTTATAGGTTTAGAGAGAGGGAGAGATAAACAAACATTGGGAGTTAATATATATTTAGAGAGAGAGAGAGAGATCAGAAGGGGAGTGTGGTTGGCTAGTGGGTTGGAGGAAAGAGAAATAGACTTTGGGGGAGGGGTAGAAGGGTCAGGAGTGGGAATTTTGGGGGGGAGGAGAGAGAGAGAGAGAGAGGATGGTTAGGGAGAGAGACTAGGGTTTAGGGGTTTAGAGAGAGATAGAGAGTTTGGGGGTTAGGGGTTTAGAGATAGAGAGAGAGATATTTGGGGTTTCACATTTAGAAAGAGAGTGATAGATAGGGGGGTTAGGTAAAGGAGGAGAGAGAGAGGAAGGGAGGGTTATGGAAAGGATGAGAGAGAGAGGAAGGGGGGCTTAGGGAAAGGTGTTGCTAGAGAGAGAGAGAGATTAGGGTTAGGATTTTAGAGAGAATGAGAGATATTAGAGGTTTAGAGAGAGAGAGAGAGAAAGGGAGAGATCGGGGGTTAGTGGTTTAGAGATAGAGATAGAGAGAGAGAGAGAGAGAGAGAGAATGGAGGCTAGGTGTTTTGAGAGATATAAAGAGATTGGGGGCTAGTGTTTTATATGGAGAGAGATATTGAAAGAGAGAAATTGGTTGTTAGGGGTTTAGAGAGAGAGACTAAGGGTTAGGGATTTAAAGAAAGAGAGAGAGAGACATTGGGGGTTAGGTGTTTAGAGAGAGAGAGAGAGAGAAAGAGACAGATCACAGGTAATTAGGGGTTTAGATCGAGAGAAATATATTGAGGGTTTAAGGGTTTAGATTAAGGTTTAGTGGTTTAGAGAGAGAGAGAGAGAGGGAGAAAAATGCAGTTGTGGTGGTTAGTGGTCAAAGTTGGTGTGGGTGGTTAAGGATAGGTGGGGAGTTATAAAGAGGGAGGGGGGATTAGTAAAAGGAGGAGAGATAGTGGAGGGTTGGGTTCAAGAGAGGGAGGGGTTTTAGGGAAAGGTGGGGTTGGAGAGAGAGAGAGAGAGAGATTGGGTGTAAGGGTTGGGAGAGAGAGAGAGGGAGAGAGATTCGGTGTTATGGGCTTAGAGAGAGAGAGATTGGGATTTAGGGGCTTAAAGATAGATATTGGGGGTTAGGGGTTTAGATTGAGAGAGAGAGACAGAGAGAGAGATTGGAGGTCCGGGGTTTAGAAATAGATAGATTTGGGGTTAGGGGTATAGAGAGATTTTGGGTTAGGGGTTTATAGAGAGAAATAGAAAGAGAGAGAGTGGTGGTTATTGGTTTAGAGCAAGAGAGATATTGGAGGATAGGGATTTAGACAAAGAGATTGGGGGTTAGTGATTTAGAGAAAGAGAGAGAGAGAGGGTTTAGACAAAGATAAATAGATTGAAAGAGAGAAATTTGGGGCTAGGGGGTATAGAGAGAGATAGAGACATTTTGGGTTGGGGGTTTAGAGAGAGAAATAGAAAGAGAGAGAGTGGTGGTTATGGGTTTAGAGAAATGGAGTTATTTAAGGTTACAGATTTAGGAACAGATATTGGGGTTTAGTGATTAATAGAGAGAGAGAGAGATTAGAGGTTAGGGGTTTAGAGAGCGAGAGAATGGGGTTATGATTTTAGAGGGAGTGAGATAGAAAGAGAAAGATCATGGGTTATGGGTAGAGAGAGAGAAATATATTGAGGGTTAAAGGGTTTAGAGGGAAAGAGATTGGAATTTAGGGGCGGGGGTGGTGGTTAGTGGTGGGGGAGAGAGAGAGATAGTGTTAGGAACTTGTGTAAACCCTTCTCTTTACTATGTTAGTATATTGTTTTTGGACACATATGCTTTGTAAGTCATCTCGTAGTATTTGTTGATCCGTAGTTTATATTATCCCATAGTATTGACCCATAGTATTGGACGCATATGCTTTGTAAGTCATCCCATAGTATTATATGTCCCATGGTTTTGACTCATGGTATTGGGCATAGACTTAGTATATAAGTGTGTGTTGAGGTCATTGAAGGCACCGTGAAGTTAATTGTATTGAGCTTGCTCAAAGGAGGTGTTAGCTCTCCAAGAAACTACCTAGGGTTATAAGCTAGGTATGCCTGGTAACTTAAGAAATTATCTTTTTTTTGTGTCTTTTGAAAAGGTGGATCAATGGGACAACTCAATCTGAGTATAGCATTCAGACATTCAGCATGATAAACAAATGAAACAGTGCTCTCAAGAGTCGATTAATCAGCATATAACTTCAAAGATGGATGAAGAAAAGGAATGTAACCAAACCAGTACAGAGTAGGGTTCGAGAGACATTCAAGAAACTAATACCAGGCTATGAGCTGAACAATGGAAAAGAAACCATTCAAAGCTAGACAACACAGATAATAGTGAAAGGAAAATGGAAAGCTGACATCAAAACTGAAAGAAACCTGTGATCTATATTAGCATAAAGAAAACTCAATACAATAGTAGATTACTCTATCCAAAATCGAACCTTTTTTCAATCTCAGTTTTCAGGCTTTATAGGCTTTACAAAACAATTCTCAGATCCTAAAAGCATGGATCTGTTTTAATTAACTAAAACACTACTGATAGTAAAAAACAAAAAGATAGGGATTAATCCCTAAAATTAAGGAAAATCTGATATGGAGATCTTCTTCAACGACTCGATGGTTGGTGAGATGAAGCAGCCTTCCAAGGCTCGGTGAACTGAGTTCTGGGCGGAATTAGAGAACCTTTGCAAAAAACAGGCTTTTGGCAGCTAACTATTCTGCTGATTTCGTTCCTTAGCCGCCGGAAGTCAGATCTTTCGACAGCTAATGAGCTCTGTGGGGCTCGCCTAAGCTGCCGAAAGCTGTAACTGTTTCAAAAATTAAAACCCAAACGCTGCTTTCTGCTGATTTCGTGCCTTAGCCACCGGAAGTCAAACGTTCGACAGCTAATGAGCTCTGTGGGGCTCGCCTAAGCTGCCGAAAGCTGTAACTGTTTCAAAAATTAAAAACCCCAACGCTGCTTTCTGCTGATTTCGTGCCTTAGCCGCCGGAAGTCAAACGTTCGGTAGCTAATGAGCTCTGTGGGGCTCGCCTAAGCTGCCGAAAGCTGTAACTGCTTCAAAAATTAAAAAAAAACCCCGAAACGCTGCTTTCTTGCATGCTCGTGACCAGTCGCTAGGACTTCTTTGAAACTGCTCTTTTCCCTCTAGTCACTCGTTTAGTCTGTCTCTGCTGAACTTTCACAGGCTGTTCTTGTTGAGCTTCCACAGGTTGTTCTTATTGAGCTTCCACAGGTGTTACTTCCTCAGGGATCGTGGCCACCTCAGCCAACGTGCTTAGACCAGATGGTTGTGCTCCTGTGACTACTGGTTGTACTTTTTTCCCCTCCAATTCCTTCATCTTTAACCTGAGCATCCTGAGGTTGCGGTAGAGCTTGACATTGTCTTTTATCAGCAATGCGTTCCTCTCGGTTGTTTTCTGGAGTTTTTCGAAGATTTCCTTGCTCCGATCATGCAGTGCCATATTCTTTTCAATTAGCTTTGCGTTGTGCAACTTAACCTGCTTCTCATTATGTCTTGCCTGGGAAAGTTCCTGTAACAGCTCATTGAATTTGTTGGTCTCTGGTGTGGAAGGTTTGGGATCTGGTACATCAGTCAAGGGAGGGTCTTTACTTTTCTCACTCTCCATGGGCTGCTCTGTTCCTTGTTTTCCTTCGTCTTCAGATTCAGATCCTGAGTAGGGGAGATTTAGTGGATTTTTCCCTTGAGGAGTTCCTTTAGTCTGTTCAAATACCAACTTTTTCTTTGACCTTCTCCTTTTGCCGGATGAGGAAGGGGATTCCATTTGGGCTTGAGGAGAGATGGCTCTCCTCCTTCTCTTGCTGATTTTGGGAGTGCTGCTCTTCTCGCCCTTACCCTGCTTAACTGCCTCTTCACTGACAAGCTCTGTGGGGAACTCATGCCAGAATAAAAAGTAATTCCAGTCTACGCTCCTCTTTTTCAAAAGCTCCTTGATTATCAATGTTATGAGACCCTGGTGAGAGATCCTGCTTGCAATCTTGCTTGGCTTAGCCTGGACTTGCTTTGCCATTTTAGTGAGGGTCTTATGGAAGAAGTATGGCAGATTAATCTTTTCCCTTCCTGTGAAATGATTCAATAGTTTGAAATGGTAGTGCAGCACCCTGTGATAACGGCCTTCACAAGTTATGTAAACGATGATGGCCTTTACAAGAGCCTGCCATTGAGGTTCAAGAAAGGCGATGGGAATATCCTTTCTCCAAACGATTTCCTTATGAGCTGGTAGGAGATACGACCTGAATTCAATGTCCAAAGCTTTAGTGGTCTTAAACCAACTCTGCCCTGTCCTGGGGAGGCCTGTACATTCAGCTATAGCTGCCTCATCCACATGAAATTCCTCTCTGCCAAACTTCACTGTTCTCCCGTCGTAGCTCAGAGAAAACGCCTCAGCAAGTGGTTGGATGAAACTAGTGAGTCTCTCACAGTAGTCAAAAACTTCTGCAGACTTGAAAAACTCGGCCACTTGTGGATGGGACTCGAGATACCAGACCCCGTCTAGTTCTGTCCTGAGTGGCAGATTTGTTTTTGCCATGAGTTGAGCCCTTTGTTTTTTGCAGCAGAAGATTAAAGAGACACTGTGCTAGAGTCTCATCCTGATGGGGGCGTCCCTGGATAAATGATTGGCTCTGATAAAAACTGCCTGAACGGAACAAAAACTTCAACTGAGCGATAAAATGAAAAACCCCATGACCGTGGCCCTGCTTACAACGTTTTGGGAAAAAGATGCCTTCCATCTGAGCCGAGAAAGTGATTACTTATGATATCGTCTAGCTCGTGTGAAATTATGAAGCGATCAGCTGCGAATGATCCTCAGATATGCATTAAGAGCTCCTGTGTTACCCTGCGCAGTCAATGATGTGGGTGTTTAATGACTCGCCTTCGGCAGCTTACCGACATTAAACCTCATGATGGTCATATGAGATGCATTCTGATCTTCCCTTCGGCGGCAAAACACACAGGCTCTCTTGATGTGAAGTCGAGTACGGACACGTACTCTCTCTTTTTAATTTTCTGATAAGATCATTTTCGGCAGCTAACATAACTTTAGTAATTCCAGTTAATCCTTTCAGCTGCCGAAAGTGAGCCTTTTCGGCAGTTAGCTGGCCTCTACAAAACAGAGTTAGCTACCGAAACCTGTACTTCCAAAATTTGAAATCAATACTCAATTAAATCGGATTTTTTGACTCAGTACTGAGAACGAGGACCTCCTTATGGACTCTAAAATTTTAAAAAAAATGAATTTAGTGATTCAAACCTATCACCTAAAATAATGAAAAAACCGACTGATTATTTTAGGAGATAACATTGGCTCCTACTCGGGGATGGAATCCTCCCAGTGAGGTTCCAAAGAATCCCAGAACCAAATGCCTTTCCTGGAAATAAAACTGACACCTAGTCTAGTACTCCCATTGGGCATGGAGTTTATTTGACATTCATGGAAATAAAACTAACACCTAGTCTAGTACTCCCATTGGGAATGGAGTTTATTTGACACACTGACTCTAAACAGAAAGGAAAGACGAATATTTTACAATGAGAAAGACCCAAGGTCTTTTAAGAGAGGTAGATTTTCAAAAATCGCCCATTGAATGGGCCACCTGCGAGAATCTCTCCATCCAGATGATGAAGAACAAAAGTGTTGTTGTGGTAAGCCTCTGTTATAATGTATGGACCAGTCCATAATGAATCAAACTTCCCATGCTGTCCCTTATTTTGCCTAGATGCATCCCATTTCAAAACAAAATCACCTATTTTGAACACCTCCTTTTTGTTTTCCTGTCAAAAGTGTTTTTTACCTTCATTTGATGATTCTCAGACTTTTCTATCAGATGCTCTCTCTCCTGCTGTAACTCCACCAATTGGAAAACTCTTCTAGTGTGATCATCAGGTTCAGAGCCGGCCTCTTGAAGGAAATTAGTCACTGGTAACACAAGTTGGACTGGGAATATGGCTTCAGTGCCATAGACTAATTTAAATGGGGATGTACCAATGGATTTTTTGATAGTGACTCTGTCGGCCCACAAGGCGAATTTTAACTTGCTGTCCCAACTTTTCTTATTTTCCTCTAGCAATTTCTTGATGATACGAGACAAACTTTTATTTGAAGACTCAGCTAGTCCGTTGCCCTGTGGGTAATATGACGTGGAATGAGCCAGTTTTACCCCCATCTCTTCACATAAGCTCACCAAATGTCGGTCATTAAAGGCAGGAGCATTGTCTGTAATCAGCTTCATGGGACAGCCAAACCTTGAAAAGATATTATTAAACAGAAAGTCAATAATCACCTTATGAGTAGCATTCCTCGTGGGAATGGCTTCGATCCATTTCGTGAAATAATCTGTGGCAACCAATATCCATTTGTGCTGATTGCTTGATGAAGGGTGGATCTCTCCGATGAAGTCCAAGCCCCATTGCTGGAATGGACCAACAGTTCTAATGGGCTTCAATGGTAGAGATTTCAGCTGCTCCTTTCCTTGGAACCTTTGACATTTGTCACATGCTTTCACAAAAGCAAACACATCAGAAAATATACAGGGCCAGTAATAATCCGCCCTCAGTATCTTGTGGACGGTTGTCTTCCAGTAGTGATGTCCGCCACAGATACTGTCATGAAATTCAGTCATCACCTTGACAACCTCCTCCTTTGTCACACATCTCAGGAGTACCCCTAAAGGGTCTTTCCAAAACAACAAGTTATCTTTGATGCAGAAGCTCGCAGATTTAAGCTTAAGAGCTCTTCCCTGTATTCTTGTGAGTCCCTCCGGCAAAGAAAAAGTTTGCAAAAAGAAAACAATATCCCTGTACCATTCACACTCTGAGATATAAGAGGTTACCTGTAAATCTGATCTTGTCTGATTCGCTGAAATTTCAAATTGGAAATCCGCTGTACCTTTCTCCTCTTCATAAATCTTCAATGCCTTGCAATTTTCTTCAGTCAATAACCGAGCGAGTCCCTGCCCTCGAATCAGCTTGACAGGTTTGATTTCTATGTCAAACTCAATCAGCTTTGCCACCCACTTACTCCTTTTGCCATCAATGTCAGGTTGTACTAAAACATCTTTGACTGAACTAGAGGGGACATAAGCAATTACCTTGGACTGGAGAATGTAAATTCTGAATGCCTTCAGGGCTTTTATCAATGCATATGCTTGCTTCTCCAAAGGTTCATACTTAAGCTCAGCATCACGGAGTACTTGGCTGAAAAAAGCAACAGGCTGCTCCTGTTCATCATCGTTTTTCTGTAAGAGGACAGCTGCGATAGTGTCATGTGAAGCAAATGAAAAAATGAAGAATTCTTTGTCAAAGTGTGGACTGATGAGAACCGGGGCTGAAGTGATTGCTTTCTTGATATCCTGGAATGAATCCTTTGCCTGTTTAGTCCATTTGATTTCCGAATCTTTCTTTAGCATGCTGGTAATGTGTTTAGTCAGTTCAGCAAAATTTGAAATAAATCTGCGGATGAAGTTAATGGTGCCACGAAAAGATTGGACATCTTTCTTGGATCTAGGCAATGACAGATCTAGGATTGCCTCCACCCTCTTTGGGTCAATTTTAACTCCTTCTGCTGAAACAATATGACCGAGCAGCTTACCTTCTTTAAGTGCAAAAAATGACTTTTTAGGACTCAACGAGATACCATACTTCCTGCATTTCTCGAAAGCCTTTCTCAAATGTAGCAGATGATCTGAATGGCTGTGAGAGAACACCGTGATGTCATCGAGGTAAATGAGGACAAACTTATCCCTTTCTTCGACAAAGGCAATATCCATTGCCCGCTGGAAGGTAGCTCCAGCATTCATGAGACCGAAAGGCATTTTTTGGTACATGAATGTACCCCAAGGAGTTGTGAAGGCTTTCTTTTCTCTGTCCTCAGGATGGACAGCAATCTGGTTGTACCCCGAGAATCCGTCGATGAAAGACATGACACTTGCCCCGGAAACTCTCTGCAAAATATGTTCCATCTTGGGTAGCGGGTAATTGTCCTTCCGAGAACACTTATTCAAGTTTCTGAAATCGACACAGAGTCTGATTTCACCGTTCTTCTTTCTCACAGGGACCAGATTGGAAATCCAATCGGAATATCTCAGCGGGATAATGATTTGGGCCTCAAGCAATTTTTTGATTTCCTTCTCCATTGTGGGCAGCAGCATTGGATTGAATGATCTGAGCTTCTGTCGGAAAGGAGTAGTATCTTTGTTCAGTGGGATCCTATGTTGAATGATATCTGTGTCATAAGTCTTCAGATCTGAATACTTCCAGGCAAATATGTCGGAGAACTCTTTCAAGAGGCCAGCGTACTCAGACTTCTGCTGTTCTGTCAACTGGGAAGCCAAATTCACATATTTTGGATCTGATTCGTTTGCTAGGTTCAGAGGACAGCTATCAGATTCGTCCTCTTCTTCTCAAGCTTAACAGCAACATCATTGCTATCAAACAGTCTCTCCAAAGGTATCAGCCCTTTCGGGATTCTGTTGGAAGAAAGCTGAACTATTTTGTGTGTCCCGATTTTGTCTTCAAACCTGGTTTTTTCTTTGGCAGCCTGTTCATTCTGATTGTCTTCATCAATTTCTAAGTCAGCAAACTCATCTATAACATTTAAAAATCTGGTCAGCTCTGCATCGTCTTCAAACACCTTCCAAAATTCTACATTATCAGGCAGTGAAGGCCGATATTTTACTTGAATCTCGTATGACAGTTTGGGAGGTAGAGGGGGAATGAAATTACAAGCTGAAACAGCTAAAGAATCATCCATTTCGTTCATCAATCTAGGTACATGTGCTATTTTGAATTCAGAGAAAGAAGGGATAACATTGAGTACCTCGTCCCTGTAGGCTTTGAGCCTCACATGCTTTGCCTGAAAAGATTTGTTGACCTGCTGAATAATCAGATCAGCGTCCCCAAAGACATGTAGCTTTTTGATTTGCATTTGTTTGGCTGAATTAAGCCCCAACAGCAGGGCTTCGTACTCGGCAACATTGTTTGTCACTTGGAAATTTAGCTTAAATGACAGCTGTGTCTTTTCCTGTGAGGGGGAAATGAAAACAACCCCTGCTCCAGCAGATTCTTTGGTACAAGCCCCATCAAAGAACATCGTCCATAATCCATTCTCTTTCTCACTGTTGATAGGCTGGACCACATGTTTTTTTAGTGGCAAAGATTCCGGCAAAGAGTCATCAACCTGTAAGATACATGAGCCCATTTCCGTGTCTACTGAATAAATGGGATGGTTAGCGGGATTCTTTTCATCACTGATGATGAAAGAAAGCTGAGACTCACGGTATAACCTTCTGCTTTCTCCGGAAAAAACTGGGATAGTGGCATAAGATAGGTCCATTTGCAAGGTTCCACCTAGTCTTTTCATCCATGATCTGGACAGCAAACATCCAAACTTGGGCGGGATATCAGCCACAACAACATCCATAATCATGGTTTTCATCGGGGCAGAGGATAGGGAAACAGCAAGGTCTTTTATCAACCCAAGGCATTTCACCTTCCTGGAGTCGAAGGAGAATAAATCATGGTAAGAGCGGGTGATTTCTAAGCCTAGTCCATGCATGACTGTTTTTGACATCAGGTTATGGGAGGCACCTGAATCGAGGAGGCAATTGTGCAAGGTCTTGTCATGGATGTTCAAAGAGACATAAAAAGGGGGACAGCTTTCACCTCGTTCCTCAATCATAGGGCCTAGCACAATGCTGGGGTTATCATCAGATAAGTTTATGGTATCGGAGGAAAAAGAGACATATTTGTGATCAAGGCTTTTACAAATGTCCTTTCGGAAGGCTTCGTTCTTCATGAGTTCAATAAGAGGTACAGGGATTTTCAGTTTCTGGATTTCTGTTTGTAAATTGAAAGAAGAAGAAGTAAATTTTTCAGATTCAGAGGGATTTGCTCTTACCATGGGCGGTGACTGAGTTGTTTTCTGAACTTCCCTGGCTGGCTGCTTTGCAGGGGCAGCAGTCTTTTTCGGAGGAACTGGAGTGCTTTGTTTTCCAGTATTCTTTTTGGATCTCAGATCGTATCCTGCCCGTCCATCAGTTTGCAGCATGGCCTGTTCTTCATAAAGCTGGTTCAGTCCCTGATCAAACAATGACCCTTCATAGTCAGCTTCGGTCAAGTAGATTTCTTCGTACTCAGCTTCGACACAGTGAATGTCCTCTTCGAGTTCTTGAACCTCCTCCTCATCTTCTTCGTCAAACACTACATTCTGGAAGGGAGCCCTGATTTTCTGATCATCAGCTGGATTCCTCTCTCTCTGCAAAAGTTGGACCTGCTGTTGGTTCCTTCTCCAATTTTGATTTCTATTTGGGTAATCAGCTTGGTTCTGATTCCTGTTCGGATGCTCAAATTTATTTTGATTTCTCCCTCTGTCAGGAGATCTGCTGCTGGTCTTAATCTTCTCCATTTCAGAGGTCAGGTTCTCCAGCATTTTTGCCAACTTGTCAACCTTTTGGTTTGAATTGGAGGAGGAGGTGGCTTCCTCACTCCTTCTCCCTCTCTCGGAACCTACTTTCAGTTTCTTAGAAGATGACAAGTTCGATTCAACCTTCAGGGCAGCTTCTTGCATGGCTACAAGAGTTTCAGAATCCCTCTCTCTGAGCATCAAGCAGAATTTGTAATCGAAAGCTCCAGAATATGTGATCATAGCAGATGTTTCGGAGGGTTTGACTACCTCAGGGATCTTTTCATACATGTTATTGAACCTCTTGGTGAAATCAGATACAGAATCACCCGCCTTTTGTTTGAGATTGCCAAACTCAGTAATGTAATGCAGGTAATCTTTTCTGTCTCCCCAATTTTTCAAGAAGGCATCATCAAGAGCGGTGATGTCTCCTATGGAAGCAGCTGGCAGCGTTTTGAACCATTTCCGGGCCTCTCCATCTAAGCTCTGGACAAAAATTCTCATCCAAACATCTTCAGCTTCGATGTTGGTATTTTCTGCATAAGCGTAAAATGCTTCAAGGTGTTCTTCTGCTGTGTAGTTGCCTGGCCCGAAGAATTTAGGCATGTATTTTTGGTAGTCTCCGACAGGCATTTGAAACAGTGGAAGTGCTAGTACCAATGGAGCATATCTGTTAGCTAGTATTTGTTCCATCTTAGTCATATTTGCTCCCCCAGCCATGATGACTGTGGTATGTGATGCAGCAGAAAAACTAACAACAGTTGAACTTACAGTGGTGACTTTTGGAACAGCTTGACCTTTGGTCTTCTTCGCCTCCCTCAAGATTCGATCTGGATTTGATACTGGAGACACCAGGGGTCCTTGGGGATTCGCTCTGGTGCTGGCCCTTTTTGGAGCCAGAATGATGTTGTGGAGTCGCCAGATAGAAAATATATAACCAGTGAAGTGTCTAGTCCTTGTCTATCATCAAGGACCAGATCTGTGTCGTTCTCCCAGGAAGATCAGCTTCTCACCTCGCTCCCCAGTATGGTCGCCAATTTGTTATCTCTCCAAGAAACTACCTAGGGTTATAAGCTAGGTATGCCTGGTAACTTAAGAAATTATCTTTTTTTTGTGTCTTTTGAAAAGGTGGATCAATGGGACAACTCAATCTGAGTATAGCATTCAGACATTCAGCATGATAAACAAATGAAACAGTGCTCTCAAGAGTCGATTAATCAGCATATAACTTCAAAGATGGATGAAGAAAAGGAATGTAACCAAACCAGTACAGAGTAGGGTTCGAGAGACATTCAAGAAACTAATACCAGGCTATGAGCTGAACAATGGAAAAGAAACCATTCAAAGCTAGACAACACAGATAATAGTGAAAGGAAAATGGAAAGCTGACATCAAAACTGAAAGAAACCTGTGATCTATATTAGCATAAAGAAAACTCAATACAATAGTAGATTACTCTATCCAAAATCGAACCTTTTTTCAGTCTCAGTTTTCAGGCTTTATAGCCTTTACAAAACAATTCTCATATCCTAAAAGCATGGATCTGTTTTAATTAACTAAAACGCTACTCATAGTAAAAAGCAAAAAGATAGGGATTAATCCCTAAAATTAAGGAAAATCTGATATGGAGATCTTCTTCAACGACTCGATGGTTGGTGAGATGAAGCAGCCTTCCAAGGCTCGGTGAACTGAGTTCTGGGCGGAATTAGAGAACCTTTGCAAAAAACAGGCTTTTGGCAGCTAACTATTCTGCTGATTTCGTGCCTTAGCCGCCGGAAGTCAGATCTTTCGGCAGCTAATGAGCTCTGTGGGGCTCGCCTAAGCTGCCGAAAGCTGTAACTGTTTCAAAAATTAAAACCCAAACGCTGCTTTCTGCTGATTTCGTGCCTTAGCCGCCGGAAGTCAAACGTTCGGCAGCTAATGAGCTCTGTGGGGCTCGCCTAAGCTGCCGAAAGCTGTAACTGTTTCAAAAATTAAAAACCCCAACGCTGCTTTCTGTTGATTTCGTGCCTTAGCCGCCGGAAGTCAAACGTTCGGCAGCTAATGAGCTCTGTGGGGCTCGCCTAAGCTGCCGAAAGCTGTAACTGCTTCAAAAATTAAAAAAAAACCCCAAAACGATGCTTTCTTGCATGCTCGTGACCAGTCGCTAGGACTTCTTTGAAACTGCTCTTTTCCCTCTAGTCACTCGTTTAGTCTGTCTCTGCTGAACTTTCACAGGCTGTTCTTGTTGAGCTTCCACAGGCTGTTCTTGTTGAGCTTCCACAGGTGTTACTTCCTCAGGGATCGTGGCCACCTCAGCCAACGTGCTTAGACCAGATGGTTGTGCTCCTGTGACTACTGGTTGTACTTTTTTCCCCTCCAATTCCTTCATCTTTAACCTGAGCATCCTGAGGTTGCGGTAGAGCTTGACATTGTCTTTTATCAGCAATGCGTTCCTCTCGGTTGTTTTCTGGAGTTTTTCGAAGATTTCCTTGCTCCGATCATGCAGTGCCATATTCTTTTCAATTAGCTTTGCGTTGTGCAACTTAACCTGCTTCTCATTATGTCTTGCCTGGGAAAGTTCCTGTAACAGCTCATTGAATTTGTTGGTCTCTGGTGTGGAAGGTTTGGGATTTTGTACATCAGTCAAGGGAGGGTCTTTACTTTTCTCACTCTCCATGGGCTGCTCTGTTCCTTGTTTTCCTTCGTCTTCAGATTCAGATCCTGAGTAGGGGAGATTTAGTGGATTTTTCCCTTGAGGAGTTCCTTTAGTCTGTTCAAATACCAACTTTTTCTTTGACCTTCTCCTTTTGCCGGATGAGGAAGGGGATTCCATTTGGGCTTGAGGAGAGATGGCTCTCCTCCTTCTCTTGCTGATTTTGGGAGTGCTGCTCTTCTCACCCTTACCCTGCTTAACTGCCTCTTCACTGACAAGCTCTGTGGGGAACTCATGCCAGAATAAAAAGTAATTCCAGTCTACGCTCCTCTTTTTCAAAAGCTCCTTGATTATCAATGTTATGAGACCCTGGTGAGAGATACTGCTTGCAATCTTGCTTGGCTTAGCCTGGACTTGCTTTGCCATTTTAGTGAGGGTCTTATGGAAGAAGTATGGCAGATTAATCTTTTCCCTTCCTGTGAAATGATTCAATAGTTTGAAATGGTAGTGCAGCACCCTGTGATAACGGCCTTCACAAGTTATGTAAACGATGATGGCCTTTACAAGAGCTTGCCATTGAGGTTCAAGAAAGGCGATGGGAATATCATTTCTCCAAACGATTTCCTTATGAGCTGGTAGGAGATACGACCTGAATTCAATGTCCAAAGCTTTAGTGGTCTTAAACCAACTCTGACCTATCCTGGGGAGGCCTGTACATTCGGCTATAGCTGCCTCATCCACATGAAATTCCTCTCTGCCAAACTTCACTGTTCTCTCGTCGTAGCTCAGAGCAAACGCCTCAGCAAGTGGTTGGATGAAACTAGTGAGTCTCTCACAGTAGTCAAAAACTTCTGCACACTTGAAAAACTCGGCCACTTGTGGATGGGACTCGAGATACCAGACCCCGTCTAGTTCTGTCCTGAGTGGCAGATTTTTTTTTGCCATGAGTCGAGCCCTTTGTTTTTTGCAGCAGAAGATTAAAGAGACACTGTGCTAGAGTCTCGTCCTGATGGGGGCGTCCCTGGATAAATGATTGGCTCTGATAAAAACTGCCTGAACGGAACAAAAACTTCAACTGAGCGATAAAATGAAAAACCCCATGACCATGGCCCTGCTTACAACGTTTTGGGAAAAAGATGCCTTCCATCTGAGCCGAGCAAGTGATTACTTATGATATCGTCTAGCTCGTGTGAAATTATGAAGCGATCAGCTGCGAATGATCCTCAGATATGCATTAAGAGCTCCTGTGTTACCCTTCGCAGTCAATGATGTGGGTGTTTAATGACTCGCCTTCGGCAGCTTACCGACATTAAACCTCATGATGGTCATATGAGATGCATTCTGATCTTCCCTTCGGCGGCAAAACACACATGCTCTCTTGATGTGAAGTCGAGTACGGACACGTACTCTCTCTTTTTAATTTTCTGATAAGATCATTTTCGGCAGCTAACATAACTTTAGTAATTCCAGTTAATCCTTTCAGCTGCCGAAAGTGAGCCTTTTCGGCAGTTAGCTGGCCTCTACAAAACAGAGTTAGCTACCGAAACCTGTACTTCCAAAATTTGAAATCAATACTCAATTAAATCGGATTTTTTGACTCAGTACTGAGAACGAGGACCTCCTTATGGACTCTAAATTTTTTTTTAAAATGAATTTAGTGATTCAAACCTATCACCTAAAATAATGAAAAAATCGACTGATTATTTTAGGAGATAACAGGAGGTTTCCCCCTCGAAGTGGCCCGTGATCAATATAAAAGATATTCTGTTCTATTATTTATGATATCTCGTGTATTTGCATTAACTAATTATTGTAGGTTCATCACATCTGGTATCAGAGCACTTTCTTGGGCTCACTGGGTGAAATTTCTTCCAAAACTTTTTTTCGCATCTGTTGCAGGTTCGGATTTGGGAATAATCCCTATCCACTTAACTGTGGGAAGTACTTGGGCATAAGCCCTAAAAGTCATTGTGAGGAGTACCACAGGAACCCCGAAGTAGCTGGCCCATTGAGAGGACCTGCCAGCGAAAAGGGCAACGACCCCTACCTGATTGACTAGTTCCCACCCGTGAGGTAAACCAAGAGCTGTCGTTTGTGGCAAAGAGGTTATCAGTTTTACCTGAGGCATGGAGTGAGGGGTACTGCCCCAATACACAAGCCGTTAGACAGCATTGGTGGCCGAGTGAAAACCCTGAACTGTTAGGAAGCCGCACATACCTGGGGTCTATATCTACTTTAAGCTAAACTATTGTCAATCACTGCTGTGCCGTTTCAGATCCATTTTGCAAGCCGTTCGGCATTGTTCCTGATTCCTTCCGAGCCGTAGCCGCTCCAGTCTGTAAAAAAAAAAAAAAAAAAAAAAAAACAAGAAGTTTCTTCTCCATATCGCCCTTGTTTTACCTATGTTTCCCTTGAAATTTTCAAGGAACCCCTATCATTCCATTCTGCATATTTCATTCCAGAGGACCCTATCCTCAATTCCCCTTCCTATAGCCCGAAATCTCACATTTGTCTATTTTTAGGGTTTGCCATAACTTCCTCAGATTTCACCCAATCACCTTCAAATTTTACCACAGAGTTCCTTTCTGAATTATGCTTCTTTGTTCCCCTCTGCCAAATTTTCCCATTCTTTCACCCCACTTCTGAAACCCTCATTTTTGCTTCCTTGTCTATCCAACAGTGTCCAAAACCTAGTCAAATCCCAATTACCCTTCTGATTTTTTCCCAAATCCAAATTTTCCCTTACTGAAGTAGTTCCTATTTTTGTTTTCCTACCCAGTCAACCAAAAAAAAAAAAAAATCCTGGTTATGGTTGTCACCCTTGCAGGAGCAAAAACCATGGAGGAAGCACTTGCAACCATCCAAGCCAAACTCCAGGATCTGGATGAAAAATTTCTCGGTCTCCATCTTGAACATTCAGCTATGAACAACAAACAGCAGTCCGAGTCTTCAGCAGACAATGTGTTCTCTTCTTCCAACAATTTTCGTGGTCTGAAGCTTGATTTTCCTCTCTTCAATGGTACTGATCCAACTGGATGGATCTATCGTGCAGAACAGTATTTCAGTCTGCATAATACTTTTGATGTCCATAAAGTTCCGTTGGCATCCTTTCATTTGGAACAGGAAGCTCTTCAATGGTACCGTTGGTACATCAAAGCTCATCCCGAGCCAAACTGGACAGATTTTTGCTAACTCATTTTGCCACGATTTGGTCCTAGTGCTTTTGATGATTTCACAGGAGCACTCACTAAACTTCACCAAATTGGCACAGTGAGAGAGTATCAGACAGAATTTGAGAAATTGGCCAATCACAGAGAAGGATTGTCTGATGAATTCTACAGGAGTTGTTTTATCAGTGGTCTGAAGGATGAAATCCGCTTAGAGGTCAAAATGTTTTGTCCCAACACAATGATGGAAGTCCTAGGGTTGGCTAAGCTGGCCGAGGACAAGATTGCAGCTCAACAATGCTCCAAACCCACCCTTGCTCCCTTCAGAAATATGGGTTCCCAACGACCTCCCATCACGCCTTCTCCTCAACCAACTCCTATCAAGCATTTGTCTGAAATAGAAATGCAGGCACGCCGAGAAAAATGGCTATGCTATAATTGTGATGAGAAATTCACTCGGGGACATAGATGTGTTCAACAAAAGCTCTATCTCTTGGATGTGGATTCTCCGCCTACCTTAGAACTTGGTGAAGAAGCTACAGATATAGTGGATGATCAGATCGACATTCAACACCCGCCTGTTGACACCCCATTTCAGGACAAACCACCTGAGATCTCTCTCCATGCTGTAACCGGCGTCACCACCCCACAAATAATGTAGATTAGGGGATACTTCAAGAAGCTCCCTCTTACCATACTCATTGATTCTGGTAGCACTCATAACTTCATTGACCCTCGGATTTCCAAACAGGCTGATTGTTTTGTCCATCCTTGCTCCAACTTTGAAGTCATCGTTGCCAATGGGGGCACCTTACCTTGCAAGGGGAAGTGTCACAATGTGCGTATCTCTATGGAAGATTATAACCTACACTCTGACATGTTTGCCTTGTCCTTAGGCGGATGTGATGTGGTTTTGGGCGTTCAATGGTTACGCACACTTGGACCCATCTTATGGGATTTTGCTGAACTTTGGATGTAGTTTAAAGTCAACGGGGCACAACACAAATTTATGGGCTTACAACTAGGGTCTCTCTGCATCATCAGTTCACATCGCCTGGAAAAAATACTTAAGAAGAATTCACATGGTGTCATCACTCAGCTCAATTCCATTTAGATGCACCCATCAACAGTCTCCACTACTTCCTTGGATATATATACAGGTATCTTTGTTGAACCAATGTGCTTGCTACCTTCACGAGACCTTTCCGGTAAGAATTTAGCCACATCTACCTCTCAGCAGGAAATGATGGCTATTTTTCATGCAGTACAGAAGTGGCAGCCATACCTATTAGGGAATTATTTCTGCATCAAGACTGATCTCCCGAGTCTAGAAAATTTTCTAGAACAATGGGTCTCCTCCCCAACACACCTGAAATGGGTTATCCAACTCATGGGTTATCCCTATGTGATCACTTACAAGAAGGGTAAGGACAATATGGTGGAAGATGCTCCTTCTTGCATAATTGATGACCCAATTTCTCTTACAACTCTTTCTCTGCTTGTTCCAAATTGGGTGCAATATGTTCAACAGGGCTCTCTTCTATGAACTCCATGCTTCTTCATCAATAGGGCACTCTGGGTTCTGCAACACTCTGGGTTCTGCAACATGTATGACCGAGAACAATGTAACTTCTTTTGGCAGGGACTAAAAATGACAATTCAACAGATGGTGGCTGACGATGATACTTTCCAAGTCAACAAGGGTGAAACGACACTCTTTTCAGGATTGCTCAAACCCTTGCCCATCCCTACACAGCTTTGTCCAAATATTTCTATGGATTTACTAGCAGCGCTCTGGTGGTACAATAACACATTTCACAGGACACCATATGAAGCGGTCTATGGAAAAACACCGCCAGTTCTTCTTCCATACACACTTAGCAGCTCCCCAGTTCAGGCAATTGACTCGGTTCTTCGAAACCACGATCAGATTCTTCTCATTCTGCAGGACAATCTTCACATGGCCAGAATTCGCCTGAATCAACAAGCCGATCAGCACCGTTCTGAGCACATTTTTCACGCAGCTGACAGGGTTCTTCTTCATCTATAGCCTTCCAAGAAATCCTCCTTGACACTCCAAAGGCGTCAATGGCCTGAAATGCAACCCGAGGATGCTGCCGGGGAACCACTCCTTCAGCTTCTGCAGCAATTTCTCCAACCAAAGCTTTGAGGACAAAGCTTTTTCTAAGGGAGAGGGGATGTTAGGAACTTGTGTAAACCCTTCTCTTTACTATGTTAGTATATTGTTGTTGGACACATATGCTTTGTAAGTCGTCCCGTAGTATTTGTTGATCCGTAGTTTATATTAGCCCATAGTATTGGACGCATATGCTTTGTAAGTCGTCCCGTAGTATTATATGTCCCATGGTTTTGACTCATGGTATTGGGCATAGACTTAGTATATAAGTGTGTGTTGAGGTCATTGAAGGCACCGTGAAGTTAATTGTATTGAGCTTGCTCAAAGGAGGTTGCCCCCTCGAAGTGGCCCGTGATCAATATAAAAATGATTCTATTCTATTATTTCTGATATCTCGTGTATTTGCATTAACAAATTATTGCATGTTCATCACAGATAGAGTAGGGGGTATGGGTAGGTTGGTGAAGAGTGGGTATTTGGGGGAGCATAGAGAGAGAGAGAGAGAGAGAGAGAAAGATTGGGGATTATAGGTTTATAGAGAGATGGAGAGATTGGGATTTAGGGTTTTAGAGAGATATATAGATAGATTTGTGTTTGGGGGCTTAGGGAGAGAGAGATTTGGCATTAGGAGTTTAGAGAGAGAGAAAGAAAGAGAGATATTGGAGGTTAGGGGTTTAGACAAAGAGAGAGATATCAGAGGTTAGGATTTTAGAGAGATAAAGGGAGAGCTATATTGAGGTTAGGAATATAGAGAGGGAGAGATTGGAGGTTAGGGTTTTAGAGGGAGATTGGGGTCTTAGGGTTTTGAGAGAGAGAGAGAGATATATTAGGGGTTAGGGGTTTATAAATATAGGGTAAGAGGGATAGATAGAGAGAGGGATGGGGATATGGTTAGTGGTATGGGAGATAGAGAGATAGAGTGGCGGGTAGGGTTATGAGGGGGGGTTATGCTTTATGGTATAGTGGAATATGGGTGGTTGAGAGAGAAAGAGAGGGGTTGGGATATTAAAGAGGGAGGGGTATTATTGAAAGAATGATAGAGAGAGGGAGGATTAGGTTAGAGAGAGTGATAAAGTGTTAGGGAAAGGTGGGGATGGAGAGAGAGAGAGAGAGAGGATGAGAGGTTAGGGTAAGGTGGGGATAGGGAGAGAGATAGAGAGAGAAGATGAGAAGGGTTAGTGAGAGAGGGAAAAGGTGGGCATTGGGAATAAAGGAAGAGAGAGATTGGTGATTAGGGATTAAGAGAGAGAGAGGGAATTAGGGAAAGGAGGTGAGAGAGGATGGGGGTTTGGGAAAGGTGAGGCTAGAGAGAGAGAGAGAGGAGGATGAGAAGGAGGAGGAGCAAGGTTAGAAAGAGAGTAAAAAGGGGGACCATTGGATAGAGAGGAAGAGAGATATTGATGATTAGGTGTTTAAAAAGAGAGAGGCAGAGAGAGAGAGAGATTGGGGGTTAGGGTTTTAGACAGAGAAAGAGATCTTGGGGGTTAGAGATTTAGAGAGAGAAAGAGAGAGAGATTTGAGGTTAGGGTTTTAGAGAGAGAAATATAAATATATAGAGATTTGGGGTTAGGGATTTATAGAGAGAGAGAGATATTTGAATTTAGGTGTTTAGAGAGAGAAATATATAAAGAGAGAGATTGGAGGTTAGGTGTTTAGAGAGAGAGAGATAGAGAGATTGGGGATTAGGGTTTTAAAGAGAGATAGAGAGATTAGGGGTTTAGGGGGGGAGAGAGAGGAAGAGAGAGAGATTGGGGTTTATGGTTGAGAAAGAGAGAGGAATTGGTGGTTACAGTTTTAGAACCAGAGAGAGAGAGGGAGAGAGAGACAAGGGGGTTAGGGTTTTAGAAAGAGAGAGATTGTAAGATAGGAGATTAGGGAGAGATATTGGTCATTAGTCATTTAGAAAGAGAGATACCAGAGATTAATGGTTGAGAGAGAGAGAGAGGTTTATGGTTTAGAGAGAGAGAGAGAAATTGGTGGTTAGGGGTTCAGAAGCAGAGAGGGAGGGGGAGAGAGAGAGAGAGTGGGGTTAGGGGTTTAGAGAGAGAGATAGATTGGAGGATAGTATATTAGAGAGAGAGAGATATTGGTCATTATTCATTTAGAGAGAGAGAGACACTGTAGGTTAGGGGTTAAGAGAGAGAGAGAGATGTTGGAGGTTAGGGATTTAGAGAGAGAGATTGGTGTTTATGGGTTTAGAGAGAGAGAGAGAGATTGGGGGTTATCGGTTTAGAGAGAGAGAGAAAGAGAGATATTGGTGTTAGGTTTTCAGAGAAAGAGAAAGATTTGGGTTTAATGATTCAGAAAGAGTGAGAGATAGAAATTGGAGGTTAGGGTTTTAGAGAGAGAGGGGTAGAAATAAAGATATTGTGGATTAGGGGTTTAGAGAGACATGGAGAGATTATGTGTTATGGGTTTAGAGAACTAGATATAGGAAGAGAGAGATTTGTTGTCAGGGGTTGAGAGAGAGAGATTAGGGGTTAGGGTTTAGAGAGAGAGAGAGATAGAGAGATTGGAGGTTAGAAAATTAGATTGAGAGATATATATAAGAGGTTAGTGGATTAGAGAGAGACAAAGGGAGAGAGAGATTGGATGTTATGGTTTTAGAGAGAAATATTGGGGTTAGAGGTTTAGAGAGGGAGAGAGAGATAAACACACATTGGGAGTTAATAGATATTTAGAGAGAGAGAGAGATCATAAGGGGAGTATGGATGGCTAGTGGGTTGGGGGAAAGCGAAATAGAGTGTGGGGGAGGGGTAGGAGGGTTAGGAGTGGGGGTTTCGGGGGGGGGGGAGAGAGAGAGATAGAGTGAGGAGGGATAGTGAGAGAGGGAAAGGGTGAGCAATGAGCACAAAGGAAAATAGAGATTGTTGATTAGGGGTTTTGAGAGGGAGACAGAGAGATTGGGGGTTAGGGGCTTAGAGGGAGATAGAAAATGGGGTTTATAGACATGGAGAGAGAGAGAAAGAGAAATATATTGGAGGTTAGTGGTTTATAGAGAGAGATAGATAGAAGGCGATATATTGTTGGGTAGGGGTTTATAGTGAGAGATATTTTGGGTTAGTGGTTTAGAGAGAGAGAGATTGGGGGTTAAGGACTCAGAGAGAGTCAGAGAGAGAGATAGGTATTGGAGGTTAGGGGTTTACAGAGAGATATATAGAAAGAGAGAAACTAGGGTTTAGGCGTTTAAAGAGAGAGATAGATTTTGGGGGTTAGGGTTATAGAGACAGAGAGAGATATTTGGGATTTGGAATTTAGAGAGAGAGATTGATTGGGTTTTTGGGGTTTAGAGAAAGAGAGAGAGGGAGAGTGATTGGAATTTAGGGAGAGAGAGAGATTGGTGGTAGGGGTTTAGAGAGAGAGAGAGAGAGAGAGAGAGAGAGAGAGAGAGAGAGATTGTGGGGAAGTAAGGGGGAGAGAGATAGAAATATAGATAGGGGGATGGGGATGAGGTTAGTTGTATGGGAGATATAGATATATAGATGGGGGTGAGGTTAGGAGGGTGAGAAGTGTGGGTTTGGGGTCCACAAAGAGGGAAACATTAGGGGTAAGGGGTTTAAAGAGAGGGATATAGATAGATAGATAGATAGATAGATAGAGAGATATATATCATAAGGGGAACATTTGTTATTAGTGATGCAGGTATATGGCTAGGGGTAGTAGGGTTAGGGATTAGGGGGAAAATGAGAGAGAGTGGGAGGGATAGAGATGGATGCATTGAGAAATAGAGAGAGACTAGAGTTATGGTTTAGTGTAACAAAGAGAGTACATAGAGAGATGGGGGGGTTAGTATTTATGGTATAGGGGAAGACACGATATTGAGAGAGAGGGGGGGGTTGGGTTAATAAGAACGAGGGGGTTAGGGAATGGTGAGGCTAGAGATAGAGAGGAGGGGTTAGGGAGAGGATGAGAGAGAGAGAGGAAGGCGGGGTTAGGAAAAGTTGGTGCTAAAGAGAAAAAGGGGGGAATTGGATAGAGAGAAAGAGTGATAGAAATACAGAGGGAGAGTGAGAGTGTGTGTGTGTGAGAGAGAGAGAGAGTGAGATAGATAGATAGATAGATAGAGAGAGAGAGAGAGAGAGAGAGATAACGAGGGGAGCGTTGATGATTAGAGATGCAGTTATATAACTAGGGAGACTAGGGTAGGTATGCGACAGAGAGGGAGAGAGGGAAGTGGAGAGAGGGAGGGAGACAGAGGGAGGATTAGAGAAATATAGAGAGTACGGGTTTATGGTAATAAAGAGGGTAGTTAGGATTTATGGTATATGGGATGATGGGGGGTTAAAAGAGATATTGGGTGGGGTTATAAAGAGGGAGAGGGGATTAGGGAAAGGAAGAGAGAGAGATAGGAGGTTGGTTGGGTTAGAGAGAGGGAGGGGGATTTAGAGAAAGGTTGTGATAGAGAGAGAGAGGGTGTTAAGGATAGTAGAGAGAGAGAGGAAGGAGGTTAAGGAAAGGTGGGGATGGAGAGAGATTTATGGTTAGGGGTTGAGAGAGAGAGAGAGATATTGGTGGTTAGGGGTTTAGAGAGAGAAAGAGATTGAGATTTGAGGTTAGGGGTTTAGGGAGGGAAAGGTATAATGACATAGATTGGGCATTAGGGGTTTAGAAAGAGATTGAGAGATTACGGGTTAGGTGTTTAGAGAGAGAGATATTCAAAGAGAGATTGGTGGTTAAGGGTCTATATAGAGAGAGACGAAAATATATTGAGGGATTAAGGGTTTAGAGAGAGACATTATAATTTATAGGTTCATATTATGAGTTAGGGATTAAGAAAAATAGAGAGAGAGAGAGAGAGAGAGAGAGAGAGAGAGAGAGAGAGAGAGAGAGAGAGAGAGAACATCATCGAGGTGTAGTAGTTAGTGGTAGAAATTGGATTGGGTGGTAAAGGGTGGGAGGAAAGGTATAAGTATAGAGAGATGAAGAGGGATCAAGAGGTGGATAGTGGTGGGGGATAAAGAGAGATAGGGTGGGGGATAGGGGTAGAAGGCCAAAGAGTGGGGGGTTGAGAGAGAGAGAGAGAGAGAGAGAGAGAGATTAGGGGTAATGAGCTTAGAGAGAGAGAGAGGGAGAGATTAGGTATTATGGGTTTATAGATAAAGGGAGATTGAGGAAGTGGGGTTATAGATAGGGAGGAGGGTTTAGGGAAAGGAGGAGAGGGAGAGGGGAGGTTGGGTTAGAGAGAGTGAGAGGGTGTTAAGGAAAGGTGTGGCTAGAGAGAGAGATAGGGGGTTAGGGAAAGGAGGAGAGAGAGAGGACGAGGGGATTAGGGAAAGGAAGAGAAAGAGAGGAAGGGGGATTACGAAAAGGTGTTGCTAGAGAGAGAGAGAGAGAGAGATTATGGTTAGGGATTTATAGAGATAGAGAGAGATTATAGGTTTAGAGAGAGAGAGAGGGAGATTGGGGGTTAGGGGTTTAGGGATAGAAAGAGAGAGAGAGATATATATTGTTGGTTAGCGGTTCAGAGATATATATATATAGAGAGAGAGAGACAAAGAGAGACAGAGAGAGAGAGACAGAGAATGGTGGGTAGGTGTTTTGAGAGATATAGAAAGATTGGGGGTTAGTGTTTTATATGGAGAGAGATATTGAAAGAGAGAAATTGGTTGTTAGGGGTTTAGAGAGAGAGATTGGGGGTTAGGGGTTTAGAGAAGGAGAGAGAGATAGATTGGGGGTAAGGAGTTTAGAGAGAGAGAGAGAAATAGAAATATCATGGGTTAGGGGTTGAGAGAGAGAAAGAAATATATTGAGGGTTTAAGGGTTTATATTAAGGGTATATGGTTTAGAGAGAGAGAGAGATGGAGCAGAATGGGGTTGTGGTGGTTAGTGTTTGGTGTTGGTGTGGGTGGTTAAGTATAGGTGGGGAGTTATAAAGAGGGAGAGGTGTTTAGTGAAAGGAGGATAAGTAGTGGAGGGTTGGGTTCAAGAGAGGGAGGATGGTTAGAGAAAGGTTGGGTTGGAGAGAGAGAGGTGGGGAGTTATAAATATGGAGGGTGTTTTAGTGAAAGGAGGATAGGTAGTGGAGGTTTTGGTTCAAGAGAAGGAGGGGGATTAGCAAAAGGTGGGGTTGGAGAGAGAGAGAGAGAGAGAGAGAGAGAGAGAGAGAGAGATTGGGTGTAAGGGTTGAGAGAGAGAGAGAGAGATTGGGTGTTAGGGGTTTAGAGAGAGATATTGGGGTTTAGGGGTTTAGAGAGAGATATTGGGGGTTAGGGGTTTAGAGAGAGAGAGAGAGAGAGATTGAGGGTTAGGGATTTAGAGATAGAGAGAGAGAGAGATTGGAGGTTAGGGGTTTAGACATAGATAAATAGATATAAAGAGGGATATTTGAGGTTAGGGGTATAGAGAGAGATAAGGAGATTTTGGGTTAGGGTTTAGAGAGAGAAATAGATAGAGAGAGAGAGTTGGTTATTGGTTTAGAGCAAGAGAGAGATTGGAGGCTAGTTATTTACATAGAGATATTGGAGTTAGCGATAGAGTAATTTTTAGGGGCGAAATTTCTCCATTTGGCTATTTTTTGGGCTTTTTTCAAACAATAAATTCGCTATTTGGTCATTTTTAGTGTCTAATATCACCTATATTTACATAAAATATGTTTTTTTGTCATAATATTCACCAAAATTTACACATTTCAGTAGTAAATTGCATGTTTCATATTTAATATTCACCTACCTATCTATATACATGTTTGTTTCCCTCCAAAATAATCTCCTATGATACTATACTTAAGTATAATATTAGAATCCTTAAAAAATACCTTGGTTAGTGATTAACAGAGAGAGAGAGGGTTTAGACAAAGATAGATAGAATCAAAGAGAGAGGTTTGGGGTTACATGTATAGAGAGAGATATGGACATTTTGAGTTAGGTGTTTAGAGAGAGAGAAATAGAAAGAGACAGAGTGGTGGTTATGGGTTTAGATCAAGAGAGATATTGAAGGTTAGGGATTTAGACAAAGAGATTGGGGGTTAGTTATTTAAAGAGAGAGAGAGAGAGGTTAGGGGTTTTTAGAAGGAGAGGATGGGGTTATGATCTTAGAGGGAGTGAGATAGAGGGAGAAAGATAGGGGGTTATGGGTTTAAAGAGAGAGAAATATATTGAGGGTTTAAGGGTTTAAAGGGAGAGAGATTGGAATTTAGGGGTGGGGGAGAGAGAGAGAGAGTACGGTCTATGGGTAGAATGGTGAGGAGTGAGGTTTGGGGGAGCATATATATATACACAGAGAGAGAGAGAGAGAGAGAAAGATTTTTGGGGGGGCAAGGGGGAGAGGTATAGAGATATCGATAGAGGGATGGGGATGAGGTTAGTAGTAGAGGAGATATATAGATAGAGTGGGGGTAAGATTAGGAGGGTGATGAGTGGGGGTTGGAGAGAGGGAGATATTAAGGTTAAGGGGTTTTGACAGAGAGAGAGTGAGTGAGAGAGAGAGAGAAAGATGACACAGGGAGCATTTATGGTTAGTGATGCAGGCATATGGTTGGGGGGGATAGGGTTAGATATTAGAGGGATGAAGAGAGAGAGAGAGAAGGGGAAGATGAGAGAGGGATGCATATAGAAATGGAGAGAGCATGGGGTTATGGTTTAGGGTAATAAAGAGGGTATATAGAGAGATAGGGTGTTATGATTTATGATATAAGGGAAGATGGGCAGTGGAGGGAGAGAGGGGGGGAGGTTGGGTGAGAGAGGTGGAGGGGGCATTAGGGAAAGGTGGCATTGGTGAGATATAGTGAAGGCATTAGGGAAAGGAGGAGAGAGAGAGAAAGGGAGGATAGGGAAAGGTGGTTCTAGATAGATATGGGGGTCATTGGGTAGAGAGAGAGAGAAAGAGAGAGAGGGGGGTGTTAGGGAGAGGAGAGAGAGGGAAAGGGGGGTGAGGGAGAGGTGAAGAGAGAGAGAGAGAGAGATTGGAGGTTAGGAGTTTAGGGAGAGAGATATATAAAGAGAGATATTGGGGGTTAGGGTTTTAGAGAGAGATAGAGAAATTGGGGGTTTGGATTTTATAAAGAGATAGATTGAAAGAGATATATTGGAATTTAAGGGTTTAGATTCAGGTTTAGGAGTTTAGAGAGAGAGAGAGAGAGAGATTTGAGGTTAGGTGTTTAGAGAGAGAGAGAGAGATATTGGTGTTTAGGGGTTTAGAGAGAGAGAGAGAGATTTGGGTTTAATGATTTTGAGAGAGTGAGAAGGAGAAATTGGAGGTTAGGGTTTTAGAGAGAGGGGGGTAGAAGGAAAGATATTGGGGATTAGGGTTTTAGATATAGATGGAGAGATTATGGGTTAGGGGTTTAGAGAGATAGATATAGGAAGAGAGATATTGGTTGTTAGGGGTTGAGAGAGAGAGATTAAGGGTTAGGGGTTTAGAGAGAGAGAGAGAGATAGAGAGATTGGAGGTTAGCAAATTAGATTGAGAGAGATGTTAGCAAATTAGATTGAGAGAGATGTATAAGAGGTTAGTGGATTAGAGAGAGACATAGGGAGATATATATTGGAGGTTAGGGATCTATAGAGAGAGAGATTGGATGTTAGGGCTTTAAAGAGAAATATTGGGGGTTAGAGGTTTAGAGAGAGGGAGAGAGAGATAAACAAACATTGGGATTTAATAGATATTTAGATAGAGAGAGAGAGATTAGAAGGGGAGTATGGATGGCTAGTGGGTTAGGGGAAAGAGAAATAGAGTGTGGGGGAGGGGTAAGAGGGTGATGAGAGGGGATTTGGGGGGGGAGAGAGAGATATAGTGAGGAGGGTTAGTGAAAGAGGGAAAGGGTGAGCGTTGAGCACAAAGGAAGATATAGATTAGTTATTAGGGGTTTTGAGAGGGAGATAGAGATTGGGGTTTAGGGGCTTAGAGAGAGATAGAGATTGGGGTTTATGGGTTTATAGACATGGAGAGAGAGGGAGAGAGATTGGAGGTTAGTGGTTTATAGAGAGAGATAGATAGAAGGTGAGATATTGTTGGGTAGGGGTTTATAGAGAGAGATATTATGGGTTAGGGGTTTAGAGCGAGAGATATTGGGGGTTAGTGAATGAGAGAGAGAGAGAGAGAGAGAGAGAGATTGGAGGTTAAGCATTTACAAAGAAAGAGATAGAAAGAGAGAGACTGGGGTTAGGGGTTTAAAAATAGATAGAGATTTTGGGGGTTAGGGTTTTAGAGACAGAGAGAGATATTTGGAGTTTGGAATTGAGAGAGAGAGAGTGATTGGGTTTTAGGGGTTTAGAGAAAGAGAGAGAGAGGGAGAGTGATTGGTATTTAGGGAGAGAGAGATATTTGTGGTAGGGGTTTAGAGAGAGAGATATTTGTTGTAGGGAATTACATAAAGAGGGAGAGAGAGAGAGAGTGTGTGGGGATTAGCATATGTTGTTGTATATGTAACTTCGGAATGTATTTCACATATATGTATATTGTATTCCTATAGAGATGGTATTATTCATCTATACGGAAGTGTCTTCATTTATATTGTAAGTGTCGTAACTTATACTTGATGGGTTATTAGACCACCTTGTTGGGGTCGGCCCTGTATAAGTCATGTGGGTCGAAGGGTTATTAGACCACCCTATTGGGGGTCGGCCATGTGGGTCAAAGGGTTATTATACCACCCTATTGGGGGTCGGCCCAGTCAGCATTATGTTATGTGGTTAAGTTCGAGCCTACATGAGTTAGGTAAAAAGGCAAGTCAAGTATAAATAGAGTGCGGGAGGCACTCTATTTACTCACTCACTTCTCACTCATGCACTAAAGGGGAGTGGCACACTTATGAAGGAGGAGGATATGCTACTAGGTTGTGTCTATCTCTTATGGTTGGTTGTATCATTGCTCTATCTATCTCTGAGGAAGTTATTGGGGTTTTTCACCTTTATGGTTTTCCCCAAGTAAATCTTTGTGTCTCTTGTGTGCTTGCATTATTGTCTCCATGATTGATATGCTGTAGATATGCTGTACATGTTGTTCTCTCAGTTAATATCCTAGATCAGATTGAAGTAAATTCAGAAAATTTAACATGGTATCAGAGCTAGCCTGGAAGAAGGCATGATATGGCATGTATGACACTTGTTGCACTTACGATGCTAGGGCTTGATATAGAAAAAACCAGTCATCGTAGAAGTTTCGCTATAAATCTGTTTTGGCAAATTTTTCGGATCTGAAATTGTTACAGGACGAAGATTAAATCTTCAGGTACCTTGTGTCCAAAGGAAAACCTCTAATTCGTTGTACTTTGTCATTTATGATCTGTACAATATAGGGTTTTTGCCTCTTCCAGATCTGAGTCAAAATCAGGTGACCTTGGGAAAAAGGTCATATCTTGGGCTAGGAAGCTCCAAATGAAATTTTGTAAAAAGTGACAGGTAGTACACAGTCTGTACTATCGCAGAAAACTTTTTCAGAGGTTGAAGTTGAACCAGTGACACGTGGCACTCTATACAAGTTCGCTCTCCTGTATTATCCCATAAACAGGTCATGTTGCGACACTTGGCATAACTCTCTCTCAGAGAGTCCAATTGAGTTCAGACCTATCAGGATGGAAAGATAACAGGCCGAGCTATCTCAAGAAATGTTTTCAAAGTCCGAAGTTCAAACAATGACACGTGGCACGCCGTACAAGTTCGTTCTTCTGTTTTATCCCAAAACAGGTCACGTTGCGACATTTGACATAACTCTTTCTCAGAGAATCCAATTGAGGTCAGACCTGTCAGGATGGAAAGATAACAGGTCAGGCTATCTCAGAAAACTTTTTCAGACCCTGTGGATTGAAAAGTTTGGAGTTACACCAGAAACAATCAGGTACATATTTCTGTCAAAACAGAATTATTTTTTGGTACCTTCATTCATGGCTTCCGGAATTTAGGGCTTTGGAGAAAGTTGGAATTTTTGTAATCGGAGACCACAGCTGGATGCTACTCATCAAAATAGAAATTTAGAGACCAAGATCAGAATTTTTGGTTGGGAAGAAGGCCGGGCTTGATCATACCCTAGTTTGGGACTTTGATCAGAAAAGTGGAAAATTAGGGCTTCTGTAAAAATGGGAATTTTTGCAATCTGTGACCACGGCTGGAAGCTCCTCAGAAAAATAGAAGCTTAGAGCTTTGGATCAAACCTTTTGATGGGGCAAAAGAGTGGGCTTCATCAAACCCCAGTTCAGGGTCACGTCCAGTGAATCTGGAAGTTTCAAAGGCAAAATTGAGGAGTGAAACTTTGCAGTTTTCAAATTCTAAATATACCAGTTTGATCAGCTCATCAAGGCGCATATTTCTATCCTTTCAGAAGTTTGAAATTCAAAGTTTAAATTTTTGGGGTTTCTCTGACAAACCCATATCCAGCTCCAGGTCCAGTTCTTGCAAATCAAGTGTATTGGGTTAATCCTAGAAGAAGATGGATTGATCATCTGCATGAGTGAAGAAGTTCTTGTTTCAGAGGGAGATGAGGCTAAGGCCTTACATAAGAAGATTACAAGCGATCTCGACAGGTATGACTCATCGAGGTATGTTTCGATATTTGTCCATGATTAATTTTATGGTATGTTTGTCTTCATGTTATTACGGTTAGTACAATTTTGATTTTAGATTTGTCGTATCACCTTAACAAAATTATTAATGCATGATAGAAGATATTCATTGGTTAGGGTGTTGACACTTATGATTGTACTAATGCATTATGGTGTTGTATGAGGTTTATGTTGTCTACTAACATGAAAGGTACACCAAGAAAGACAAATCATGTTCTGGTCCAAGAACATATGATCATGATAACATGAGGACAAAGATTCATCCATTGTCATGGATCTCATAGAAGATCCATTTACGAGGTATGTATAACTTGATTTTGTAATAGTTAACGTATGAGATATACAGGTTACTAGCACAAGTCATTGAAGAAGAACAAGAAGACATCATGTGAGTATGTTAGACATAAATAGCTAGCATGCTAATCTAGGTATGTTTTTCCTATATCAAGATAGAATCCTACCTTGTGTTAGGATCTTATACTGTTGTTGATAATGATTATTCATGAAGTCATAGGTTTGAATAATCATGGTTGTATGCATATTATGTTTCTTACCATAATTGATGATATGACTAACCAGAAGACTCATGAAGGTATACATTTGAATAATCACAGGTTTTATGCATATTATATCTCTTATCTTGTTTGATGATTCAACTAACCTGAAGAGTCATAGGTTTGAGTAATTACAGGTTTAGACATGTTATGTTTCTTATGAAATGACTTCCAAATGGAACTATCAGATCAAGCACGTTGCAGATGGCAGCATTAAGAAATATAAAAGTGATGAAATAGAAGATGCACCAGATGGATTTCAAGACAGCATGGTGTAGTCATATATGTGTGCAGAACTTGGTATGGTAGGATAGACAGTTTTCTATCCAGTTTGGGCTTTACCAAGAGTAAAGCGGATTCCAACCTTTACTACAAGGTTGAGGAAGGCAATCCAGTGATACTACTTTTGTATGCGGATAACCTGTTTGTTACAGATGAAGATAGATTGATTGTCGACATGCAGCGGAAGCTTACTGCCAAGTTCGAGATGAAGAACTTGGGAATGATGCACTATTTCCTAGGTATGGAGGTGTGGCAGAGTGCAGGTGGGATCTTCCTTGGTCAAGGGAAGTACACAGTAGATATCCTAAAGAGATTTGGGATGATGGATTGCAAGGCCATGGCCACACCTATGGCATCGAATCTGAAGCTTCTATGTGATGCTTCATCTGAGCCGGTTGATATCACTATGTATCGTCAGATGATTGGGTCCTTGATGTACCTGACGAACATGAGACCAGACATTTGCTTTGCTGTGAACACATTGAGCCAGTTCCTGACGGATCCGAGGAGTGTTCACCTGGTTGCTGTAAAGCATGTTCTGAGGTACCTGAAGGGTACAGTGGATTATGGGCTCAAGTATGAAGCAAATCAAAAGTTTAACCTACAGGGTTATGTTGATTCAGATTGGGCTGGCAGTGCTGCAGATAGAAAGAGCACATCTGGGTGCTGCTTCAGTATGGGATCAGGTGTGATCTCTTGGTTTAGCAGGAAGCAGTCCTGCGTAGCACTGAGTACAGCTGAGGCAGAATATGTTGCAGCCTGCTCAGCTAGTTGTGAGGTAGTATGGCTACGGAAGCTACTGTCTGAGTTATTTGATCTCCCGTTGGAGGCTACTAGTATCTTCTGTGATAACCAGAGTTGTGTGAAGCTGTCCGAGAACCCAGTGTTTCATGACAGGTCGAAACACATAGAGATCAAATATCACTATATCAGGGATATGGTGCAGAGAGGAGCTGTGAAGCTCCCGTATGTTGCGACGAACGAGCAAATTGCAGATGTGTTGACGAAGCCACTAGCCAGAGTGAAGTTCGAGTACTTCAGAGAGAGGCTTGGCGTTCTTCAGATCGAGGACACTTCGAGGAAGAAGTGATGGACACATTTGCTGAAGCCATTCCAAGCATGTTGGAAGGAGGATCCTTCACATGGCTGTGGATGTAAGCGCTGGATGATGAGCATCAGGATGATGTTCTGGTTTCTGCTTGATATGATCAGTTGGATCATTTTTATGTATGTATGTACGCATCATGTTGGATGCTGGATATGATCAGTTGGATCATTTATGTATGTATGCATCATGTTGGATGCTGGATATGATCAGTTGGATCATGTGTACGTATTTTGTATATGCATTATGTTGGATGCTTGGACCATGTATCTGTATATGTATCAGGTGGATACATTGTATGATCAGGTGGATCATGTATGGTGATATGTATCATGTATTTGTATTTGTATCAAGTGGATACATTGATGATCAGGAGGATCATGTATGATGATATGTATCAGGTAGATACTTGGTATGCATCAGGTAGATGCATTGATGATCAGGAGGATCATGTATGATGATATGTATCATGTATTTGTATCAGGTGGATACATTGATGATCAGGAGGATCATGTATGATACTTGGCATGTAGCAGGATGTTGCAGTGATGATCAGGATGATCATAGATGACGAGCTTCAGGATGTTGCTCCAGATGACATGCAGCAGGATGTTGCAGTGATGATCAGGATGATCATAGATGACGAGCTTCAGGATGTTGCTCCAGATGACATGCAGCAGGATGTTGCAGTGATGATCAGGATGATCATAGATGATGAGCTTCAGGATGTTGCTCCAGATGACATGCAGCAGGACGTTGCAGTGATGATGATCAGGATGATCATGGATACATCAGGATGATGTATGGTGAGTATCAGGTTGATACTCTGTGGCCGTGGATCAGGTTGTGCAGATGAGCATGTAATCCGGTGCCCTGGGAGATTTGCAGATGGTCTTTCGAGGTTTTGCATATGGCATGTAATTCGGTGCCCTGGGACATCTGGCAAATGCTCTTTCGAGGTTTTGCTCTAGGAGGACATGTAATTCGGTGCCCTGGGAGATTTGCAGATAGTCTTTCGAGGTTTTTCCTATGGCATGTAATTCGGTTCCCTGGGATATCTGGCAGATGCTCTTTCGAGGTTTTTTCCTATGGCATGTAATTCGTTTCCCTGGGAGATCCGATAGGTTGCGCTGTGTGCCTATAATCAGTCCTGGGATGCTCTTGCGAGGTTTTTCCATGACCACATGTAATTCGTTGCCCTGGGAGATCCTATAGGTAGAGCTGTGTGCTCGTAACAGCCTGGGATGCTCTTGCGAGGTTTTGTGGTGAGGTCACATGTAATTTGGTGCCCTGGGAGATCCTATAGGTAGAGCTGTGTGCTCGTAACAGCCTGGGATGCTCTTTCGAGGCTTTGTGATGCAGGTAATAAGTCCTGAGGATTCCACAGTATGGCAGTGATGACGAAGACTTGCAGGTGGTGGGCCTACATCCAGTATGAAAAAGGACTGGCTCTGTAGAACTTCCTATGACGAGTAGATTCAGAGATTGATTGAGATAGCAGCAGCAGTGACGATGATGATGACTCGATGACGATTATCTAGTGACGATGATCTAGAGAAGATGACTTGTGCTAGAAGAACTGTGCTGAGAAATACCTTCCTAGTTAAGAGGGAGTGTTGATGTATATGTAAGTTCGGAATGTATTTCACATATATGTATATTGTATTCCTATAGAGATGGTATTATTCCTCTATACGAAAGTGTCGTCATTTATATTGTAAGTGTCGTAACTTATACTTGATGGGTTATTATACCACCTTGTTGGGGTCGGCCTTGTATAAGTCATGTGGGTCGAAGTGTTATTAGACCACCCTATTGGGGGTCGGCCATGTGGGTCAAAGGGTTATTATACCACCCTATTGGGGGTCGGCCCAGTCAACATTATGTTATGTGGTTAAGTTCGAGCCTACATGAGTTAGGTAAAAAGGCAAGTCAAGTATAAATAGAGTGCGGGAGGCACTCTATTTACTCACTCACTTCTCACTCATGCACTAAAGGGGAGTGGCACACTTATGAAGGAGGAGGATATGCTGCTAGGTGGTTTCTATCTCTTATGGTTGGTTGTATCATTGCTCTATCTATCTCTGAGGAAGTTATTGGGGTTTTTCACCTTTATGGTTTTCCCCAAGTAAATCTTTGTGTCTCTTGTGTGCTTGCATTATTGTCTCCATGATTGATATGCTGTAGATATGTTGTACATGTTGTTCTCTCAGTTAAGATCCTAGATCAGATTGTAGTAAATTCAGAAAATTTAACAGCATATTAGAGATAGAGAACAATGGAGATTAGGGGTTAGGAATTTTGTGTGAGAGAGAGAGAGAGAGAGAGAGAGATTGTGGGTAAGTAAGGGGGATAGGGATAGAAAGATATATAGAGGGATGGGGATGATGTTAGTTGTATGGGAGATATAGAGATAGATATGGGGGGTGAGGTTAGGAGGGTGAGAAGTATGGGCTTGGGGGCCAGAGAGAGAGAAGCATTAGGGGTAAGGGGTTTAGAGAGAGGGATATAGATAGATAGATAGAGAGAGAGATCATAGAGGGGACACTGATTATTAGTGATGTAGGTGTATGGTTAGGGGTAGTAGGGTTAGGGATTAGGGTGAACATGAGAGAGAGAGTGGGAGGGAGAGAGTTGGATGCATAGAGAAATAGAGAGAGACTAGGGTTATGGTTTAGTGTAACAAAGAGAGTACATAGAGAGATGGGGGGGTTATGATTTATGGTGTAGGGGAAGACATGATATTGAGAGAGAGAGGGGGGTTGGGTTAATGAGAAGGAGGGGGGTTAGGGAAAGGTGAGGCTAGAGAGATAGATGAGGGGTTAGGGAAAGGATGAGAGAGAGAGAGGAAGGTGGGTTTAGGAAAAGTTGGTGCTACAGAGAGAAAGGGGGGCATTGGATAGAGAGGAAGAGTAATAGAAAGACAGAGGGAGAGCGAGAGAGAGTGAGTGTATGTGTGTGTTTGAGAGAGAGAGAGAGAGAGTGAGTGAGATAGATAGATAGATACAAAGAGAGAGAGAGATAACGAGGGGAGCATTGATGGTTAGAGATACATGTATATAGGTAGGGAGAGAGAGAGATGGACTGAGAGAGAGGGAGGGAGGGAGAGAGAGAGGGAAGTGGGGAGAGGAGGGGAGAGAGAGGGATTATAAGAGAAATATAGAGAGTACAGGCTTAGGGTAATAAAGAGGCTACATTGAGAGATGGGGGGGTTGGGATTTATGGTATAGGGGATGATGGGGGGTTGAAAGAGATACTGGGTGGGTTTATAAATAGGGAGAGGGAATTATGGAAAGGAAGAGAGAGAGAGGGGGGGGGTTGTGTTAGAGAGAGGGAGGGGGATTTAGAGAAAGGTTGTGATAGAGAGAGAGGGTGGTAAGGAGGGGAGAGAGAGAGGAAGGGGGGTTAAGGAAAGGTGGGTTTGGAGAGAGAGAGAGAGAGAGATTGGTGGTTAGGGGTTTAGAGATAGAGAGAGAGAGATTGATATTGGAGGTTAGGGGTTTAGGGAGGGAGAGATAGAATTACATAGATTGAGCATTAGGGGTTTAGAGAGAGATTGAGAGATTATGGATTAAGTGTTTAGAGAAAGACATATTCAAAGAGAGATTGGTGGTTAAGGGTTTATATAGAGACAGATGCAGAGAGAGAGAGAGAGGGAAATATATTGTGGGATTAAGGGTTTAGAGACAGAGAGAGATTAGAATTTATAGGTTTATATTTGGAGTTAGGGGTTAAGAAAAATAGAGAGCGAGAGAGACAACATCATCGAGGGGCAATAGTTAGTCGTAGGAATTGTAGTGGGTGGTTAAGGGTGGGGGGAAGGTATATAGAGGGAGAGATGAAGAGGGATCGAGAGGTGGATAATGGTGGGGGATAGAGATAGATTGACTGGGGGGGATAGGGGTAGAAGGCCGAAGAGTGGGGCTAGAGAGAGAGAGAGAGAGAGAGAGGAAGAGATTAGGTATTATGGGTTTATAGATAAAGAGAGATTAAGGGAGTTGGGTTATAGATAGGGAGGAGGGTTTAAGGAAAGGAGGAGAGGGAGAGGGGAGGTTGGGTTAGAGAGAGAGGGGGGGTGCTAAGGAAAGGTGGGGCTAGAGAAAGAGATAGGGGGGTTAGGGTAAGGAGGAGAGAGAGAGGAAGAGGGGATTAGGGAAAGGAAGAGAGAGAGAGAGAGGAAGGGGGGCTTAGGAAAAGGTGTTGCTAGAGAGAGAGAGAGAAAGATAGAGATTATGGTTAGGGGTTTAGAGAGACAAAGAGAGATTATAGGTTTAGAGAGAGAGAGAGAGAGAGATTGGGGGTTAGGGGTTTAGGGATAGAAAGAGAGAGAGATATATATTGTGGGTTAGCGGTTCAAAAATAGAGATAGAGAGAGAGAATGGTGGGTAGGTGTTTTGAGAGATATAAAGAGATTGGGGGTTAGTGTTTTATATGGAGATAGATATTGAAAGAGAGAAATTGGTTGTTAGGGGTTTAGAGAGAGAGATTGGGGTTTAGGGGTTTAGAGAAGGAGAGAGAGAGAGAGAGATTGGGGGTTATAAGTTTAGAGAGAGAGAGAGAGAGAGAGAGAGAGAGAGAAATATCATGGATTGGGGGTTTAGAGAGAGAAATAAATATATTGAGGGTTTAAAGGTTTATATTAAGGGTATATGGTTTAGAGAGAGAGAGAGAGATGGAGCACAATGGAGTTGTGGTGGTTAGTGTTTGGAGTTGGTGTGGGTTGTTAAGGATAGGTGGGGAGTTATAAAGAGGGAGGGGTGTTTAATGAAAGAATGATAAGTAGCGGAGGGTTGGGTTCAAGAGAGGGAGGGGGGTTAACGAAAGGTGGGGTTGGAGAAAGAGAGGTGGGGAGTTATAAATATGAGGGTGGTTTGGTGAAAAGGAGGATAGGTAGTGGAGGGTTGGGTTCCAAAGAGGGAGGGGGATTAGCAAAAGGTGGGGCTAGAGAGAGAGAGAGAGAGATTGGGTGTTAGGGGTTTAGAGAGAGATATTGAGGTTTAGGGGTTTAGAGAGAGATATTGGGGGTTAGGGGTTTAGAGAGAGAAAGAGAGAGAGAGAGAGAGAAATTGAGGGTTAGGGATTTAGAGATAGAGACAGAGAGAGAGATTGGAGGTTAGGGGTTTAAACAAAGATAGATAGATAGAAAGAGGGATATTTGAGGTTAGGGGTATAGAGAGAGATAGAGAGATTTTGGGTTAGGGGTTTAGCGAGAGAAATATATAGAGAGAGAGTGTTGGTTATGGGTTTAGAGCAAGAGAGAGATTGGAGGCTAGGTAGTTACATAGAGATATTGGGGTTAGTGATTGAGAGAGAGAGAGAGGGTTTAAACAGAGATAGATAGAATCAAAGAGAGACATTCAGGGTTACAGGTATAGAGAGAGATATAGACATTTTGGGTGAGCGATTTAGAGAGAGAGAAATAGAAACAGAGAGAGTGGGGGTTATGGGTTTAGATCAAGAGAGATATTGAAGGTTAGGGATTTAGACAGAGAGATTGGGGGTTAGTTATTTAGAGAGAGAGAGAGAGGTTAGGGGTTTAGAGAGGGATAGGATGGGGTTATGATTTTAGAGGGAGTGAGATAGAAAGAGAAAGATCAGGGGTTATGGGTTTAGAGAGATAGAGAAATATATTCAGGGTTTAAGGGTTTTAAAGATATAGAGATTGGAATTTAGGTCCGGTGGAGGTGGTTAGAAGTGGGGGGAGAGAGAGATAGAGTACGGGATATGGGTAGAATGGTGAAGAGTGGGGTTTGGGGGAGCATATATATATACATAGAGAGAGAGAGAGAGAGTTTGGGGGAGTAAGGGGGAGAGGTATAGAGATATAGATAGAGGGATGGCAATGAGGTTAGTAGTAGGGGAGATATACAGATAGAGTGGGGGGTAAGGTTAGGAGGGTGAGGAGTGGGGGCTAGAGAGAGGGAGATATTAAGGTTAAGGGGTTTTGACAAAGAGAGTGAGTGAGAGAGAGAGAAAGAGAGAGATGACATGGGGATCATTTATGGTTAGTGATGCAGGTATATGGTTGGGGGGGATAGGGTTAGATATTACAGGGATGAAGAGCGAGAGAGAGAAGGGGATGATGAGAGAGGGAGGGAGAGAGAGGGATGCAGATAGAAATGGAGAGAGCATGGGGTTATGGTTTAGGGTAATAAAGAGGGTATATAGAGAGATAGGGTGTTAGGATTTATGATATAAGGGAAGATGGGGGGTGGCGATAGAGAGGGGGGAGGTTGGGTGAGAGAGGTGGAGGGGGCATTAGGGAAGGTGGCATTGGAGAGAGAGAGTGAAGGCGTTAGGGAAAGGATGAGGGAGAGAGAAAGGGAGGATAGGGAAAGGTGGTTCTAGATAGAGATGGGGTCACTGGATAGAGAGAGAGAGAGAGAGAGAGAGAAAGAGAGAGAGAGAGGGGCGGGTGTTAGGGAGAGGAAAGAGAGGGGAAGGGGGGTTAGGGAAAGGTGGAGAGAGAGAGAGAAAGAGAGAGAGGGAGAGAGAGAGAGAGAGAGAGAGAGAGATTGGAGGTTAGCAGTTTAGGGAGAGAGAGATTGGGGGTTAGGGTTTTAGAGAAAGATAGAGAGATTGGGGGTTTGGATTTTAGAAAGAGATAGATTGAAAGAGAGATATTGGAATTTAAGGGTCTAGATTCAAGGATAGGGGTTTAGAGAGAAAGAGAGAGAGAAAGAGAGAGAGAGAGATTGGAGGTTAGGGGTTTAGAGAGAGAGAGATTGGTGTTTATGGGTTTAGAGAGAGAGAGAGAGAGATTGGGGGTTATCGATTTAGAGAGAGAGAGGGATATTGGTGTTAGGTGTTCAGAGAGAGAGAGATTTGGGTTTAATGATTTAAAGAGAGTGAGAGAGAGAAATTGGAGGTTAGGGGTTTAGAGAGAGAGGGGTACAAAGAAAGATATTGGGTATTAGGGTTTTAGAGAGACAAGGAGAGATTATGGGTTAGGGATTTAGAGAGATAGATATAAGAAGAGAGAGATTGGTTGTTAGGGGTTGAGAGAGAGAGATATTAGGGGTTAGGGGTTTAGAGAGAGAGAGATAGAGAGATTGGAGGTTAGTGGATTTGAGAGAGACAAAGGGCGATATATATTTGAGGTTAGGGATCTAGAGAGAGAGAGATTGGATGTTAGGGTTTTAAAGAGAAATATTTGGGATTAGAGGTTTAGAGAGAGGGAGAGAGAGATAAACATACATTGGGAGTTAATAGATATTTAGAGAGAGAGAGAGCTCAGAAGGGGATTATGGATGGCTAGTGGGTTGGGGGGTAGGAGGGTGAGGAGTGGGGTTTGGGGGTGGAGAGAGATAGAGATAGAGTGAGTAGGGTTAGTGAAAGACAGAAAGGGTGAGCGTTGAGCACAAAGGAAGATAGAGATTGGTGATTAGGGGTTTTGAGAGGGAGATAGAGATTGGGGGTTAGGGGCTTAGAGAGAGATAGAGATTGGGGTTTAGGGGCTTAGAGATAGATAGAGATTGGGGTTTAGGGGTTTATAAAAATGGAGAGAGAGAGAGAGAGAGAGAGAGAGAGAGAGAGAGAGAGAGAGAGAGAGAAAGAGAGATTGGAGGTTATGGGTTTACAGAGAGAGATAGAAAGAGAGAGACCGGGGTTAGGGGTTTAAAGAGAGATAAAGAGTTTGGGGGTTAGGGTTTTAGAGACAAAGAGAGAGATTTGAAGTTTGGAATTTATAGAGAGAGTGAATGGGTTTTAGGGGTTTAGAGAAAGAGAGAGAGAGGGAGAGTGATTGGGATTTAGGGGGAGAGAGAGATTGGTTGTAGGGGTTTATAGAGAGAGAGAGAGAGAGAGAGAGAGAGATTGGGGTTTAGGGGATTAGAGATAGAGAATGATGGAGATTAGGGGTTAGGGGGGAGAGAGAGAGGGAGAGAGAGAGAGAGATTGTGGGGAAGTAAGGGGGAGAGGGATAGAAAGATAGATAGAGGGATGGGGATGAGGTTAGTTGTATGGGAGATATAGAGATAGATATGGGGGGTGAGGTTAGGAGGGTGAGAAGTGTGGGTTTGGGGGCTAGTGAGAGGGAAACATTAGGGGTAAGGGTTTTAGAGAGAGGGATATAGAGAGATAGAGAGAGAGAGAGATCATAGGGGGGACATTGATTATTAGTGATGCACGAATATGGTTAGGGGTAGTAAGGTTAGGGATTATGGGGAACACGAGAGAGAGAGTTGGAGGGAAAGAGATGGATGCATAGAGAAATAGAGAGAGACTAGGGTTCGGGTTTAGTTTAATAAAGAGAGCACATATAGATATGGGGGGGTTAGGATTTATGGTATAGGGAAAGACATGATATTGAGAGAGAGAGGGGGGTTGAGTTAATGAGAAGGAAAAGGGTTAGGGAAAGGTGGAGCTAGAGAGAGAGAGGAGGGGTTAGGGAAAGGATGAGAGAGAGAGAGGAAGGTGGGGTTAGGAAAAGTTGGTGCTAGAGAGAGAAAGGTGGTCGTTGGATAGAGAGAAAGAGTGATAGAAAGTCAGAGGGAGAGTGAGAGAGAGAGTGTGTGTGTGAGACTGATATAGATAGATAGATAGATATAAAGAGAGAGAGAGATAATGAGGGGAGCATTGATGGTTAGCGATGCAGGTATATATTTAGGGAGAGTACGGTAGGTATGTGAGAGAGAAAGAGATGGAAGCAGAGAGAGGGAGGGAGAGAGAGGGAGGATTAGAGAAATATACATAGTAGGGGTTTAGGGTAATAAAGAGGGTACATTGAGAGATGTGGGGGTTAGGATTTATGGTATAGGGGATGATGGGGGTTGAAATAGATATTGGGTGGGGTTATAAAGAGGGATAGGGGATTAGGGAAAGTAAGAGAGAGAGAGAGCAGGGTGGTTGGGTTAGAGAGAGGGAGGGGGATTTAGAGAAAGGTGGTGATAGAGAGAGATAGAGTGTTAAGGAGAGGAGAGAGAGAGAAAGGGGGGTCAAGGAAAGGTGGGGCTGGGGAGAGAGAGAGAGAGAGAGGTTTTGGTAGTTATGGGTTTAGAGAGAGAGAGAGACATTGGTGGTTAGGGGTTTAGAGAGAGAGAGAGAGAGAGAGAGAGAGATTGGAGGTTAGGGGTTTAGGGAGGGAGAGATAGAATGACATCAATTGGGCATTAGGGGTTTAGAGAGAGATTGAGAGATTGGGGGTTATACATTTAGAAAGAGGGATATTGAAAGAGATATTGGTGGTTAAGGGTTTATATAGAGAGAGATGTGGAGAGAGAGAGAGGTAAATATATTAAGGGTTTAAGGGTTTAGAGAGAGAGAGATTAGAATTTATAGGTTTATATTTGGAGTTAGGGATTAAGAAATATATATATATAGAGAGAGAGAGAGAGAGAGAGAGAGAGACATAACACCATCATGGGGTAGTAGTTAGTGGTAGGAATTGGAGTGGGGGGGAAGGTATACATATAGAGATATGAAGAGGGATCAAGAGGCAGATAGTGGTGGGGGATAGAGAGAGATAGAGTGGGGGGGATAGGGGTAGAATGCCGAAGAGTGAGGGGTTATGAGAGAGGAGCTTAGAAAGAGAGAGGGGGAGATTAAGTATTATGGGTTTATAGAGAAAGAGAGATTGAGGGAGTAAGGTTATAGATAGGGAGGAGGGTTTAGCGAAAGGAGGAGAAAGAGAGGGGAGGTTGGGTTAGGCAAAGCGAGGGAGTGTTAAGGAAAGGTGGGGCTAGAGAGAGAGATATGGGGGGTTAGGGAAAGGAAAGGAGGAGAGAGAGAGGAAGAGTGGATTAGGGAAAGGAAGAGAGAGAGGAAAGGGGGCTTAGGAAAAGGTGATGCTATAGAGAGAGAGAGAGAGAGAGATTATGGTTAGGGTTTTAGAGAGAGAGAGAGAGAGAGAGAGAGATATTATAGGTTTAGAGAGAGAGAAAGAGAGATTGGGGGTTAGGGGCTTAGGGATAAAAAGAGAGAGAGATATATAGATTGGGCTTAGTGGTTCAGAGATAGAGATAAAGAGAGAGATAGAGAGAGAGATAATGGTGGGTAGGTGTTTTGAGAGATATAGAGAGATTGGGAGTTAGTTTTTTATATGGAGAGAGATATTGAAAGAGAGAAATTGGTTATTAGGGGTTTAGAGAGAGAGATTGGGGGTTAGGGGGTTTAGAGAAGGAGAGAGAGAGAGAGAGAAGAGAAATATCATTTGTTAGGGGTCTAGAGAGAGAGAGAGAAATATATTGAGGGTTTAAGGGTTTAGATGAAGGGTATATGGTTTAGAGGGAAAGAGAGAGGGAGAACAATGTAGTGGTGGTGCTTAGTGTTTGGAGTTGGTGTGGGTGGTTAAGGATAGGTGGGGAGTTATAAAGAGGGAGGGGGGTTTAGTGAAAGGAGGAGAAGTAGTGGAGGGTTGGGTTCAAGAGAGGGAGGGGGTTAGCGAAAGGTTGGGTTGGAGAGAGAGATCTAGGGAGTTATAAATACGGAGGTTGGTTTAGTGAAAGGAGGAGAGGTAGTGGAGGGTTGGGTTCAAGAGAGGGAGGGGAGTTAGAGAAAGTTGGGTTTGGAGAGAGAGAGAGAGAGAGAGAGATTGGGTGTTAGGGGTTTAGAGAGAGAGATTGGGGTTTAGGGGTTTAGGGAGATATATTGGGGGTTAGGGGTTTAGAGAGAGAGATTGGGGTTTAGGGGTTTAGAGATAGATATTGGGGGTTAGGAGCTTAGAGAGAGAGAGAGAGAATGAGGGTTAGGGATTTGGAGATAGAGACAGAGAGAGAGCTTGGAGGTTAGGGGTTTAGACAGAGATAGATAGATATAAAGAGGGTGATTTGAGGTTAGGGGTATAGAGAGAGATAGAGTGATTTTGGGTTAGGGGTTTTGAGAGAGAAATATAAAGAGAGAGAGTGTTGGATATGGGTTTAGAGTAAGAGATAGATTGGACACTAGGGATTTACACAGAGAGATTGGGGTTAGAGATAGAGAGAGAGAGGCTTTAGACAGAGGTAGATAGACTGAAATAGAAACATTTGGGGTTACAGTTATAGAGAGAGATATAGACATTTTGGGTTAGGGGTTTAGAGAGAGAGAAATAGAGAGAGAGAGAGTGGTGGTTGTGGGTTTAGAGGAAGAGAGATATTGAAGGTTTGGGATTTAGATAGAGAGATTGGGGGTTAGTTAATTAAAGAGAGAAAAGAGACGCTAGGGGTTTAGAGAGGGAGATAATGGGGTTATGGTTTTAGAGGGAGTGAGATAGAAAGAGAAAGATCGAGGGTTATGGGATTAGAGAGAGAGAGAAATATATTGAGGGGTTAAGGGTTTAGAGGGAGAGAGATTGGAATTTAGGGGTGAGGGAGGTCGTTAGTGGTGGGGGAGAGATAGATAGAGTACGGGCTATGGGTAGAATGGTGAGAGTGGGGTTTGTGGGAGCATATATATATATATATACAGAGAGAGAGAGAGAGAGAGAGAGAGAGAGAGTTTGGGGGGAGTAAGGGGGAGAGATATAAAAATATAGATAGAGGGATTTACATAGAGATATTTGGGTTAGTGATTTAGAGAGAGAGAGAGAGAGAGAGAGAGAGAGAGACATTTTGGGTTAGGGGTTTAGAGAGAGAGAAATATAAAGAGAGAGAGAGTAGTGGTTATGGGTTTAGAGCGAGAGAGATATTGAAGGGTAGAGATTTAGACAGAGAGATTAAGGGTTACTTATTTAAGGAGATACAGAGAGAAATAGGTTAGGGGTTTAGAGAGGGACATAATGGGGTTATGATTTTAGAGGGAGTGAGATAGAAAGAGAAAGATCAAAGGTGATGGGTTTAGAGAGAGAGAGAGATATATTGAGGGTTTAAGGGTTTAGAGGGAGAGAGATTAGAATTTATGGGTGGGGGAGGTGGTTAGTGGTGGGGGAGAGAGAGAGAGATAGAGTACATGATATGGGTAGAGTGGTGAAGAGTGGGGTTTGGGGGAACATATATATATATATACAAAGAGAGAGAGAGAGAGAGAGAGAGAGAGAGAGAGAGAGTTTGGGGGGAGTAAGGGGGAGATGTATAGATATATAGATAGAGGGATGGGAATGAGGTTAGTAGTAGGGGAGATATATAGATATAGTGGGGTTAAGGTTAGGAGGGTGAGGACTGGGGGTTGGAGAAAGGGAGATTTTAATTTTTAGGGGTTTAGGGGTTTAGAGAGAGATATTGGGGGTTAGGGACTTAGAGAGAGAGAGAGAGAGAGAGAATGAGGGTTAGGGATTTAGAGATAGAGATAGAGAGACATATTGGAGGTTAGGGGTTTAGACAAAGATAGATAGTTATAAAGAGGGTGATTTGAGGTTAGGGGTATAGAGAGAGATAGAGTGATTTTGGGTTAAGGGTTTTGAGAGAGAAATAAAAAGAGAGAGATTGGAGGCTACGGATTTACACAGAGAGATTGGGTTAGAGATTGAGAGAGAGAGGCTTTAGAGAGAGGTAGATAGATTGAAAGAGACACATTTGGGGTTACAGGTATAGAGAGAGATATAGACATTTTGGGTTAGAGGTTTAGAGAGAGAGAAATAGAAAGAGAGAGCGTGGTGGTTGTGGGTTTAGAGAAGGAGAGATATTGAAGGTTTGTGATTTAGATAGAGAGGTTGGGGGTTTAGTTATTTAGAGAGAGAGAGAGAGAGGCTAGGGGTTTAGAAAGGGAGATAATGGGTTTATGTTTTTAGAGGGAGTGAGATAGAAAGAGAAAGATCGAGGGTTATGGGATTAGAGAGAGAGAGAAATATATTGAGGGGTTATGGGTTTAGAGGGAGAGAGACTGGAATTTAGGGGTGAGGGAGGTGGTTAGTGGTGGGGGGAGAGAGATAGATAGAGTACAGGCTATGGGTAAAATGGTGAGAGTGGGGTTTGGGGGAGCATCTCTCTCTCTATATATATATATATAGATATATATATATATATAGAGAGAGAGAGAGAGAGAGAGAGTTTGGGGGGAGTAAGGGGGAGAGGTATAAAGATATAGATAGAGGGATTTACATAGAGAGATTGGGGTTAGTGATTTAGAGAGAGAGAGAGAGAGAGATTTTGGGTTAGGGGTTTAAAGAGAGAGAAATATAAAGAGAGAGAGTGGTGGTTATGGGCTTAGAGCGAGAGAGATATTGAAGGTTATAGATTTAGACAGAGAGATTAAGGGTTAGTTATTTAAAGAGAGACAGAGAGAAATAGGTTAGGGGTTTAGAGAGGGAGAGAATGGGGTTATGATTTTAGAGGGAGTGAGATAGAAAGAGAAAGATCGGGGGTGATGGGTTTAGAGAGAGAGAGAAATATATTGATGGTTTAAGGGTTTAGAGGGAGAGAGATTAGAATTTAGGGGTGGGGGAGAGAGAGAGAGAGAGTACATGATATGGGTAGAATGGTGAAGAGTGGGGTTTGGGGGAATATATATATATATATATATATATATATATATATATATATATATATATATATATATACAAAGAGAGAGAGAGAGAGAGAGAGAGTTTGGGGGGAGTAAGGGGGAGAGGGATGGGAATGAGGTTAGTAGTAGGGGAGATATACAGATATAGTGGGGGTTGGAGAAAGGGAGATATTAATTTTTAGGGGTTTAGGGGTTTAGAGAGAGATATTGGGGATTAGGTACTTAGAGAGAGAGAGAGAGAGAGAATGAGGGTTAGGGATTTTGAGAAAGAGATAAAGAGAGATATTGAAGGTTAGGGGTTTAGACAAAGATATATAGATATAAAGAGGGTGATTTGAGGTTAGGGGTATAGAGAGAGATAGAGTGATTTTGCATTAGGGTTTTGAGAGAGAAATAGAAAGAGAGAGATTGGAGGCTACGGATTTGCACAGAGAGATTGGGGGTAGAGATTGAGAGAGAGAGAGGCTTTAGAGAGAGGTAGATAGATTGAAAGAGAAACATTTGGGGTTACGGGTATAGAGAGAGATATAGACATTTTGGGTTAGGGGTTTAGAGAGAGAGAAATAGAAAGAGAGAGCGTGGTGGTTGTGGGTTTAGAGAAGGAGGGATATTGAAGGTTTGTGATTTAGATAGAGAGATTGGGGGTTAGTTATTTAGAGAGAGAGAGAGAGAGGCTAGGAGTTTAGAGAGGGAGATAATGGGGTTATGTTTTCAGAGGGAGTGAGATAGAAAGAGAAAGATTGAGGGTTATGGGATTAGAGAGAGAGAGAAATATATTGAGGGGTTATGGGTTTAGAGGGAGAGAGATTGGATTTTAGGGGTGAGGGAGGTCGTTAGTGGTGGGGGAGAGAGATAGATAGAGTACGGGCTATGGGTAGAATGGTGAGAGTGGGGTTTGGGGGAGCATATATATATATATATATAATTATATATATATATATATATATATAGAGAGAGAGAGAGAGGGTTTATACGGAGATAGATAGACTAAAAGAGAGACAGTGGTGGTTATGGGTTTAGAGCAAGAGAGATATTGGAGGTTAGAGATTTAGATAGAGAGATTAAGGGTTAGTTATTTAAAGAGAGAGAGAGAGAGAAATGGGTTAGGGGTTTAGAGAGGGAGAGAATGGGGTTATGATTTTAGAGGGAGTGAGATAGAAAGAGAAATATCGAGGGTGATGGGTTTAGAGAGAGAGAGAAATATATTGAGGGTTTAAGGGTTTAGACGGAGAGAGATTGGAATTTAGGGGTGGGGGAGGTGGTTAGTGGTGGGGGAGAGAGAGAGAGATAGAGTACAGGATATGGGTAGAATGGTGAAGAGTGGGGTTTGGGGGAACATATATATATATGTACAGAGAGAGAGAGAGAGAGAGTAAGAGTTTGGGGGAAGTAAGGGGGAGAGGTATAGATATATAGATAGAGGGATGGGAATGAGATTAGTAGTAGGGGACATATACGGATAGAGTGGAGGTAAGGTTAGGAGGGTGAGGAGTGGGGGTTGGAGAAAGGGAGATATGAATTTTTAGGGGTTTAGACAGGGAGAGAGAGAGAGAGAGATGACACGGGGAGCATTTATGGTTAGTGATGGAGGTATGTGGTTGGGGGGGATATAGTTAGATATTAGGGGGATGAAGAGAGAGAGAGAAGGGGAAGATGAGAGAGGGATGCAGATAGAAATAGAGAGAGAATGGGGCTATGGTTTAGGGTAATAAAGAGGGTATATAGAGATAGGGTGTTACGATTTATGGTATAAGGGAAGATGGGGGCTGGAGAGAGAGAGAGAGAGAGAGAGAGAGAGAGAGAGATTTGTGGTTAGGGGTTTAGGGATAGAGAGATATAAAGAGAGAGATTGGGGGTTAGGGTTTTAGAGAGAGATATAGAGATTGGGTATTTGTAGTTTAGAAAGAGATAGATTGAAAGAGAAAGATTGGTGCTTTAGGGAGAGAGAGATTGGAATTTAAGGGTTTAGATTTAGGTTTAGGGGTTTAGAGAGAGAGAGAGAGAGAGAGCATGATCGAGTTGTGGTAGTTATCACTAGGAGTTGGAGTGGGTGGTTAAGGTTAGGGGGACTAGGGGGGAGATGTATATATATATAGACATAGAGAGTGATGGGGAGGTGGATAGTGGTGGGAGAGAGAGAGAGAGAGAGAGTGGGGTGTAGAGGTAGGATGAAGAAAAGTGGGGGTTTGAGAGAGATAGAAAGGGATTAGGGGTTAGGATATTAGAGAGAGATGGAGAGATTAGGTATTAGAGGTTTATATAGAGAGAGAGTGAGAGGGAGTGGGGTTATAAAGATGGAGGAGGGTTTAGGGAAAGGAGGAGAGAGAGGGGGCTTATGGTTAGAGAGAGGGAGAGGCATTATTGAGAGGTGTGGATGGAGAAAGAGATACATAAGTTAGGGAAAGGAGGAAAGATATAGGATGGGGGGTTCAGGGAGAGAGAGAGAGAGAGAGAGAGAGATTTGAGGTTAGGAGTTTAGAGAGAGAGAGAGAGAGATTGGAATATAAGGGTTTAGATTGGGGATTAGTAGTGTAGAGAGAGAGAGAGAGAGAGGATTTTGGTTATAAAGAGGGAACGGGGTTAGTGAAAGGAGGAGAGAGAGACACACATAGAGAGAGAGAGGGGGGTTAGGTTAGAGAGAGGGTTGGGGAATTAGGAAAAGGTGTGGTTGTTGAAAGAGAGAGGAAGGGGGGTTAGGGAAAGGTGTTTTGTGTGTGTGTGTGTGTGAGAGAGAGAACAAGGTTAGTGAAAGGAGGAGAGAGAGAGAGAGAGAGAGAGAGATAGGTTAGGTTAGAGAGAGGGATGGGGAATTAGGAAAAGGTGGGGTTGGAGAAAGAGATAGGGGTTAAGGAAAGGAGGAGAGAGAGAGGAAGGGGGGTTAGGGAAAGGTGGTGAGAGAGAGAGAGAGAGATTGGGGGTTAGGTGTTTAGAGAGATAGGGATATAAATAGAGAGATTGGGGGTTAGGTGTTTGAAGAGAGATAGAGAGAGAGAGAGAGATCGGAGGTTTGGGGTTTAGATAGAGAGGGCGATAGAAAGTGAGAGATTGAGGGCTAGGTATTTAGAGAGAGATAATAATATTTGGGATTAGGGGTTTAAAAAGAGAGATATTGGTGGTTAGGGGTTGAGAGAGATATATCAAGGTTAGTGGTTTAGAGAGAGAGAGACATAGAGAGATTGGGGGTTAGTGATTTAGAGAGAGAGAGGGAGATGGGAAATTACAGGTTTAAGGAGAGAGAGATAGAAATATAGAGATTTGAGGTTAGGGTTTTAGACATAGAGAGATTAGTGGTTAAGGGTTTAGAGAGAGAGAGAATGGGGGGTAAAGGGTTTAGAGAGTGAGGGAGATCGAGGGTTATAAATAGAGAGAGAGATTAGGGGTTATGTATAGAGAGATAGAGAGAGAGATATTGAGGGTTTAAGGGTTTAGAGAGAGAGAGAGAGAGAGAGAGAGAGAGAGGAGGTTAGGTTAGAGAGAGGGAGGTGGCATTAGGGAAAGTGGGGGTTGGATAGAGAGAGGGGGGGTCAAGGAAATGATGAGAGGGATGGAGGAAGGGGGGTTAAGGAAATATGGTGCTAGAGAGAGAGAGAGAGAGAGAGAGAGGGAGGTTAGGTTAGAGAGAGGGATGGGGAATTAGGAAAAGGTGGGGTTGGAGAAAGAGAGAGGGGTTAGGGAAAGGAGGAGAGAGAGAGGAAGGGGGGTTAGGGAAAGGTGGTGAGAGAGAGAGAGAGATTGGGGGTTAGGTGTTTAGAGAGATAGGGATATAAATAGAAAGATTAGGGGTTAGTTGTTTGAAGAGAGATAGAGAGATCGGGGGTTCAAATATTAGAGAGAGATATTTGGGGTTAGGGGTTTAGAGAGAGAGAGAGATCGGAGGTTTAGGGTTCAGATAGAGAGAGCGATAGAAAGTGAGAGATTGAGGGCTAGGTATTTAGAGAGAATAATATTTGGGTTTAGGGGTTGAAAGAGAGAGATATAAAGAGAGATATTGGTGGTTATGGGTTGAGAGAGATATATCAAGGTTAGTGGTTTAGAGAGAGAGAGACATCAAGGGATTGCGGGTTAGGGATTTAGAGAGAGAGAGAGAGAGATGGGAAATTACAGGTTTAGGGAGAGAGAGATAGAAATATAGAGATTCGAGGTTAGGGTTTTAGAGAGAGAGAGATTGGTGGTTAAGGGTTTAGAGAGAGAGAAATATAAAAACAGAGAGTGGAGGTTATGGGTTTAGAGCAAGAGAGATATTGAAGATTAGAGATTTAGACAGAGAGATTAAGGGTTAGTTATTTAAAGAGAGAGAGAGAGAAATAGGTTAGGGTTTTAGAGAGGGAGAGAATGGGGTTATGATTTTAGAGGGAGTGAGATAGAAAGAGAAAGATCGGGGGTGATGGGTTTAGAGAGAGAGAGAAATATATTGAGGGTTTAAGGGTTTAGAGGGAGAGAGATTGGAATTTAGGGATGGGGGAGGTGGTTAGTGGTGGGGGAGAGAGAGAGAGAGATAGAGAATGGGATATGGGTAGAATGGTGAATAGTGGGGTTTGGGGGAAACATATATATATATATATATATATATATATATATATATATATATATACATACAGAGAGAGAGAGAGAGAGTTTGGGGGGAGTAAGGGGGAGAGGTATACATATATAGATAAAGGGATGGGAATGAGGTTAGTAGTGGGGGAGATATACAGATATAGTGGGGGTAAGGTTAGGAGGGTGAGGAGTGGGGGTTGGAGAAAGGGAGATTTTAATTTTTAGGGTTTTAGGAGTTTAGAGAGAGATATTGGGGGTTAGGGACTTACAGAGAGAGAGAGAGAGAATGAGGGTTAGGGATTTTGAGATAGAGATAGAGAGAGATATTGGAGGTTAGGGGTTTAGAAAAAGATAGATAGATATAAAGAGGGTGATTTGAGGTTACGGGTATAGAAAGAGATAGAGTGATTTTGGGTTAGGGGTTTTGAGAGAGCAATAGAAAGAGAGAGATTGGAGTCTACGGATTTACACAAAGAGATTGGGGTTAGAGATTGAGAGAGAGAGGCTTTAGATAGAGGTAGATAGACTGAAAGAGAAACATTTGGGGTTACAGGTATAGAGAGAGATATAGACATTTTGGGTTAGGGGTTTAGAGAGAGAGAAATAGAAAGAGAGAGAGTGGTGGTTGTGGGTTTAGAGCAAGAGAGATATTGAAGGTTTGGGATTTAGACAGAGAGATTGGGGGTTAGTTATTTAGAGAGAGAGAGAGAGGCTAGGGGTTTACAGAGGGATATAATGGGGTTATGGTTTTAGAGAGAGTGAGATATAAAGAGAAAGATTGAGGGTTATGGGATTAGAGAGAGAGAGAAATATATTGAGGGGTTAAGGGTTTAGAGGGAGAGAGATTGGAATTTAGGGGTGAGGGAGGTGGTTAGTGGTGGGGGAGAGAGATAGACAGAGTATGGGCTATGGGTAGAATGGTGAGAGTGGGGTTTGGGGGGAGCATATATATATATATATATATATATATATATATATATATACATATATATATATATACATACATATATATATATATATATATATATATATATATATATATATATATATAGAGAGAGAGAGAGAGAGAGAGAGAGAGAGAGAGAGAAATATAAAGAGAGAGAGTGGTGGTTATGGGTTTAGAGCGAGAGAGATATTGAAGCTTAGAGATTTAGATAGAGAGATTAAGGGTTAGTTATTTAAAGAGAGACAGAGAGAAATAGGTTAGGCGTTTATAGAGGGAGAGAATGGGGTTATGAATTTAGAGGGAGTGAGATAGAGAGAGAAATATTAGGGGTGATGGTCTTAGAGAGAGAGAGAAATATATTGAGGGTTTAAGGGTTTAGAGGGAGAGAGATTAGAATTTAGGGGTGGGGGAGGTGGTTAGTGGTGGGGGAGAGAGAGAGAGATAGAGTATAGGATATGGGTAGAATAGAGAAGAGTGGGGTTTGGGGGAACATATATATATATATACAAAGAGAGAGAGAGAGAGAGAGTATAGGATATGGGTAGAATAGAGAAGAGTGGGGTTTGGGGAAACATATATATATATATACAAAGAGAGAGAGAGAGAGAGAGAGAGAGAGAGAGAGAGAGTTTGGGGGGATTAAGGGGGGGAGGTATAGATATATAGATAGAGGGATGGGAATGAGGTTAGTAGTAGGGGAGATATACAGATATAGTGGGGGTAAGGTTAGGAGGGTGAGGAGTGGGGGTTGGAGAAAGGGAGATATTAATTTGTAGGGGTTTAGGGGTTTAGAGAGAGATATTGGGGGTTAGGGACTTAGAGAGAGAGAGAGAGAGAATGAGGGTTAGGGATTTAGAGATATAGACAGAGAGAGATATTGGAGGTTAGGGGTTTAGACAAAGAAAGATAGATATAAAGAGGGTGATTTGAGGTTAGGGGTATAGAGAGAGGTAGAGTGATTTTGGGTTAAGGGTTTTGAGAGAGAAATAGAAAGAGAGAGATTGGGGTTAGAGATTGAGAGAGAGAGAGGCTTTAGAGAGAGGTAGATAGGTTGAAAGAGAAACATTTGGGGTTACGTGTATAGAGAGAGATATAGGCATTTTGGGTTAGGGGTTTAGAGAGATGGAAATAGAAAGAGAGAGTGTGGTGGTTGTGGGTTTAGAGAAGGAGAGATATTGAAGGTTTGTGATTTAGATAGAGAGATTGGGGGTTAGTTATTTAGAGAGAGAGAGAGAGAGAGAGAGAGGCTAGGGGTTTAGAGAGGGGGATAATGGGGTTATGTTTTTAGAGGGAGTGAGATAGAAAGAGAAAGATCGAGGGTTATGGGATTAGAGAGAGAGAGAGAAATATATTGAGGGGTTATGGGTTTAGAGGGAGAGAGATTGGAATTTAGGGGTGAGGGAGGTGGTTAGTGGTGGGGGAGAGAGATAGATAGAGTACGGGCTATGGGTAGAATGGTGAGAGTGGGGTTTGGGGGAGTATATATATATATATATATATATATATATATAGAGAGAGAGAGAGAGAGAGAGAGAGAGAGAGAGAGAGAGAGAGAGTTTGGAGGGAGTATGGTGGAGAGGTATAAAGATATAGATAGAGGGATTTACATAGAGAGATTGGTGTTAGTGATTTAGAGAGAGATAGAGAGAGAGGGTTTAGACAGAGATAGATAGACTAAAAGAGAGACATTTGGGGTTATGAGCATAGAGAGAGATAGAGACATTTGGGGTTAGGGGTTTAGAGAGAGAGAAATATAAAGAGAGAGAGTGATGGTTATGGGTTTAGAGCAAGAGAGATATTGAAGGTTAGAGATTTAGACAGAGAGATTAAGGGTTAGTTATTTAAAGAGAGAGAGAGAGAAATAGGTTAGGGGTTTAGAGAGGGAGAGAATGGGGTTATGATTTTAGAGGGAGTGAGATAGAAAGAGAAATATCGGGGGTAATGGGTTTAGAGAGAGAGAGAAACATATTGAGGGTTTAAGGGTTTAGAGGGAGAGAGATTAGAATTTAGGGGTGGGGGAGGTGGTTAGTGGTGGGGGAGAGAGAGAGAGATAGAGTACGGGATATGGGTAGAATGGTGAAGAGTAGGGTTTGGGGAACATATATATATATATGTACAGAGAGAGAGAGAGAGTTTGGGGGGAGTAAGGTGGAGAGGTATAGATATATAAATAGAGGGATGGGAATGAGGTTAGTAGTAGGGGAGATATACAGATAGACTGGGGGTAAGGTTAGGAGGGTGAGGAGTGGGGGTTGGAGAAAGGGAGATATTAATTTTTAGGGGTTTAGATGGGGAGAGAGAGAGAGAGAGAGAGAGAGGATGGGGGGTTAGGGAAATGTGGTGAGAGAGAGAGAGAGAGATTGGAGGTTAGGAATTGAAGGATATATATATATATATATATATATATATATATATATATATATATATATATATTGGAGGTTAGGAATTGAGAGAGATAGAGAGATAGATTTGAAGTTAGGGGTTTAGAGAGAGATATAATGAGGGTTTAAGTATTTAGAGAGAGAGAGAGGTTAGGTTAGAGAGAGGGATGGGGAATTAGGAAAAGGTGGGGTTGGAGAAAGAGAGAGGGGTTAGGGAAAGGAGGGGAGAGAGAAGAAGGGGGTTAGGGAAATGTGGTGATAGAGAGAGAGAGATTGGGGGTTAGGTGCTTAGAGAGATAGGGATATAAATATAGAGATTGGAGGTTAGGTGTTTGAAGAGAGATAGAGAGATCGGGGGTTGAAATATGAGAGAGAGATATTTGGGGTTAGGGGTTTAGAGAGAGAGAGAGATCGAAGGTTTGGGGTTTAGATAGCGAGAGCGATAGAAAGTGAGAGATTGAGGGTGATGTATTTAGAGACAGATAATAATATTTGGGATTAGGGGTTTAAAGAGAGAGATAGAAAGAGAGATATTGGTGGTTAAGGGTTGAGAGAGATATATCAAGGTTAGTGGTTTAGAGAGAGAGAGACATAGAGAGATTGGGGGTTAGGGATTTAGAGAGAGAGAGAGAGATGGGAAATTATAGGTTTAGGGTGAGAGAGATAGAAATATAGAGATTTGAGGTTAGGGTTTTTGACACAGAGAGATTAGTGGTTAAGGGTTTAGAGAGAGAGAGAATGGGGGTAAAGGGTATAGAGAGAGAGAGAGAGATCGAGGGTTAGAAAAAGAGAGAGAGATTAGGGGTTATGTATAACGAGAGAGAGAGAGAGAGAGAGAGAGAGAGAGAAGAGGAATAAGAGGGTTTAGGGGGTTAGAGAGAGAGATATTGAGGGTTTAAGGATTTAGAGAGAGAGAGAGAGAGAGAGAGGGGGGGAGGTTAGGTTAGAGAGAGGGAGGGGGCATTAGGGAAAAGGTGGGTTGGATAGAAAGAGGGGGGGTCGAGGAAATGATGAGAGAGATGGAGGAAGTGGGGTTAGGGAAATATTGTGCTGGAGAGAGAGAGAGAGAGAGAGAGAGAGAGGTTAGGTTAGAGAGAGGGATGGGGAATTAGGAAAAGGTGGGGTTGGAGAAAGAGAGAGGGGTTAGGGAAAGGAGGAGAGAGAGAGGAAGGCGGGTTAGGGAAAGGTGGTGAGAGAGAGAGAGAGTTTGGGGGTTAGGTGTTTGAAGAGAGATAGAGAGATCGGGGGTTCAAAGATTAGAGAGAGATATTTGGGGTTAGGGGTTTAGAAAGAGAGAGAGAGATCGGAGGTTTGGGGTTTAGATAGAGAGAGAGATAGAAAGTGAGAGATTGAGGGCTAGGTATTTAGAGAGAGATAATAATATTTGGGATTAGGGGTTTAAAGAGAGAGATAGAAAGAAAGATATTAGTGGTTAGGGGTTGAGAGAGATATATCAAGGTTAGTGGTTTAGAGAGAGAGAGACATAGAGAGATTGGGGGTTAGGGATTTAGAGAGAGAGAGAGAGAGACGGGAAATCACTGCTTTAGCGAGAGAGAGATAGAAATATAGATATTCGAGGTTAGGGTTTTAGAGAGAGAGAGATTGGTGGTTAAGGGTTTAGAGAGAGAGAAATATAAAGAGAGAGAGTGGTGGTTATGGGTTTAGAGCAAGAGAGATATTGAAGGTTAGAGATTTAGACAGAGAGATTAAGGGTTAGTTACTGAAAGAGAGAGAAAGAGAAATATGTTAGGGATTTAGAGAGGGAGAGAATGGGGTTATGATTTTAGAGGGAGTGAGATAGAAAGAAAAAGATCGGGGGTGATGGGTTTAGAGAGAGAGAGAAATATATTGATGGTTTAAGGGTTTAGAGGGAGAGAGATTGGAATATAGGGGTGGGGGAGGTGGTTAGTGGTGGGGGAGAGAGAGAGAGATAGAGTACGGGATACGGGTAGAATGGTGAAGAGTGGGGTTTGGGGGAACATATATATATATATATATATATAGAGAGAGAGAGAGAGAGAGTTTGGGGGGAGTAAGGGGGAGAGGTGTAGATATATAGATAGAAGGATGGGAATGAGGTTAGTAGTAGGGGAGATATACAAATATAGTGGGGGTAAGGTTAGGAGGGTGAGGAGTGGGTGTTGGAGAAAGGGAGATATTATTTTTTAGGGGTTTAGGAGTTTAGAGAGAGATATTGGGGGTTAGGGACTTAGAGAGAGAGAGAGAGAATGAGGGTTAGGGATTTTGAGATAGAGACAGAGAGAGATATTGGAGGTTAGGGGTTTAGAAAAAGATAGATAGATATAAAGAGGGTGATTTGAGGTTGGGGGTATAGAAAGAGATAGAGTGATTTTGGGTTAGGGGTTTTGAGAGAGCAATAGAAAGAGAGAGATTGGAGGCTACGGATTTACACAAAGAGATTGGGGTTAGAGATTGAGAGAGAGAGGCTTTAGATAGAGGTAGATAGACTGAAAGAGAAACATTTGGGGTTACAGGTATAGAGAGAGATATAGACATTTTGGGTTAGGGGTTTAGAGAGAGAGAAATAGAAAGAGAGAGAGTGGTGGTTGTGGGTTTAGAGCAAGAGAGATATTGAAGGTTTGGGATTTAGACAGAGAGATTGGGGGTTAGTTATTTAGAGAGAGAGAGAGAGGCTAGGGGTTTACAGAGGAATATAATGGGGTTATGGTTTTAGAGAGAGTGAGATAGAAAGAGAAAGATTGAGGGTTATGGGATTAGAGAGAGAGAGAAATATATTGAGGGGTTAAGGGTTTAGAGGGAGAGAGATTGGAATTTAGGGGTGAGGGAGGTGGTTAGTGGTGGGGGAGAGAGATAGAAAGAGTATGGGCTATGGGTAGAATGGTGAGAGTGGGGTTTGGGGGAGCATATATATATATATATATATATATATATATAGAAAGAGAGAGAGAGAGAGAGAGAGAGAGAGAGAGAGAGAGAGAGAGAGAGTTTGGGGGGAGTAAGGGGGAGAGGTATCAAGATATAGATAGAGTGATTTACATAGAGAGAATGGGGTTAGTGATTTAGAGAGAGAGAGAGAGAGAGACATTTTGGGTTAGGGGTTTAGAGAGAGAGAAATATAAAGAGAGAGAGTGGTGGTTATGGGTTTAGAGCGAGAGAGATATTGAAGCTTAGAGATTTAGATAGAGAGATTAAGGGTTAGTTATTTAAAGAGAGACAGAGAGAAATAGGTTAGGCGTTTATAGAGGGAGAGAATGGGGTTATGAATTTAGAGGGAGTGAGATAGAGAGAGAAAGATCGGGGGTGATGGGCTTAGAGAGAGAGAGAAATATATTGAGGGTTTAAGGGTTTAGAGGGAGAGAGATTAGAATTTAGGGGTGGGGGAGGTGGTTAGTGGTGGGGGAGAGAGAGAGAGATAGAGTATAGGATATGGGTAGAATGGAGAAGAGTGGGGTTTGGGGAACATATATATATATATACAAAGACAGAGAGAGAGAGAGAGAGAGAGAGAGAGAGAGAGTTTCGGGGGATTAAGGGGGAGAGGTATAGATATATAGATAGAGGGATGGGAATGAGGTTAGTAGTAGGGGAGATATACAGATATAGTGGGGGTAAGGTTAGGAGGGTGAGGAGTGGGGGTTGGAGAAAGGGAGATATTAATTTGTAGGGGTTTAAGGGTTTAGAGAGAGATATTGGGGGTTAGGGACTTAGAGAGAGAGAGAGAGAGAATGAGGGTTAGGGATTTAGAGATAGAGATAGAGAGAGATATTGGAGGTTAGGGGTTTAGACAAAGAAAGATAGATATAAAGAGGGTGATTTGAGGTTAGGGGTATAGAGAGAGGTAGAGTGATTTTGGGTTAAGGGTTTTGAGAGAGAAATAGAAAGAGAGAGATTGGGGTTAGAGATTGAGAGAGAGAGAGGCTTTAGAGAGAGGTAGATAGGTTGAAAGAGAAACATTTGGGGTTACGGGTATAGAGAGAGATATAGACATTTTGGGTTAGGGGTTTAGAGAGATGGAAATAAAAAGAGAGAGCATGGTGGTTGTGGGTTTAGAGAAGGAGAGATATTGAAGGTTTGTGATTTAGATAGAGAGATTGGGGGTTAGTTATTTAGAGAGAGAGAGAGAGAGAGAGAGAGAGGCTAGGGGTTTAGAGAGGGGGATAATGGGGTTATGTTTTTAGAGGGAGTGAGATAGAAAGAGAAAGATCGAGGGTTATGGGATTAGAGAGAGAGAGAGAAATATATTGAGGGGTTATGGGTTTAGAGGGAGAGAGATTGGAATTTAGGTGTGAGGGAGGTGGTTATTGGTGGGGGAGAGAGATAGATAGAGTACGGGCTATGGGTAGAATGGTGAGAGTGGGGTTTGGGGGAGTATATATATATATATATATATATATATATATATATATATATATATATATATAGAGAGAGAGAGAGAGAGAGAGAGTTTGGAGGGAGTAAGGTGGAGAGGTATAAAGATATAGATAGAGGGATTTACATAGAGAGATTGGTGTTAGTGATTTAGAGAGAGATAGAGAGAGAGGGTTTAGACAGAGATAGATAGACTAAAAGAGAGACATTTGGGGTTATGAGTATAGAGAGAGATAGAGACATTTGGGGTTAGGGGTTTAGAGAGAGAGAAATATAAAGAGAGAGAGTGATGGTTATGGGTTTAGAGAAAGAGAGATATTGAAGGTTAGAGATTTAGACAGAGAGATTAAGGGTTAGTTATTTAAAGAGAGAGAGAGAGAAATAGGTTAGGGGTTTAGAGAGGGAGAGAATGGGGTTATGATTTTAGAGGGAGTGAGATAGAAAGAGAAATATCGGGGGTGACGGGTTTAGAGAGAGAGAGAAACATATTGAGGGTTTAAGGGTTTAGAGGGAGAGAGATTAGAATTTAGGGGTGGGGGAGGTGGTTAGTGGTGGGGGAGAGAGTGAGAGATAGAGTATGGGATATGGGTAGAATGGTGAAGAGTAGGGTTTGGGGGAATATATATATATATATATGTACAAAGAGAGAGAGAGAGAGAGAGAGAGAGAGTTTGGGGGGAGTAAGTGGGAGAGGTATAGATATATAGATAGAGGGATGGGAATGAGGTTAGTAGTAGGGGAGATATACAGATAGACTGGGGGTAAGGTTAGGAGGGTGAGGAGTGGGGGTTGGAGAAAGGGAGATATTAATTTTTAGGGGTTTAGATGGGGAGAGAGAGAGAGAGAGAGAGAGAGAGGATGGGGGGTTAGGGAAATGTGGTGAGAGAGAGAGAGAGAGAGATTGGAGGTTAGGAATTGAAGGATATATATATATATATATATATATTGGAGGTTAGGAATTGAGAGAGATAGAGAGAGAGATTTGAAGTTAGGGGTTTAGAGAGAGAGAGAGAGATTGGTGGTTAGGGGTTTAGAGAGAGATATAATGAGGGTTTAAGTATTTAGAGAGAGAGAGGTTAGGTTAGAGAGAGGGATGGGGAATTAGGAAAATGTGTGGTTGGAGAAAGAGAGAGGGGTTAGGGAAAGGAGGAGAGAGAGAAGAAGGGGGTTAGGGAAATGTGGTGATAGAGAGAGAGAGATTGGGGGTTAGGTGCTTAGAGAGATAGGGATATAAATATAGAGATTGGAGGTTAGGTGTTTGAAGAGAGATAGAGAGATCGGGGGTTGAAATATGAGAGAGAGATATTTGGGGTTAGGGTTTAGAGAGAGAGAGAGATCGGAGGTTTGGGGTTTAGATAGAGAGAGCGATAGAAAGTGAGAGATTGAGGGTGAGGTATTCAGAGAGAGATAATAATATTTGGGATTAGGGGTTTAAAGAGAGAGATAGAAAGAGAGATATTGGTGGTTAAGGGTTGAGAGAGATATATCAAGGTTAGTGGTTTAGAGAGAGAGAGAGATAGAGAGATTGGGGGTTAGGGATTTAGAGAGAGAGAGAGATGGAAAATTATAGGTTTAGGGTGAGAGAGATAGAAATATAGAGATTTGAGGTTAGGGTTTTTGACACAGAGAGATTAGTGGTTAAGGGTTTAGAGAGAGAGAGAATGGGGGTAAAGGGTATAGAGAGAGAGAGAGAGAGATCGAGGGTTAGAAAAAGAGAGAGCGATTAGGGGTTATGTATAAAGAGAGAGAGAGAGAGATGAGAGAGAGAGAGAGAGAGAGAAAGAGGAATAAGAGGGGTTAGGGGGTTAGAGAGAGAGATATTGAGGGTTTAAGGATTTAGAGAGAGAGAGAGAGAGAGAGGGGGGGGGAGGTTAGGTTAGAGAGAGGGAGGGGGCATTAGGGAAAGGGGGGGGGTTGGATAGAGAGAGGGGGGTGTCGAGGAAATGATGAGAGAGATGGAGGAAGTGGGGTTAGGGAAATATGGTGCTGGAGAGAGAGAGAGAGAGAGAGAGAGAGAGAGAGAGAGAGAGAGAGAGGTTAGGTTAGAGAGAGGGATGGGGAATTAGGAAAAGGTGGGGTTGGAGAAAGAGAGAGGGGTTAGGGAAAGGAGGAGAGAGAGAGGAAGGGGGGTTAGGGAAAGGTGGTGAGAGAGAGAGAGAGTTTGGGGGTTAGGTGTTTAGAGAGATAGGGATATAAATAGAGAGATTGGGGGTTAGGTGTTTGAAGAGAGATAGAGAGATCGGGGGTTCAAAGATTAGAGAGAGATATTTGGGGTTAGGGGTTTAGAGAGAGAGAGAGAGATCGGAGGTTTGGGGTTTAGATAGAGAGAGAGATAGAAAGTGAGAGATTGAGGGCTAGGTATTTAGAGAGAGATAATAATATTTGGGATTAGGGGTTTAAAGAGAGAGATAGAAAGAAGGATATTAGTGGTTAGGGGTTGAGAGAGATATATCAAGGTTAGTGGTTTAGAGAGAGAGAGACATAGAGAGATTGGGGGTTAGGGATTTAGAGAGAGAGAGAGAGAGACGGGAAATCATTGCTTTAGCGAGAGAGAGATAGAAATATAGAGATTCGAGGTTAGGGTTTTAGAGAGAGAGAGATTGGTGGTTAAGGGTTTAGAGAGAGAGAAATATAAAGAGAGAGAGTGGTGGTTATGGGTTTAGAGCAAGAGAGATATTGAAGGTTAGAGATTTAGACAGAGAGATTAAGGTTTAGTTACTAAAAGAGAGAGAAAGAGAAATACGTTAGGGGTTTAGAGAGAGAGAGAATGGGGTTATGATTTTAGAGGGAGTGAGATAGAAAGAAAAAGATCGGGGGTGATGGGTTTAGAGAGAGAGAGAAATATATTGATGGTTTAAGGGTTTAGAGGGAGAGAGATTGGAATTTAGGGGTGGGGGAGAGAGAGAGAGATAGAGTACGGGATATGGGTAGAATGGTGAAGAGTGGGGTTTGGGGGAACATATATATATATATATATATAGAGAGAGAGAGAGAGTTTGGGGGGAGTAAGGGGGAGAGGTATAGATATATAGATAGAAGGATGGGAATGAGGTTAGTAGTAGGGGAGATATACAAATATAGTAGGGTTAAGGTTAGGAGGGTGAGGAGTGGGTGTTGGAGAAAGGGAGATATTAATTTTTAGGGGTTTAGGAGTTTAGAGAGAGATATTGGGGGTTAGGGACTTAGAGAGAGAGAGAGAGAATGAGGGTTAGAGATTTTGAGATAGAGACAGAGAGAGATATTGGAGGTTAGGGGTTTAGATAAAGATATATAGATATAAAGAGGGTGATTTGAGGTTAGGGGTATAGAGAGAGATAGAGTGATTTTGGGTTAGGGGTTTTGAGAGAGAAATAGAAAGAGAGAGATTGGAGGCTACGGATTTACACAAAGAGATTCGGGTTAGAGATTGAGAGAGAGAGGCTTTAGACAGAGGTAAATAGACTGAAGGAGAAAAATTTGGGGTTACGGGTATAGAGAGAGATATAGACATTTTGGGTTAGGGGTTTAGAGAGAGAGAAATATAAAGAGAGAGAGTGGTGGTTTTGGGTTTAGAGCATGAGAGATATTGAAGGTTTGGGATTTAGATAGAGAGTTTGGGGGTTAGTTATTTAGAGAGAGAGAGAGAGAGAGGCTAGGGGTTTAGAGAGGAAGATAATGGGGTTATGTTTTTAGAGGGAGTGAGATAGAAAGAGAGAGATCGAGGGTTATGGGATTAGAGAGAGAGAGAAATATATTGAGGGGTTATGGGTTTAGAGGGAGAGAGATTGGAATTTAGGGGTGAGGGAGGTGGTTAGTGGTGGGGGAGAGAGATAGATAGAGTACGGGCTATGGGTAGAATGGTAAGAGTGGGGTTTGGGGGAGCATATATATATATATATATATATATAGAGAGAGAGAGAGAGAGAGAGAGAGTTTGGGGGGACTAAGGGGGAGAGGTATAAAGATATAGATAGAGGGATTTACACAGAGAGATTGGGGTTAGTGATTTAGAGAGAGAGAGAGAGAGAGGGTTTAGATAGAGATAGATAGACTAAAAGAGAGACATTTGGGGTTACGAGTATAGAGAGAGATAGAGACATTTTGGGTTAGGTATTTAGAGAGAGACAAATATAAAGATAGAGAGTGATGGTTATGGGTTTAGAGCAAGAGAGATATTGAAGGTTAGAGATTTAGATATAGAGATTAAGGGTTAGTTATTTAAAGAGAGAGAGAGAGAGAGAGAGAGAGAGAGAGTGATGGAGGTATGTGGTTGGGGGGGATACAGTTAGATTTTAGGGGGATGAAGAGAGAGAGAGAAGGGGAAGATGAGAGAGGGATGGAGAGAGAGGGTTGCAGATAGAAATAGAGAGAGAATGGGTTTATGGTTTAGGATAATAAAGAGGGTATATAGAGAGATAGGGTGTTACGATTTATGGTATAAGGGAAGATGGGGGGTGGAGAGAGAGAGAGAGAGAGAGAGAGAGAGAGAGATTAATGGTTAGGGGTTTAGGGATAGAGAGATATAAAGAGAGATATTAGGGGTTAGGGTTTTAGAGTGAGATATAGAGATTGGGGATTTGTAGTTTAGAAACAGATAGATTGAAAGAGAGAGATTGGTGGTTTAGGGAGAGAGAGATTGGAATTTAAGGGTTTATATTCAGGGTTAGAGGTTTAGAGAGAGAGAGAGAGAGAGCATGATCGAGATGTGGTAGTTATCAGTAGGAGTTGGAGTGGGTGGTTAAGGGTAGGGGGACTGGGGGGATATGTATACATATATAGACATAGAGAGTGATGGGGAGGTGGATAGTGGTGGGAGAGAGAGAGAGAGAGAGAGGGAGGGGGGTAGAGGTAGGATGAAGAAAAGTGGGGGTTTGAGAGAGAGAGAGAGAGAGAGGATGGGGGGTTAGGGAAATGTGGTGAGAGAGAGAGAGAGATTGGAGGTTAGGAATTGAAGGATATATATATATATATTGGAGGTTAGAAATTGAGAGAGAGAGAGAGATTTGAGGTTAGGGGTTTAGAGAGAGAGAGAGATTGGAATACAAGGGTTTGGATTAGGGATTAGTAGTGTAGAGAGAAAGAGAGAGAAAGAGAGAGAGAGAGAGAGAGAGAGGATTTCGGTTATAAAGAGGGAACAGGGCTAGTGAAAGGAGGAGAGAGACACACATAGAGAGAGAGGGGGGGTTAGGTTAGAGAGAGGGATGGGGAATTAGGAAAGGGTGTGGTTGGAGAAAGAGAGAGAGGTTAGGGAAAGGAGGAGAGAGAGAGGAAGGGGGGTTAGGGAAAGGTGTTGTGTGTGTGTGTGAGAGAGAGAGAGATAACAAGGTTAGTGAAAGGAGGAGAGAGAGAGAGAGAGAGAGAGAGAGAGAGAGAGAGAGAGAGAGAGAGGTTAGGTTAGAGAGAGGGATGGGGAATTAGAAAAAGGTGAGGTTGTAGAAAGAGAGAGGGGTTAGGGAAAGGAGGAGAGAGAGAGGAAGGGGGGTTAGGGAAAGGTGGTGAGAGAGAGAGAGAGAGAGATTGGGGGTTAGGTGTTTAGAGAGATAGGGATATAAATAGAGATATTGGGGGTTATGTGTTTGAAGAGAGATAGAGAGATCGCGGGTTCAAATATTAGAGAGAGATATTTGGGGTTAGTGGGTTAGAGAGAGAGAGAGAGAGATCGGAGGTTTGGGGTTTAGATAGAGAGAGCAATAGAAAGTGAGATATTGAGGGGTAGGTATTTAGAGAGAGATAATAATATTTGGGATTAGGGGCTTAAAGAGAGAGATAGAAAGAGAGATATTGGTGGTTAGGGTTTGAGAGAGATATATCAAGGTTAGTGGTTTAGAGAGAGAGAGACATAGAGACATTGGGGGTTAGGGATTTAGAGAGAGAGAGAGATGGGGAATTACAGGTTTAGGGAGAGAGAGATAGAAATAAAAAGATTCGAGGTTAGGGTTTTAGAGAGAGAGAGATTGATGGTTAAGGGTTTAGAGAGAGAGAGAATGGGGATAAAGGGTTTAGAGAGAGGGAGATATCAAGGGTTAGAAACAGAGAGAGAGATCAGGGGTTATGTATAGAGAGAGAGAGAGAGGGAGAGAGAGAGAGAAAGAGGAATAAGATGGGTTAGGGTGTTAGAGAGAGAGATATTAATGGTTTAAGGATTGAGAGAGAGAGAGAGAGAGAGAGAGGAGGTTAGGTTAGAGAGAGGGAGGGGGAATTATAGAAAGGGGGGTTGGATAGAGAGAGGGGGTGTCAAGGAAATGATGAGAGAGAGGGAGGAAGGGGGGTTAGGGAAATATGGTGCTAGAGAGAGGGGGGGTCAAGGAAATGATGAGAGAGAGGGAGGAAGGGGGGTTAGGGAAATATGGTGCGAGAGAGAGAGAGAGAGAGAGAGAGAGAGAGAGAGATTTTGGAGGTTAGGTGTTTAGAGAGATAGGGATATAAATAGAGAGATTAGGGTTTAGTTGTTTGGAGAGAGATAGAGAGGTTGGGGGTTTTGGGTTTAAATAGAGAGAGAGAGATTCGGGGTTAGAGAGAGAGAGAGATTGGATGTTTGGAGTTTAGTGAGATAGGGGTAGAAAGAGAGATATTGAGGGTTACAGATTAGGAGGGGAAGAAAGAGAGAGATTGGAGGTTAGGGGTTTAGAGGAATTAGGTGTGATAGGGGTTAAAGTTATAAATATCAAGGAAATAGATCCTAACACCTAGGTTGCATGAATAGAGTGTGAACAAAGGGGGGTCCCTCGTTAGACCACTTTAAAAACCTTGTGTATACATGGTCGACCACCCAACTTGGGGCGTACTGGGAGGGCTTCTCTGGGAGTTACCTCCCTCCACCTATTACTAGCGCAATGGCATCCCAGTTTCCAGCTACAACAAAGGCACATGTGTCAAGATACCGAGTTAGGAAATTGTTTCCAGGCAATTTCCCAAAATGGTCCTTTGAAAACACTCTACACAAGACTTTCAATAGAACCCCTATGGCCAACGTACTAGTGCAAACAATATAGAAAAATGTTTACAATTAATATTCATAAAAAACAAAGAATGTCTACAAACTGAATCTCATTTAAATATTCCAATTAAATTTATATATATAACCATGAAAAAAACATTGAAAAAACAATTTACCAAAAGTAAACAAGATAGAAATTTATAATCTAACAAAACTTTAAACTACTTCGACAACAATTGATACTCTAACAATTCTAAACTATTTCAACACCCACAAGGAAAAAAATCTAAAAGCTCTAAATTAACTCTTAAAACTCTAACATCTTTTAACAAACTGTTAATTACTAATAGAACTCTAAACTATTTCAACAAACTTTTAATTATTAACTCGAACTATAAACTATTTCAATGGGAAAAAACCTAAACTATTAAGAGAAAATTTACAATTCACATCTCATAAAATTGCACACACTAAAACAATATGAAAAGTTAAGTGTTTAATTTTAAATTAGTAGTAGAAAATTATGAAAATTTAAAGATAAACACAAATTTTAGTTTTATTGAATTAAGAAAAACAATTAAACTAGATTTATAATTATTAAAAAATGACATATACTAAAAAATCTAAATATTTTTTTGAGGGAAACTAAAAATATTATTATAAAATAACTTCATATAAATAAATAAAATAAATTTACAATCATATATAGATATTAAATTTAGCAAACTAAATTGCACTTTATAGAAAATTTACATTTTACATCTCATAAAATTGTACACACTAAAACAATATGAAAAATTAAGTATTCATTTTTAAATTAATAGTAGAAAATTAAGAAAGTTTCACAATGCTTAAAAAAAGTACGAAAGAAGAGCAAAATTAAAATAAACAAAAAAATTATTTACTAGAATAAGAAATATAATTAAACTAAATTTATATTTATTAAAAAACTAATATAGAAAAACTAAATACCATTATAAAATAATTTCATATAAATAAATAAAATAAATTTACAATTATACATAGATATTAAATTTAACAAATTAAATTACACTTTAAAGAAAATCTATGTTTTATTATCCTAAATTATTTTTAAATTCAAAGAAATATATAATTTGACATTAAATTCATCATAAATTAATTTCAAATTCAAAGAAATTTAGATTTTAATATCAAATATCTAAAACTAAGTAAATTGAAATAAAATATAATTTAAGACATTTTCAAATTTTAAAAAAATCTATAATTTAATGTCATAAATTAATTTCAAATTCAAAGAAATCTAAGCTTTAATATCAAATCCATAAAACTAGATAAACTAGGATGAAGTGTAACTTAGGACATGTGGATTTTCATGCAAGTACTGCCTTATTTTATGAGAATTTGAAAATTTTGATCAATATCTTGATAAAAATCAAATCAATGGTCAAAAATCTTTATAAAAATGTGTTAAGTTATTCAATCCCAACTAAATCTTACAAATCAATTCCATTTTTATAAAAATGTCGTTGATGTTAACTTATTCAATTCCAACAAAACCTTACAAATCAATTCAATTTGGTCAAAATCTTCATAAAAATGTCATTGACGTTACAGTACACCGTGGTTGATTTTATGATCTATATAACACAGTTATAGTTTTATGATAATTTTGCAGGACAATTGATACTCCCTAAAGAGGAATAAAGTTACCCTAATTTTTATTATATAATATTATCAAAATCAACTCACTAATGCGGTTGACGTCATCTCCCAACGAGAGACGAAGGGGGAGCGGGTCACGTGCCGGCTTTAGCCGCCGCAATGCAACTGCCCCTGAGAAAACAGGGGAGACTCATTGGTAAGCTGTTTTTAAACCCGTTGAGGGTGGCTGGGTGGGGTTAGGGTGGCTGGCGATTATCAATTCACCTTGGGTTAAAATCTGGGCTGATGCACTCAATGCCATGGTAAAATCTGGCTGATGCACACTCACACTAAATTGTAAAAAAATTGTAAGTATAGCCACTGGAAGAAGTCTACTGGTAAGGCTTTCGACATGCATTTTGTTCCTGTAATATTCCTGTTCTATTAATTCAGAGTTTTTGTGTAACAGAAGGATTTTGGTTGGTTCAGCTAAATAAACCCAGCCAGAGCCCAACGACTAAGATGAAAATAAAAAAAAAACAGAAATTGCAAGAAAAAAACATATTTGAAAGGTTGGGAAAATTTCATGAGTGGAATACGAATTTTCAAGAGGAAGCTGCAAATATAAACAGAAAAGTCTCGATAAATATTTAGATTTTTTTTTGGCAAATGTTAATTTTCATGTGTCATTATTGTTTCACCAATTGGATTGTTGTTTATAAATGTTCTGTAGAGATAGAGATCTAATCATGGAAATGGTGTAACCATAAGCGACGCTGTTTTTCCTACGTCCAAAAGACCAAAGATGGAATATAAATTGGATTTGCCCAGAACTCCAGTTATGCGCCCCAACAAAAAATAATAGAACCCCGGCCAGTACCCGCAAAGTATTCGGAACTTCTAGAAATACTGGAACCAAATCGAAAAGAACTTCTGTGTTCGATAGGTTAGGGGAAAGGTCGATCCACGAACGAAAGGAATAAACAGAATAGCTGTCAATGAAGGTATTCTCAGCAGCTTTTCCAATTTATTTGTATTGGAATCCTGTATGTATGTTAACATATGGTGAGGTTTGCTTACTAGTTTTAAACAAATCTTCTACTGAATGATCCTCTGTAGCATTTTGGGTGTAAAAAAAATCCTTCGGAAGGGTGGGTTGCCTTGGAAGAGAGGGGGTTATCATACAGAGCACAACAAAAATGGGCGCGGTTTCGATTCCGGAGAACATTCAAAAAATGATAAGGAATGCAATATGGATACCATTGAGATGGCCCGACAACTACTCTATGAGATGACCATATGAGAGACATGGTATGTTTGCTTGAGTCCGTGATAATATAGTGAAAGTAACCAGCTCTCATTTGGTTCTTATTTTAGTTTCCAGGTCTTAGTGCAGAATGTTCGGAACTAAATTGGAAAACAAGACTCAAAATAGCTTTTGATGGAGCACAGGGTAGTTCCTTGGCTTTTCTGTTAAGTGTTTTCTTCAAATCTTAGGATCTAACCGCTGGTTGATTTGAATATCGATTTGACTTTTTCTTTGTCTTTAAAAGGCAAAAAGCATTCCTTACCATATTTCTCATGTAATCTACTTGCGATGCCAATTATATTTGATGGACTGGAATACATGCACGTAGTTTGCACCCCGAAGATTATTCACAGGGATATCTAGACCGCCAACATCCTTCTAGAAAGCAATTTGAATGGAAAACTGGGTGACTTTGGTCTTTCCAGAATATGGATTAATGGGGAGGCTTCTCATGTTACGAGTATGGTGAAAGGAACGGCAGAATACCTAGATCCAGAGTAAATCACGCACATAACTTAGCAATATCTTAGCAATTCCATAATATTGAAAACAAATGAATCCTATAATGCAAATTCCATAATATTTAAAACAAATGAATCCTATAATGCAAATACTCATTTAATATGGATGAATCTATATTTTAGTAAATTCGGATGAAACTAACAAACAAATCACATATATCTAAATGAACTAGCAAAATAAATAAATAAAAAATGTCCCGGCTCATACAGTCATAAAAATTGTATGAAGCTCGGTAATTCCAGAACCAGGGCAACCCTCTAATGCAATATTCACAATTTAGAAATCATTTTTGGAGAAATTAACATAAGGACATACCTGAAATGTAGAATCAGTTATGCTCTTGAAATGCAAGATCACCCTTCTCTTGAATCGTATCAATTTTCCAACAGAAACGAGGAAAGGAGGTCAATGGTTTCTTGAGAAAGACTGCCCAAAAGCTGTAATGGGAAACGCTCTTTTCTACAGTCGTTACACTTTTTGAAAGCATGGAATAGTATCCGAGGAAACTATGATTGTTTTCTTTGACAGATTCTCAAATTTTGAGCCATCGACTATTCATTTTTAAAACAACTCAAACATAAAATCAAGGGATGGACTTTACAATTTAATATTATTATCAAATTTAATAACAATATAATATAATTTTCAGACAAACTTTAATCATCCCAAAATATGTTAAGATTGAATTAGAATAATTATCTAAAAAATTTATAAACATCCATCACATAAAATTTAAACATTCCAAAATTAAACTCAATACCTAAAAAGAGTTGTAAATTAATTTTGCCCAAGATACATGTTGTTTATTAAATAAAACAAGTCAAAAAATTTTATTAACATACATAAAATTTACACAAATTCCAAAATTAAACTTAATGTCTAAAAAATTATAAAATTAAATTTTGCCCCATGTAAAGGTGCATTTTTGTCTACCAAATAAAACAAATCGCACGCCTTTTTACTGAGAAATCCATACAAGAAGTTTTTTATTTAACAAGAAAATGTATATATTCACATAAACTGACTACAAACATATATACAGTAAAAAAATTATAAAATACAAATATACATTCCAGGCATTTGGAAATATAGTCTTACAGTAAGAGTATTTCGCTGAAAATCATTGCAATGGTAACGCAGCACGGATAAAGAACACGTGGTGATATTCTTATCATAAAGCCTGTAGGTTTGACCATAAAGGCTGGGGTTGGTGCTAATTAAATCTTGGAACGCTACCAGGAATTGGCATTTTCACACGTCACGGGCAGAACTATCTCCTTTCTTGACTTTGACTTTGATAAATAACTGTTTTGAAAGTCATTATGATCCGAATATTCAGTAAATAATTGTTTTAAAAACTTCTGAAATAATATGTATGTCACAGTCACACGTTGTAGCAACGGGAAACAACGGCCATGCCAAAGATGTATGTCACAGTCACACGTTGTAGCAACGGGAAACAAAAAAGCATCCATGTGATGAATCATTCATAGCTGCCCGCCTCACTTCGATGATAACTGAGAATTAAAACTTGATCATGGGTTGGGAACTTGGGTTAGTAAGAAAGTTACTTTCCGTGAGCTTCACCGAAGATGTGCAACTTCTCCGAAGATGTGCAACTATGTAATACATGATGTCATGGCGTTTGTAAGATCACTACTCCGCAACTTGTGAAAAATGAATATATATGACAGAGTAACCCTGAAAACCTTTAGTCTTCTAAGTGTGAATCTAGATATAAGTGGTGATATTCTTACGACAAAGCCTGTCGGTTTGACCATAAAGCTGGGGTTGGTAAATATTGGAATTTAGCACTCAAAGGAATTACATTTTGTGACCTAATTTTTAAAGATGCTCAATGAAAAAGGTTTAGTTCCTTGGCCATTCACATCTCTTCTACAAAATTGATCAAAACAAATTTAAAATGAAAAATGAAAGGCAGTTGTAATAAAAGATAACCAACTAGGTTTAAGATTCCTTACAACTGCCTTCACAAAGAACTTATATCAAAAATAATTTATCAAATTTAATTAAATCTATTATAATAATATTCAGACAGAAAAAACCTTCATAAATTTATTTTAATTTAATATACTCTCATAATATTAAAAAAAATAAACCTTAAAATGAAATTACTAGAGCAAAGTAAAAAAGATGAACCTTAAAAGAAAATTACTGCAACTAATTTTACAAAAAAAAATAAAGACTTGAACCAAGAAAGACAATCCTACAAAATCACTTATGCATTTAATCTTATGTTCTATTTATTTGCTTACCTGCTCGCGATGATGGCTAACCCAACATGGTAACAAGCCATCGATTAAAGGGAGTGTGGATCGGAAAATGCATTTATTTGAAAACTTTTCTGTATAAAACCTAAACCCTATTGTATTGGTAAAGGCATTGCTAGTTTTACGGTGAGATGTATGGTTCAAAAATCTCTCCTTCGTGTTCACTTGGATTTTGGGGGCTCGCGCAACTTTCACTAGAAATGGACTGTCTACCAATAAAAACATTATATAAACGTCTGAACCAAAGACTTGGTCTGTATATATACATTGGAATAGGGCTGAGGCTGTATATGTACATTGTTACTCTGCTGTATATGTACATTGCTACTCTCAATACAACCTAACATTACTTCCAACCATGGTCAGAAAGAAAATAAACCTTGAAACCAAAGACAATCCAATAATAATTTTAACTCTACTTTTCTTGAAACATCTCTATATACACCTTCAGTACAACAAAAAAAAAAATGAAACGACAATGCAGCTCACCCTACAAATTCGAAGTACAAATGCTAAACACAAAAAAATAGTTCATCTCCTAACAACGCAACGAATCTAGGCTAAGGCATAGACAACGCGATAAAATTATCTTAAAAACTAAATAAAAGGTTTAAGAGTTCCGATAACATACTGCTTACACGGCCACTTCAAGCAAATGAAACCCTTAATGTGAACCTGAAAACTCATGATTCCTGGCCCGATGGCATTCTCTTCCTGGAAACCGAATTATCTTGCACAACACCATTCTAATAAATCTAATGTGATATACTAAGATAGTATTAGGAAAGAGATAATCCTAAAATGAAATGAGTGCAACTATATTGGTATTATAGTATTAAAAGATTAAAAGAAAATTAAAAACCTCAACAAAGAAAATAATCTTAAAATCATTTGAATTACCATTTTTAAAATAAATTTGAAATTATTATTATACTACCAAACAAACAATTGTTATATATAAAATATGTACATATCTAAGGAACACATAAAAATATTAACAAAGAAAGATAATTATCCTAAAATCATTGAAACTACTGTATCCAAAATAAACTAAAAACTATTATTACACCACCAAACAATTGCTATACAAAAATATATATATATACCTTCAGAAATTGAAATAAGGATTGCACCAATGGCCAATGTAGAATCCCAATCTCATTCACATAGACTAAAAGAAGTTGCACAGGCTGGACGAACACAGAAAGGATTGCACCAATGGCCAATGTAGAATCCCAATCTCATTCACATAGACTAAAAGAAGTTGCACAGGCTGGACGAACACAGAAAGGATTGCACCAATGGCCAATGTAGAATCCCAATCTCATTCACATAGACTAAAAGAAGTTGCACAGGCTGGACGAACACAGAAAGGATTGCACCAATGGCCAATGTAGAATCCCAATCTCATTCACATAGACTAAAAGAAGTTGCACAGGCTGGACGAACACAGATTAATTACTGCACAAAATACAAACAAAATATTAACATAAACTTGAGCTATTAAATTACTTAAAGTAAAGGCTGCAAACTGACCTTTCCCTTCTGATTGAGAGGAAGTTAAAAAGGAGGTGCAGGACCAACTCTGCTTGCTTAACGACGAGTAGAGGCCTTATGTTAGCACCCTTACTTGTAGGGGAAATGTTTACAGGATCGGGGAAGCAGACTAGGACTTTAAGGATGGAAACACAAACAAATACATCGATGTTTAAGGATCGAAACACAAACAAGAGTTAATACATTACTTGAGTCCAAGCCATCTCATCATTTGCACACGAGTTTAGATTCTATCTGGACAATAATCCATCCATTTTAGGACCTGTTTCAAACAAAGTGCCTGCCCCGTGGACATTAATCGATCCATTCTAGGACCTGTTTCCACCAAAGTGCCTGCCCGGTTCCACCCTGTGAAAATGGGCAAATATCACATTCAAGAAATCAGAAATCATAATTTTTTTTTATCAAAATATAAAGAAAATGCCGAAACAAATACAAATCTCCTCCCTCGCTAAATTAAAATCAATTCAGCAGACTCCCGCCGCCATGTTTGCAGTAGGTGGAGCCGCGAGGATTCAGCTTAAAAGACTCTTTGGCCAAAAGTTGTCCGTCTCTCTCTCTGTCCAAATCACAAACCCATACCACCCAAGAAACACACGGACAAACTGATACAAGCACGAAAATGACAGAGATTACACAACACCAAAATATGAACAAGAGGAGTTGCAAAGGTTTTTTCATACATATTGCTGGGACACCCATTAATTACTGCACAGGCAAGGAGCCGATTTATAGATAATGAATGGCAACTTCATCTAGCATTTTAATACAGCCTGTCTTAACCCTAATTGAGTAAGGCCAATCAGAAAATGAGAATTCAAATTCAAATATTAGGGAGCCAAAGCAAACGACCTTTGAAGAAGGGCGGAGGAGCTTATCTCTTTGTTACATGCCATGCTGCATTCATCTAACAAAATCGATACCTGTACAACCCATTGCAAAATAAAGTCGTTTCTGACATAATGGAGAAGAAAGAGTTACCTGGAGCCGAGCTAGGTGTCAAGAGGGCAGACCCAGCAAGAGAATCATGTTTCAAATGGATTTGCCTGCAGGGAAATATATATCAACATTCATTCCTAATAAAATAAAAACCACCTGACAAAAAAATTCTGTGGGCAAGGAAATGATTATACCCGATATTCCTGCACCGAAATAGAAGGAAAAATTGTGAAAGACGGTTGGGGAGGGACCTGGGCAAAGCGATCATAATGGATGATTGCCCCTTGGCTTACGCCATACGCTCGTTCTCGATATGGACGGTACCATTTTGAAGGAGCGCGATACCATTTTGTGACGCCCAGAGATGAAGGGTCGGACGTTTACATGGTCCGGCGGTAAACAGTACCAGAAGTACATCTACAAGAGGCCCGGCTTGGATCGCTCTTTAAGAGAGATGTCAGAGGTTTTCGAGATCGTTGTGTTCACCGCGAGCTGTAAATCGACAGGGATTCATAAATTGCAGACTACTATCTCGACCTGATCGACAACGATAAGCGCATAAGCTGCAGGCTGTACAGGGATTCATGCTACACTGGAATCTGGGACAAGTGGATTAAGGGGCCACCCATATCATTCACGCCACCCACCAGGACGTTCACCCACCTGGACATTCACGCCATCACATATCGCTCTTCACTCTGACAATGGACGCTCCCTTTGATGATGGTTTTTTTATTTTATCATACAACGGCATGCTACTCACGATTTCAAATGCTTTTTTTTCTCTCTCTCCGGATTTGAAATGCTTTTGGACGCTCCCTTTGATAATGGTTTTTCGATTTTATCATACAACGGCATGCTACTCACGATTTCAAATGCTTTTTTCTTATCTCTCTGGATTTGAAATGCTTTTGGACGCTCCCTTTGATAATGGTTTTTTTATTTTATCATACAACAGCATGCTATTCACGATTTCAAATGCTTTTTTTTTATCTCTTTGGATTTGAAATGCATTTTTTAATCTCCCGGTTTTATTGGCTATAATACTCTCACGTGGACAACGGTCCATCAGATATATATAGGAATTTTCAAGAGAAAAGTATGCAGAGTATGTAGTTAGTTGTTTTTATTTTATACGGTACTGGTAGTGAAAGTGTATTTGATTTATAGATACATGAAAATTACTCTATTGGCTTGTGTTTATAGTGATGATTATATTAGGGGTTGTTATCTTAACATTATAGGTTGTTATCCTAATATATATAGGTTTTTTAATGTAATATATATACATTATAATAAAAAAATTTAATTACCTAAAACTTATAGGTAATGGAGGTCTAAAATTTGTAATTAAAAACTAAGATGTATAGATAATGTGAGTTCTAAAGATTATAAAAACCTTGTCCTAATTATTAAGATATGTATTTTCTAGTTTTTAGGTTAGACATTGATTCTTAAAATAGCAATGAGAATAAATGTTAATATAACTCTAGTTGAATAGATTGGTAACCTTTTTTTGTCTAGAAAATAGATGTGCAACCTTATGGAAATCATCAAAGTAATTTAACATATTTTATAAAAAGAAATCATCCATTAAGAAAAAATCCTTGTTAGTGCCTCCATTATATTAAACAACCCTAATGTGCAACATAGATTTACTAGAACTATTGTGTAAGTTAGCTTAAAATATTTTTTTAATAAAATATTAATAGTTAAAAAATGTGAGGTCAAAAAGTTATAAAGATATATAGAGGTTAGACATAATTATTAATGTGGCATTGAGGATAGATGTTAATATAAAACACTCATTCATTTTTAAACGATTTTTTATAATATATTTTAATAAAATATTAATATTAAAAAAAATCTTTGGTGCACTTGATATATTGGCTCATATACATATAAGGTAACACTATTATACACATCAATATACAATAAATACTTGAATTATATATGAAATATATTTATGTTTAAACTTTTTTTAGTTTTGTACCATTATGACAAATAACATTAACAAATTAATATTAATTAAGAAATTAATGTTAAATGAAAGACAATGTTTAAATATGAACATCATAAATTTATTATTTTTTAGTTTTGCAAAGTAGGAAGTCAAAATTCAATCATTTCCAAAACTAAGTAAATATATAGTTTCCAACTCTCACACTTACATGATTATTCAAATGTTTTCTTTTCAAACTTTTCTTTAAATGGAAGTATTAAGTAGCTATATGGTGGTGATCCCACTTATTTGTTTGGGGTTTTCTTCAAACTAAAGTACTAAGAATTTTTGGTGACATGTTTAGGTTCTTGTAAGATATGATTTTGATTTCAAAAAATATTTTAATTCAAATATTTTTATAATTATTGTTTAATTTCTAAATTTTTAGAATTTCAGTTTTGTTAAATTATGTTTGTGTTTTGGATTTTATATAACAATTCAAGATTAAAATTATAGTATGTGTAGAGCATTTATATCAAAAAAAAGTGTTTTACTTCCTAAAATCTATTTAGCATTGAAATCCCTTTAACCAAATATTATCTAAAATTATAATTAAATCTCATGTTAAAGAAAACAAAATGTAATTAGAATTTTGAAAAATCTATTTCAAATTTTCAATTACATCTTTATTAAATTTCAATTTCAATTTTTAATACTTAAAATATTAAATAATATTTACCTTTACCATAAACATAGAAATGAAAGAAAAATTGTAACAAACACTCAAACAAAATAAAATAAAATAGATTCATTTTTTTTATAATCATTCTATATTTAATTAATCAAATTATTATTATTTAACATTATATTAAAAATTGAAATTTTCAATAATTATGACAATTCATTTAACACTAGTGTTTCCTCTTCACAAGCAATAAAAAAAAAAAAAATCTACTTTATTTTAAATTTTTTAACTCAAATGTTATACACATACCAACACAACCAATTAAATTTTATAATTTTTAACATGTCATTTATTATTTTGGTAAGCTATTCAAAATTGAACTCCATTTTGACTCATTTGATGTTACTTTTCAACATATATAATTTAACATGAAAGTTATAAAAGAAAACTTACCACTAATGACTAAATTAGTCATGATTACATTATTGATGTGACCCATTAAAAAAATATGAATATTTTGAATATTAAAATACAATTTGAAATGATTTCAAAATTTGATTTAGAGAAATTAAAATTTATAATTATTGAAATTTATTTTAAGTTTAGATTTATTAAATATAGAAAGGAGTTAAATTTCTTCAAGTATGGCCTATTTTATACTTTCATATTTTTAACATATTGGATTATAGAATACCTAATTTATTATAATAACAACAATTTAACTATTTACATTATTTAATATAACAAAACAATATTATTTAAATAGAATAACAATAATTTAACTATTTAATGATAAAATAAATTTATTTATAATTTAATTAGATAATTTTTAATGGAATAATATTTTATTTCATTTTAAAATGAATATATTATAAGTAAAGAATTATTTTATAAAATAATAGAATTATTTAGAATAATAATATTATCAATTCTAAAATTTTATAATATATATCTAAAAATGAAAATATTTTATTCTAATTTGTAAAATAACAAAACATGCAACAAAAAATCTTTATGTCACATGACCAACTTGGTGGACCTCCAAGAAACTACACTTTCACCCGTGGAATTATAGTTAGTTATTTTCTTAGATTTGGTTACTATTTGATTACTTAGCAAATCCAACACACAAGCATTTCCACAGGTAAAACAATAAACAAACAAAGAAATAAATGACAACAATATATGGGGGCAGCCCCAACCAGGCTATGGTAAATCCAATTATAGGGCAGTTAGTCATGAAGGACTATGCATGTTGTTCTCTGTAGAGAGGTTCTGGAGGTGACATATCATAGTAGTGAATTGGAGACACTCTGGTGTGCGATCATAGTTAATGTTGGGACTGTGGGGTGCAACAAGCACTCAACCCAACCATTTTCTTAGTTTCATGGCAGGGATGCAGTCGAAGTGTAAGATGCATGACCTTCTCTGGTCGTGTGCTCTTCTACTTCGCATGGACATGGTAGATTGAGAGTGGTTGTAGAAGACCTTGTGGAGGGGTTTGTCTATCTTGGGAATGAGGGTTCATTCTCATGCAGTTGAGCATGATAGTTGGGAGTCACAGCCCAACTAGTTCATATTATAAGGGCTAGAAATGGATAGTTGCGTGTTAATACAACACACTACCAAAGCAAGTAGTAGGTTGATGGTGAGATGGATGAGTAGCTTGAGAGGATTCCCTGTAAAACTCAATTGTGGTTGTCGGTGTTAGCATCGATAGTTGAGACGTGCTTCATGAAAAGAGAAGTATTCATGGAGATGTTGCTGGGATGGAAACATGTTGGGTGGGGAAGGACGTAATGACCTTTAGAGTTTGCAAAACAATTGGGTCTCCTCATCACCTATGTTGTATGCCCATTGGATAGAGTGGCAACTATTTTTGGATTTACAGATGGGTGCATCACCCACCAAGTATATTCGAGAGGGTTTGATTCATGTGGATGGGTGGGATACTTGCCAAGAATTGGCTAAGTGTTCTCATTCCTATGGGCTCTTCCAACAAGGAAGTGTCGGGTGGAGTTGTAAAGGAATGTTGGCACACATTTACTTCGACTAGGGTTCAAACATGTAACACAACACCAACAAATTATACCACGGATACTTGCCTGAAAGAGTTTCAACCCTTTCGACAACACCTACAAAGCAGATGAGGTATCACCCAAAGTACCTACGGAGTCTACAGGAACCAGGTTTCTGTAGCACAGAAGGGGAATAACTCGAAAAATAAATCATTAAGCAAAATACCCATAACTCTGACTCATCAATACACTTGACAAGCCATTCACTTCAGCATAACCAATAAGTTAACGAAAAGCTCTATAACATGCCTTATACTTCACGTTCATACATTTCTTCATCTAGGTGTAATTATTCATCAATTGTTGCAACTCATAAGCAACATAAGCAACACATAATGCATCACAAACATCACACCACAAATAATACCATAATTTTAACGTGGAAACTCAATATGAGAAAAACCACAGAATTGATTCTTTTAATTATGAGTCGCAACCAATAGATAAACACTTCATGTTTTATAGACTTACAAAATTTACTCTTCAATTACAATCGCTCTGCACACACAACCTACAAATCATGCGAATGTGCTTCTCACAACAACTTCAACATACCAAAAACATAAGCAGTTTTCCAAATACAGACACGTACCAACAATATCCCAAACAACTTACTATTCACTAACAATGCACAAATTTCCCACTTATTACATATTTATAGGGCGCACACAACCTACCCCACTCCTACTACCCTATGAGATTTTGTGAAATTATCATAGAGATCTAGAGAAAAAGATAAAATTCACACTAAGTCTAACATAGATCAAGAGAATTGATAAGGAAAATAGAGAAGAAAAAACTGTGTTACAACATAAGAGAATGAAGAACAATTGGAAAAACTTCCATTACATTATTATTCAGTAAATGTGTACACAAATAATACATATCCAAAGGAAAAATTCATGATCCTAAAGAGGCAGTTGGAATCCACACAAGTGAAAGGCTTAGTTTGCATTGGAACCATCTGCCAATGAGGTCTAGTGGCCACCGATGATGAATGGCTAGTCAACTGAGGTGGACTGGCACATGGCTGAGTCATTGGGGATAGAAATTAGGGAATGAGAATCTAAGGGGGGGGGATAATGACTTGTACTGGTCAAAATAGACACTCCTACACTCAGTGGGAGTGAAACTAGGTGTAACAGTTAGTTAGTTAGTCAATCAAGGGGACAAGAAACCCTAAATCATGGAACTGACTGTGCTAACTCCTAAAATAATGCATGAGGGCTCCTTTGGACTTCAATGATGTAACCAAGGAGATCTGAGTGGATAAGAGAGCTAATGATGACCAAATTTAAGCTGTAGGGGGCCTAGATTAAGGACCAGGTGCTAGGAGACTGAACTACCAATGCATGGATGCATGGAGTGCTGCATGGAATGCATGCAAAGCATGCAAAACCAATATGATATTGTTAGAATATTCCAGCACCCCTCGTTGATCCTGACTATGTGAGGAAAGATCAGAAATAGGGCCCTAGTAACTGAGACCAAAGGCCACCCTTTACAAATTTATTCCTCCATTTAAGTAAGGAAAGAGGGAAAACCGTGTGGGAACAAAACCCCCCGTCAAGATGGACATGAAACACACGAAAAATTGTTGTTGAAGTCTCAAGTATGTGTGATGCTTGATTCAATGTCTGGAGGTATCTTCCCCTTGGGAAGAAGTAGATTAGGCTCCAAAAAGATGTGCTTGAATTCTCCTTCAATGGATGCAAGCAAATCTGAAGGCTTTCTGAACTTGCTCTTCAGACCAAACATGGTGAGAATAAATCAAAAAGTATGAAGATCATCTTGGAACTTGTAATTCCAACTAGATGAAGTAGGACAAACTCTAAGAATGTGCAAATGGTTCTTTGATATCTCCTTTGAACTAACAGGGGTGAGATCGAAACCAAAATCACCAAAATATGCTTGAGACTTGAAACCAAGCGAATGGTTGTGTCCTCCATATTTAGTGAAACTCTGAAAACATGTGGCAGTGATGAAATAGAAGTTCATAGGAAGCATGTGATCAAGGAGGGAAAATGAATCACCTCCAAAATCTGATTTAACCTCCAAAAAATTTAGTAGATCATGATTCCGCACATCAACAGACTCATGTGAAAGAGAGGATTTAAGAACCTCTTCAGATTATAGAGCACAAACTTGCTTATCTTGCTCAGAATTCAAAATAGAAGATATTGAGAACATGAGTTAGGAATGGATAATGTCTCTAAAAGGATAAGATTCATTAGTTGTATCATTTTCATATGCATCAACTACATGGGGAGGGGACAATTCAAAATCGTTTTCAACATGAGCTTTCTGTGTTGAATTTGTAGCTTTTTCTTCATATTGAAGAACTTCATCATGAGAGATGATTGAGGTTGAGACATAATTAGAGAGAACACTTAAGGAGGCACCACTGGGATTGTTATCCAATGATTTGTACCAATCTCTTCATTATTCTTTACAAATGATTTGTCTAGTTGGGTTGATAGACCACTTGGGATATTCAACAGTTTCCATGAGGTAGCGCATACTAGGAGACATAGCAATACACATTGTTGCAAAGGCTCTATCACATTCATTTAGCCAATCATTCTCCTCTTCATAGAAAGCAAAATCTCTCATAAAATAAATACACATATCAAAAAGACCCCGTCTCTTCATATATGTTATCATCTTTGGTTTCCACTCATCATAGTTGAATGGAGACAAAGGAGGAATTGCTTTCAGATTCATGGAATCTGTTGTAGAATACTTGTACAAAAAATATTTGAAAAACTCTCAAGAATATTACTTTGCCCATCAAATCTATGATACCATGTGATATTTTTTGAAATTGTCACAGAGATATAGACTCAAAGATAAAATTCACAGTAAGTCTAACAAAGATCAAGAGAATTGAGTAGGAAAAATAGAGAAGAAAAAATTGTGTTAGAACACAAGAGAATGAAGAAGAATTGGAAAAAATTCCATTACATTCTTATTCAGTAAATATGTACATAAATAATAAATCTCGAAAGGAGAAATTCATGAACCTAAAGAAGCACTTCGAATCCACACAGGTGGTAGGCTTAGTTTGCATTGGAACCATGTCCAGATAAGGTCTTGTGGCCACCGATCATGAATGGCTAGTCAATTGAGATGGAATGGCACATGATTGAGTCATTGGGGATATAAATTAGGGAATGAGACTCTAGGGGGAGAAATACTAACTTGTAGTGGTCAAAATAGGCACTCCTACACTCAATGGCAGTGAAAATAGGTTTAACAGTTAGTTAACTAGTCAATCAAGGGGACAAGGCACCTTAAATCATGGAACTGACTTTGCGAACTCCTAAAATCATGCATGAGGGCTCATTTTTACTTAAGTGATGTAACCAAGGTGCTTTGAGTGGATAAGAGGGATAATGATGAGAAAATTTAATCTCTAGGGGGCCTAAATTAAGGACTAGGTGCTAGGAGACTCAACTACCAATGCATGGATGCATGTAGTGCATGCATGCATGAAAAATACATGCAAAGAATGAAAAACCAATATGCGATGGTTAGAATATTCCAACATACCCCACTATCCATCTACTCGACTCATTAATGTAAGTGGAAAAAATCTAACTAACTAACTTGACCCCTTCCTTTGACATCTTCAAAACGACCAGTTTCTTGGTTTCTCGGCCACTTCATTGGAGTTGACCACTTCACCGATCAATTTTCCTTGGTTTTGTCCTCACAAAAACTATCTTACAAAAAATGGTATCCAAAATTTACTAGGCCCAACAAGGAACCTACAACACTGTTGGTTGGAAGTTGGCATAGGCTAGTAACCTGGAAAGTGTGGGGGTTGGCACCCACACTTAGACAGAATTTGGTGGTATAGGGTCTTCCGTGTGGTGAAGCTCCGCAAGTGGGAAATTCAGCTTGGTCATAGAAATATAGCAATTGGTAGGTGGACGCACATAAAATTCGTCTAAGTCACTTGGCTAGAGGAAGGAAGTGTGGCACTTGGTATGATCTGTACATTTTCGGTCTGACTCCTATGGGAGGTGATCCCATTGGGATGCCATCCACATGAGGGAATTATAGGGAAAAGGAGGGCATAGGTTGTTGGAGCTTTGGAATCAAGTAGGCAGGTGGGCTCTCGATGTTTGTTTGAGTAGGTGATATCCTAGGGCCTACAGTGCTATAGACTTGGAGCGTCGAGATCCCAAATCATGCTGGTGAAGTGCCAGATGAATTACTGAGTTAGGTAGACATGATCACAAAGCACATTTGTAGGAGAGATATTGAAGCATGTTGGTAGAAGGGATCCTGAAGTGTAGTTGGGAAGGTGAAGTGTGGATTTGGTGTGAAAGGATCCCATGTTGGATTGTGGGTAATCCAAGTGGTGTTGTTGTTGCAGATGGTCTTGCCTTTGTTTAGAGGGAACACGGGAGAGAAAGTTTGATTGCAAGAAGTTCATTGGGTTGTGTTATTCTTTGGTGAAGGTTTATTGCATGGTGGTTAGTATTTTTATGTTGTATATAGGATGAGCTTTGGTTCAAAATATACACTTGACTATCACCCTGGAGGTGAATTTTCCTTGGGAAATCCTCTTGGGTGAATAGACATGTGATCTGCGAGAAGGTAGAATACTAAATTGTGAAGTTGCAATGGAATCTAGTGTGTGTTCTTGTGAAATGCGATGGACGACAGTAAGAAAACTTGTGTGTTGCGATTAAGAAACATGTCATAGAGGCAAGATAAAGGATGTGAGTAGGAAGACTTCGGTAGAAAAAGCAAGGAGCTTGACAAGATAGAAACCGCGAGTAGGTAGGCTTCCACAAATTCAGTGAGGCTGTGATGGACTATAGATTTCCGAGGGACTTGACGTGGGAAATGTGAGTAGGAAGCCATGCAGATGCGACATACAATAGTAAAAGTAGTGGCTTGATTGTATCCTGAGTGTTTGTGGTTTGGGATCACTCTCAGATGAGTTTCCAGGATGTGGAATCCTCCATTGTATGTTAAGACTCATTCAATGTTTATCATTAGGTATAGGTATGCCCGAGTTTGGGGTGTCATCCACATATACATTTGTCTCTCATACTATATTTGGATAAGTGTTGTATGTATTGTAGGATGTGCATGTAATGGAAAAATGGATAAGTATAGAATTGTTTAGATATAAGTGTTAGGAGTTCTATAGGTTTAGGCGTAGTCGATCGGACACCTACCGAGCTAGTCTCACCCTCTGTAAGGATCTAGGTAGTTCTACATGGGCCACCAAAAGGTGAAAAATTGGGTTACTCCAGTGAGTTCTAAAATATTAGTCACCATGTGGTAGCAACGCGATCTTGTTAGTTGGGCATGACCATCAACCAAAAGTACCACTCGGACTGTACCTCACTGAAACCAACCTTACCAAATCTAAACTAGGGACCTTAGAGTATGCAAAATTCTAAGTGCTCATTTCACCATAGGGGAAGCAATGCACACTTAGTTAATTCTTCTTCTGGCAAGTCCTTCCATTTGAAAAAATATTCCAACCGAGAGATGGGTCCATGTTTGACATACCAGTAAGCCAAAATCTAATCCACCTCATGATATGGTCTATCTACAATTAACGTAGGTGCCTGGGTTGGAAAACCCATGTTTGGCTTGTTTTATTCAAGATGGCATGCCCTTTGTTGGGTTACATGAAAGACTAGATGAAACAAACATACGTTATATAGGAGCCTTAGTTTGTAGGTGACCTTTCCAGTCTTCTCAAGAATATCGAACATTCCATCATATCTTCGAAACAAAGCACCATCCATTCCCACTAGTGGAGTGAACTGCTCCTTGCTAAGATTGAGAATCACTTACTCCCCAACCTGAAAATCTATGTTGCATTGTCCACGATCTGCCCATTTCTTCATCTACTTGGATTCCTTCACCATTTGAACATGCACCATCTTCATTATGTCCTTCCAATCCTTTAGGAATCCCATCACAACCATGTTTTTCCCAAACGATCTAGTTTCAACAACTTGTGGAGTCAATGACCATTGTCTCGTTGCCAAATCAAATATACTGTAGCCTATTGCAGAACTAGTCTGCATGTTATAGATGAACTGTGCTACACCTAAAATCTCTAGCAAGTTCTGTTGGTCCACATGCATGAAGTTTTTCAAGTATTCTTCCATAATTGTGTTGATTCATTTAGTCTTCTCATCCATATATAGATGGTAACTTGAAATTTTCAACAACTTCGCTCCCACTAACTTGAACAACTACTGCCAAAACCATCTTGTGAACTAGGTGTTGTGATCATACACAATATTTAGTGCTAAGCCCCAGTACTTCACCATGTTTTTTTGAAAAACCTCCATGCTACATCCTCTTCCTTGTAAGAATCCTTCATAGGAATCAACATCACATACTTGGAAAATATGTCCACCATGACAAAAATCCCATTGTACCCAACTATGTGATGAAATCCATGGACATGATTACTCAAGGCATTTCCGAAACTGGTAGAGGTTGAAGCATCCATGCCTTCATCTTGGAGCTCAGCTTGTCCTATTGGAAAATTAGGCAAGTTTTGACATACTCCTCTTTGTCCCATCACATGTTCTCCCAATAATATCCTCTCTCCAACAAGGAAAAATTATTGAGCTTCCAAGGATTTCATCTTGGAACTTTTGATGGAGTTCATAATCCCATGAATTTCTCACATAATCTCCAAACATTTACTCCTATACCAGATTCCTTTGAAGGAATATTCCAACAAAACCCTCTTCCAATCACAATGCCTGCCCTATAACTTCCACTCATTATCATAGTGTAACCATTCATAATAAAAAAGAAAAAAGGTAGAGCTAAAAATACCTCCTTAGAAAGGGGTTACCTTGAGTCATCCTATAAGAACTTGTTAGAAAGACACTTGGATGCTGACCTCAAATCTTCTTCAGATCTTGTTCATCAAAATTATTGGTCCCTTGGAGCATTGAATCCAACCTCTAGGGATTCTTAATCTCTATATTATCCTTCAAAATCCATGGGGTTGGGGGATCGTAAGGTTAGATATCTCTCAAGACTTCTCAATTCTACTAACCCAGACAACGTCTTGTTTGTCTCAGGCTACTGAGACTCTCTCTAAACTTCTTCTTGACTGGTAATTTTGTGCGTTAGATTCATGTGGTTGATCAAGTGCACTAATTTTAGGCTGGAATCCATTAATGATAGATTTAAAACCATATAAAACTCTTGGGGGTATTTTGATTGATGGAAGTTTCAAAGAATTCGATAAGACATTGGCTATTTTAAATTGCTATGGGCCTTACAAGGATAGAAAATCATTTTGGAATGCTCTGGATACTAGTTGCATTTCAAGACTATCAAATTTAGTAGTAGTTGGTGATCTTAATTTCATTTTATTGACTTCTGAAATTTGGGGGTCTACAACTCATTTATATTCTCTCTCTGAATATTTTGCAAACCTTATTCAAAGCTTCGATCTTATAGACATGCTACCTGAAAAATTAGGGCCTACATGGCGTAATGGTAGATGTGGTGTCGAGGGTATTAGCAAGAGGCTTGAGCTCTTTCTAAAGGTAGAATATTTGGCTATTTCACTTTAGAAGTATAGAACTTGGGTAGAAAATTTTCATATCCCCAATTTTCTAGTACCAAGGGAAGCAAAAAATCCACCATACCCCCATGGATCCTAGTGAATACCAAGGAATTAATTGATAAAAGGGGGGATAACATTAGCCTAGGCAATTATTAATTAGGAATAATTTATCCTATGGTTGTTTAATTGATTAAATTAGAAGTGAAGTAATAGTTAATTTTATATTTAATTATTAACCATATATTTTGTTGATCTGGATGATGATGAGGACCCCATGAGGGTGCATGGATATATAAGGCTAGGATGGTGAGTTGTCTCACCAAAGGAGAAAGTGGAGAAAAGTAGCAAAAATTAAGGTGTCAATAAAAAAAGAAAAAAGCTAACAAAAGAAGGCAGGTGAGAAAAATAGAAACTTCTAGAAAGAAAAGGAGGGCTCAATTTCCTAAAATTATAAAAGAAAAGTTGGTATGAAAAGAAAGAAACCTCATGAAAATCAGGGAGGTCACACTTTCCAAAGAGGGATGAAAACCAAGAAACATTGGAAAATCCAGGAAGGCACAGTTTCCAAAAAGAGAGAAAGCAAGCAAGTTTGGAAAAGAAGGAAGTTTCCTACTCAGTCAAGGAGGGAGAAGTAGGTGAGGCCAAGGAGGTTGAATTTATCAACAAGTCACCCAGTCTATAAAATGAGGAGGGCACACCACATTCACATATTTTGCTAATTTTTTGTTTGTATGTGAGAAAGCTTAAGTTTCTCTAGGCTTCGGTGATGCACCCTTAGCCACCTATGGGAGATGTGCCCCATAGTTCCATTTCCACTCTTTTGCACATGATCCATTGCAGCCATTGATACCAAATTTCAGATATGATCCATTCATTTCATGTGAAGATGCATCCTTCAGAAGATGATGCAGAGATCCATATGTCTTGAGGTGGCTCTATAGAGTTTCACAGAGAAAGAGTAATCAGTTGGAGGGATTAAAAGAAGATACAAAAGGCCAGTGCACACCCCATGAGGATCCAACAGACTAGATTCATCCTATAGATATGATACAATAACCAATCCTTCTCTTCTCACTTCTTTTTGTACTCTCCTTCTTCTATCAGTGTAAAAATTCAAGTCTAGAGACAATCTATGATGTCTGAGGAAATGCCATTTAATTCTTAGATTAATGAAATCAATTATTATTTTATGGTAGTGTACATTACATATCATATCCACATTGAATATCAGAAGAGGAATTAGATAGCCTCCTTTAGGAGTTTGAGCCCTATCTTTCAAGACTAGTTCAATACACACTCTTAATTGACTAGTTTTCTAGTTTATGCATTACATGGAGCTCAGAATAAATGTTTATCTTTATAAAGTTTTCTTTTGTTTTTTAAATTCCTTTAGAATCCATCCCCATCCAAAAATCAGAGATTTGTGACCCTCTCTGGCTGTTTGAGTCCACAGTTAACAAGACTAGCTCATTGGGCACCCGAATTTGACTAGTTTTGCAGTTTGATCAATTAATGAGTGTTTGTATGCCCAAATTTGATTATGTCAGTTGTGTTGGGATGATTTTCCAGATACAAAAGTGTCCAATAGTCAAGCTCTGAGTGGGTTAACCAATGACCGGTTCTAGTTCCTTCTTCACTAGTTTTGAGAAATAGTGATTGTTTGCAAATTTTTTTATTTTCGAAGTTATATTTTGAGATAATATCATATGATCTCATATCAGGGATATTAAAAAAATTCTAATATATCGAATCATTATATTATTAACCTCCAAATTAATGGGGTGAAATATAAGAGAAACTACATTTTACACCAAAATATCGTCATCATGAGTCATGTAGCAGCTCCATGCCTTAATCCCTAAATTCCATTGGTTAAAAAATTAAGAGAAAGGTTGTTTTCCTTCCCTTTTCACCTTTTGTTGTCACCCCTACGCACCCTACATTCTATAAAGGAGGGTCAAACCATTGGTGATGCACTCTGCACCTTTTCAGAGTGCGTCAGTGACATAGGCTTCCTTTTTGCAGGGCGTGGTGATCCACTTCTGACGTAGGTTTCCCTCATGCAAGGTGCATTGGATTTGGTTAAAGTGGATAAAAGGAATATTCGAGCGACTTCTCAAAGCTTGATGATGTGGAGGCTTATCCCTAGAATCTTGTAAAGGTGTCACTCGATCCCCTAACCTAGTGGGATGATCCCTTAAGCCTCTCCCCTAAATCCTCAACCTATTCTATCATTTTATCCTTCTAAATATGAACCCCCTCTCCATTTTAAGGGAGGAAGGATATAGTACTCTTATGCTGGTTAAATTTCTCTAGGTGATCCTCTTCATCCTTTAGAAGGAAATCATTCAATCTTGGAGGCTAGGATTATTGGAAGGAAGTTACGACGTTAAGGCTTGGGTTGTGACATTCTCTCCCTTTGTACTTCTGATTATTACATTTAATACAAGTTATTTCCATAAGTTTTTATTGTGTTAATGACATTTAGGATTTTCCTCCTTAACTGTTAATATAGATTAATTCATGTTTATATTCTTTTACTGCTTGTTTGTTTCCATTGCTTTGTATGGTTTTGCAGCTGAAGATCTGAAGACTTGGAGCTTGGAGAAACAAGGAGAAAGGAACTAAATATTTTAGGTAAGCCATCTCTTCATCCACCCTCCATTTCTATTGATCTAGGAAAAATACTAGTGTTGTGTACTTATTTGTTCTAGATCTAAACCATTTAGACTAGGGAGATCTGTTTGAGTCCGCTCATGTAGATTGTCTGTAAACAAATTTGGTTACCATACTACAGAAATGATTCCATATCTTTGATTTCATTCTGTTTTGGTTTCGTTGATTACCTTTTAATCAATTTTTAGCCTCTAAAATACCTCTTTCCATCAGATTTGACCATCAAAGAGTCTATGGGTTATCCAGACTCTATTTAATATCAGTATTAGACTTGTTATGTTTTTATTGTGTGAGAATTTTTATTTTTTATTGCTTGATCCCCGCCCGACGCACCTGGGCCATTCTTCACCTGCGTCACTGTATTTCTGACGCCCTTATCCTATGATCATACTGCATCGTTGATGCTTCCTGTCCTTTAGCAGTCTACGTCGCTCACGCACTTTCCCAGTGTGCAGAGTGTGTTGTTGGACCTCCCAACGCTATGGTACACCTTTGCAGAGCATGTTTCCCTCTATTACTTTCTACCCAGTGTCGAAAAATTTCTCCAGTTGGTTTTTGGTCTGATTTTCAGATATCTATGTACTGCACCTTACAGTTGCAGAACCCCTAGGCATAGCATGTGCTATTATTGTATTTATTGTGAATTTTTAATTGTCGATTAGGGTCCTAGCCAGTCAAGTGAGTGTTTTGGTTTTTGTGGGAAATTTCAATCCCCCATCGATCCATTCAGTCTTGTGAATCCTGATCATTTCACCTGATCTGCTCGACCTATTAGATCTGACTTCCCAACCTTCCTATGCTTAGTTGTTGTGACTCTTGCTTGATTTTGAGTGTTTTTGAGATTTCTGGGTGATTGTTTTTCTTTGAGAATTTTCAATTGGTTAGTGTTTGCGGTGGTACATTCTCTTGTTTTCTGCACGTAGATCTGAAAGTGACATAATTATCAAATTGTATTCGATATATTCATCAGAAAATTAAAGTGGTTTATTATCTTCATTTCAAGTTCATTTACTGGAATCATTGTAGATATTTTGCATACTTTGTGCATTATTATTTAAAGATCTTTGAAAAGCTTGAAAGGATAATCATTACCTTGTATTTTCTTGGTTAGATCACTCCTTTGAAATCTTCAAGTAGTTTTGATCTTTTACAAAGCATTCCAAAGATTGAAATATTCTTGCATTTTTTATTTTGTTCTCTCTTTTTGGATTTGTGATTTTGGAAAATTAGAGTTTTGAAAAGTAAAAAAGTTTTTCTTTTTAAATTTGGTGTGTTATTCATTGCTTTTGTTGGATTAGTGAAAGAGTGCTTCATTTATCTTTCGGTTGATTTTGAGGTATAGGGGTACTTGGTTAATCTTTTATTATCGGAAACAAAAGAAAGATTTATCCCTACCATAAATAGTTTTCATCAAAAGAAAAAAAGAGCTTTGCATTTCCATATAGGATAGTTTGCATCTTTTTACATTTTAGTCTCTCACCTCATGCATTCACCTTACTATCAAGATAAAATTTAATGGTGGATTAGGTTAAAATTGTATAGAAACTTGTGTGTTAAGTTAGATATGTGTTCCAGCGTCGTTAAGTGTGGCAACTATCATTATTTACCTGCACTGCATCCTGGGGGAATTTAGTCCTTCCACATACCAACTGGTATATCGAATGGCCTTTCATGCACCCTTGGGTATATAGAAAGGTACTTCATGTACTCAGTAGTATATCAGAAGGTTCTTGTCGTACGGTTGTGCATTAGACAACACCACCACATATTTCAGCTCCCACGTACCTTGGGTATATCAGGAGACCCTTCTAGGATTCCTGTAACCAACTGAGTCAACCATTTGGCCATCTTGGCATAGAAAAACATCGAGAACAACACTTGGGGAGATACTACGCACGTGCTACTAGGTAGTCGGGTTATGTGGTCAGGGGTACGGTCCTAATCCTCCCTGGTTAGTGCTCTGAAAGATTGGGATGAGTATAACTATTGGAACCTGTGGTATATCACGAGTTATGAAGCCTTGAAAATACTGTGAGGTCCCAAATCATTGAATCATGTATATCACATAATTTTTATTGCAGCCTTAGCTTGATTATATTGTGAAAGTGTGATTTTTCTTTTCTAGAAAACTCTTAGGAGAAACTTTGGTTTAGTCACTCTGGCTAAGAAACCCTTGAGAAGATCCCATAGGATCTTGAACTTACCACCTGAATATTCCCCTAATCAGGAGGAGAACTCGGGAGAAAACATGGATCAACCTACTGCGTCTGTGTCACAGGAAGAAGATACTTCTACCTTAGAATCGAGGATGAATTAGTCACTTCCTGTAAGTCCACTTGTCACTGATCCCACAAGTTTTGTGACCACAGAACCATCTACTTCACATGACACATCTTTTCATCATTCATTGGAAGGATATCCCAGGGTTATAGATTGGGTCTTCATCCAACCCCAGGATGAACTTGTATCAACATCATTTGCTCCAACTGCATCATTTTTAGAGACTTCTCCAGGTCAACATGTTGTCGAGTTTGGATCACTACCAATGACAGAAACTACACCTAGTCGATGGATACCCAACGATGAGTTTCTTTCACCACTCTATAAGCATATGAGCCATTTGCACATGGTTGGCGAACAACTTAGACGTCAAAGTCTCTCATGTAGAGGAGGTTTAGAAGTACCCATTTTTCGATATTCCCTATAGATTCTTTATATTTTTCTTCACCAGAAACATCTGTACCCACCAAAACCACTTATGAACCAGGTCAACCCTCGTTTCCTATGAGTACGCCTCATATTTAGGCGACCAGTTCTACACCTCATTTGACTCCAACCATTGAAGGGAAACGTTCAAACACTACTAACTCTGCTACCGGAACGCTACCCCCCACCCCCCCACCTCCAAGTTCTAGGGGAGGATATCAATTACCTATTAGTCAACCTATGAGTGGAGGTCATTCCTTGGTCAGTCAGTCACCAACTAACTGCAAGTCAACCTTTGATTAGTGGTCAATACATGGTGGGGGAAAACCCCTAGTTAGTGACCACAATGTGACTAGAGGAAATTTGAACTATAGTATGGTTGGAAGTTCTCTACCAACCATGGGATAAAATACAGGGACACATCATGTTGGGGGACCATCATTTGGACCCAACCACCATGGATTTATATCCATTCGGGTAATCTCAATCATGTTATAGGACAAAAATATCCAGGAAACCTTTTTCCCAGATTACCTTATCCCAGAAACACAAACACTCCATGGGGGAATCATAATGTTCCACCGATTGGACCTCTAGCTAGAAAACCACCCCCACCCCCACCACATGTTCCACCACCTAAACCACCATCTAGTCCACCACCCCCTCCTTCTGGAGGAGGACGACCCCCACCCTATTTCGGAGTAGGTGTACCACCACCTTTTTGGTGGAGGGCCACCTTATTGTGGAGGAGGAGGACCCCCACCTTTTGGTGGAGGACCACCTTATTCTAGAGGACGAGGACCCCCAACTTCTAGGGGAGGGCCACCTCATTCTGGAGGAGGAGGACCCCCACCTTCCGAAGGATGACGACCCCCACCTTTTGGCGAAGGATCACCTCATTTTGTAGGAGGAGGAATACCACCTTTGGGTAGAGGAACACCCTATTACAGAGGAGGACCCCCTCAGATCCACCTCCCAACCCATGCGTCTCACCACCATCTGGCCAATTTCCTACAGGAGCACCTTATGATCAATCCATCCATGGTCCTATTGGTAAGTTGATGCCTTATCAGTACTACCAATATCCACATCCAAACCAGCAGTTACCATTTTTTGCTACATTGTATCTTCCAGACCTCTCCCGTTTGACTAACGATCCCATTTATCATGGTATTAATTGGCCATCTATTCTAGTGAAGTTACCTTCTGACATCTCAAAGTTTGATAGCAAGCCCGGGGAGGATCTCAAAAACTATGTAATGAATTATCATTTATGGTGCTCATCTAACTCCTTGATTGATAATTCAATCCATTTGAGGTTATTCCAATGGACTCTTACCATCACAAATGTGAAGTGATACATTGATTTTCCACCACATTCCTTTCCAAAATTTAGATCTTTGGCTATGTCATTTCTTACTCACTTCGAGTTACCAATTCGCTGTGAAACTGGTATGGATCTTTTGAATTCTATCCATCAAACCACCACTACTCACATTTTAGATCACATTCATGAGTGGCAATAGAGAAAAATTCTCATTAAGGCTCCTATTCCAGACCAACTTCTGGCCGACTGGTTCACGAAGTCACTTTTATCTATCATAGCTAAAGACATAGCTATGGGTGGGGCCGTCACGAAAGAACAAGCCATACCTCGTGCTCAGTATCTAGACCTTCTCTATTCCCAATATGGCACACTATATGACATTGTTCCTGATTCCCCCCACCCTACCTATGATCCAAAAAACGCCTTGTAGGACCTCATGCTGATGGCATTATTGGTTCCATACACACCCATCCTTCTACACAAGACGGTAGATCACCCAACCACCTTGGCTTGACCCCACCCTTATATCATGATTGGAACAACACCAACAACTCACCCACTCCTGCTACCGCTGAAGCATTGAATTCAGTACAATATGCTTCACTTCAAAAATCCAGTGGTAAAAAGAAGAAAAAAAGTAAATAAAAAAAAGTTTTCCAACCAGTAGGAATCAAACAACAATCCCAATGACACCAAGAAAAAGTGGAAGGTTAAAGATCCTTATTTACTATGCAGTGGTGATCACTTCACTAAAGAATTCCCACATCGGGACGAAGTGAAACATTTTCTCAAGGGGAACCCAACACCCGTAGTTCTAACCAATCCCTTCCCCACGCAACAAAAACAAATGATTGCACAACAACCCTCTCTTTATCAAGGAGAACCATCCTCTATCGCTCATGTTCTCATGATGCATAGTGAAACTATCAACTTGAACACTCGATCACCTTTGTATGAATAAGTCCCTGATAAGGAATCTAATGGAGGTAATACTAAAAAATCCCCCGCATCTACATCAATCATTCCTTCGCCACAAGGTCCTCTCGTCATTGAGAAACCTTCACTTGATTCAGTGTTATGTCCACCCAAGGGCATGATTAGAAAAGTTGTTTTCAATCCTAATTCTCAAGATGCTAAAAATTACAACATTGTAGAGGACCCAGCACAAACCCCTTATGCTATGTAGACGTTGAAAGTATTACAAAAATTTCCTACTCAGCATAAGACTCTCCTTGGTGCTATTGGCGCTGTAGACCGTGATTCCTCAAATACAATTATGTTCAAACTTTTGTATTTCAAGCCGAGCCTTTCCCATCAACTTGCATTCCAAATCGTTACCAATGTTGCTAGGAAACGCATCCATCAGACTGTATTAAATAAAGGAGCATCCACCTCGGTTTTGTTGTTATCATGTTGGTGATCCATTGGCTCTCTTGAGTTGAACCGTTCTGCTACCACTTTGAGATTGTTTGACGGCCCTAGATTCTAACCACACAGGATGTTACAAGCTTTGGAAATAGAGCTGGGGGGTAATACCATTTCCATTAACGTGGAAGTAGTCTCCGCCCCATTGGATAATAATTTACTCATTGGTCTAATTGGTTTTATGCCATGAACATGGTTGCATCATCCATCTTCTACATTGTGTAATTCCCCCACTAAGGGCGAATTGTCACTATCGACCAACTAGATTTCTGTACACCAAATACCACTACTCATCCTATGGAAAATGTACCACTCTTAGGACACTCTTCGCAGATATATGAGAGTGTGGGGGTAGGACTCCTTAAATATTCATCTGTCATGGGAGTCTTTCCAACACCAAATCCCCCTTCCCATGTTTCCATGGTGAACATGATTTCTTCTATGATTCCCTCATCATCCAACTCCATTGACCAATGGATCGTGCTCGATCCTGATAAGTTGGAATCGATTGGAGATTTTATGCATCCAACACCTGTGGATGCTACTTATGGGTCCATCCAATCAGCACCTGATGATCACTCTTTAGTGGCATCTACTTCTGGTTCTCTACCCTTATAGTGTACTTCATCCTTACCTGATCCTCTATGCCATAATTTTCATTCTGATGAGTCCATCATGGAGATAATGACTGCGGATGGAACCCCCTAGGAATACGTCCACCATCGATTGTCTTTCCTTCCACTACCAGATTCATTGGAGAACCACATTGAAACTATTTTTTCGTCGGGTGTCTTTCCCTATCCTCAATCTCCTATCATCACTTGTGATAAGGTAACTGAGGGAAACTTGGAAAACATTACATGTACATTTCCGATCGACATCTCGGTAACATCTAGAGTTGTGGAGTATATTCGCATAGGAAAAAAGTGTTCTCCTGAAGAGATCACTACATATATGGCCTTATTCAAACAGTTCCACAATGTATTTGCATGGATTTATGAGGAAATGCCCGACATTGATCTTGCTATCGTTGTGCATGAGATTCAAACATATCCAGATGCAAAACTTTTCTGACAAAAATTACGTCCAGTGAACCCTAGGAAAATTGCAGCTATTAAAACATAAATTGAAAGGTTGTTGAAGGATGGGTTTATTCATCTTTTTCCCTTGACATATTGGGTCTCTAATGTCATCCCTGTTACCAAAACGCAAGGCACCACTAGGGTTTGCGTTGATTACAGGGATTTAAATAATGCTTGTCCCAAGAAAAATTACCCTACCCTATTTATCGACCAAATCATCGACAACTATGCCAAAAGCATCATCTTCTTATTTATGGATGGATTTTCTGGCTATAATCAGATTGAGATCCACCCGACTGATCAACATAACTACATTCATTTTCCCATGGGTCATGTTTTCATATTGCAAACTTCCCCTTTTCCTAAAAATGTTGGTGCCACATTCCAATGGGCTATGTAGTACGCTTTCCATGACGTGAAGGAATTTGTGGAACCATATCTCGACGACCTCCCTGCTCATTCGAATCGTCACGAGTTTCATATTGACCATCTGATGGTTGTATTCCTTAGATGTAGGTGGTATAATATCCTCTTAAACCCTCACAAGTACATATTTTGTGTCGAGTCTGGATGCCTTTTAGGCTTCATAGTTTCGAACGATGGGATCCACATTGATCCCCTCAAGGTGGAATCCATCGTTTCTCTTCTTCCACCCACCGACATCACATAAATTCAAAGTTTGCAAGGGAAAGAAAAATACCTACTAGTGAGTCCAAGTTACAGGTATCTGATAAGCTTTTTCTCCACAGTAAATCACAAGAAAGGGTAAAGAAATAAACTTGTTTTGTGGGAGAAATGATTTACCTTGATTATTTAATGAAGATGTTTTAATGATTACTTGTGTGTTTGAAAGCGTGTTCAATAACTAATTATATGAAAATCGAGTATGATTGAGTAGGTCTAGGTACACTAAGGGACAAACATGCACATCAAGCAAAGGACTAAAGATCATACAAAGATCATTGCCTTTTCCCCTCATTTCTAGAGAGAACTCATGTTCAAAACAGAATCAACAATTAGACATATAGTTAGGTTAAGCATTAGAGGCATATATATATGGGCCTCTCAACTAGCGAGAGGTTCGTGTTGCCATTTTTTAGAACCATTGTTTTACATTTTCATACTGCTAAGACAATTCATGTTGCAGACCTTTTATGGAACAATGAAATTACTATTTTGAATGAAAATTTGATGTTGCTTTCAATTCGGCGTCTATAATTTTTCTCCACTCCTGAGTACGGGTTGGAGAAGGCCCCTCCAACACGTGGGTTGGGAGATTTTACTGTTCAGGTATTTTTCATTATGTGCTATGTATTGATTTAAATCTATATCGCGTGTGAAACTATTTTTGATAGCATTTAAACAACACAATTTAATTTTTGTAGTGAAGCGACCATTACGGTTATGTAGTTAGTTATAGTGCATTTTGTAGTTCGTTAACGTTGTTTTCGTAGTCTTGTAGCAACATTCTGCCAAGACATATTTCAACAGTTTATTTTCCTGTGTGCTTGCATTACTTATGAAACAGTGATCCGGATCTTGAAGCTCATGCAATTTCCCATTATTATAGTTTCTTATGAAGATTGATTACTTTTAGTACTTTGGTTAATTGATGATTGATTCGCAACATTAGATAATTGCATTATGAACTTAGTGTTTGGCATTTAAATATTCTAGATTAGATCTCCAGTTTATGTATTTAAATTGAGGTATTTACTTCTTCAATTAGAGATCCAGCTTTTGGTATTTTAGAATAGGTCTGTCAAGTTTCAGCATTCAAATTCATAGTATAGTTTTACTGCTTTCTGCAAGTTAATTCTTAAGGTAGATTTACTATTTCAGCAATTCAACTTCTTAACATAGATTTAAACATAGATTTACTGCTTTCAGCATTCAAGACTTCTTAGCATAAGTATTTCTCATCCATACATTAGGCAATCCTTTCACAGCTTATTCAATGTCCATTTTAGGAAAACCTTTAAACATTGATACCAACACCCAACCACGGCAAAGACTATCCTATAAGAGCACATATAGTGCCTACAACTTTGAATTTTGTACATCCCCCGGGTTGATAATTAAAGTAGGCTCCTAGTCTAGATGCCCTCATTAGGCATCCATTCTAAGATCTCACCACTTTTTGGCGCTATTTCCGGGGAGGTGCTAAATATTTTAGGAGACATCTTCAAAAACAAAAAATAAAACAAAGAAAACAACATACATAAAACAGGGAAAAAATAAAAAAATCTACCATGAATGCCTAGACGATAGAGAGATAGATTTGGACGCTTCCTACCTACCCGTCCTATGAGCGATAACAATTCTGATAACTCTCAATTTGAATTCCTTAAATCAGAAGAAGAAATTGATTCTAGCTACAACCCAAACCTAGACGACTTCTTTGCTGAATCTAGCCGAAACACCACTATGGAAGACGAAGAAGAGGAACCTAGAGAGTTGTTCACCTTTCCTATTAGCAAACCTCTTGGAGATGCCAGGATGAAGAATATCAACCCTAACAATCTGCCAAATTTCCATGGTTTGACTTCAGAAGATCTTGACACATTCTTGTTTGAGTTTGAGGTAGTTTGCAGATCCTTTGATTACACTACTTAGATGGTTCATGAGTTTAGAAGGAAATAGTATTTTCAGCTGGGACCAAATGAAACAGGTATTGCTAGAAAAATATAGGGACTACTGCAAAGCAAAGGATACAAGGGACGGAATATTTAGGATGCAACAAGGAGAAATGGAATCATTAGACTATTATGCCCAAAGATTTTAGCTCAGCTACAAATGAGCCAGTCATTGCAACTTAGATCCTGAATCACTAAAACTTGTGCTTCTTAGAGGTGTAAAAGAAGAGAATTTTGAAGTCTTAAAACTTCTAGGAGATGGAGAGATGGAGATATATTCCAGAAATCTTTTGACCAAATCCTGCAAATCTTCAAAAACTACTCTAGATCTAGGAAAAATAAAAATGGGGCAAGGGATACACACACATTTACTGGTGGATCAGCATCTTCAGGACCAACCCTTACAAAAACTGATTTGGGAAACCTGTTAGATGACATGAAGACCGACATCTTACAATCTCTGGCCATGCAACTTGATGCACTTCAAATAAAAAAGAAACAGGATGAAATTAACCAAGCCTTGGCAGTGTTCTGTCCTCGTTGTAGAAAGAAGCATGACCAGGGGTAGTGCACACTAAACACGATCGAAATATGTGGCCTCTGCACTAATGATCACTCTAATGACAAGTGTACTCTGTTTCCCTCTTGCAAAGATTCTATTCAAGAACCCACGACCGAGGGTGAAATAGAACAGCTCTGTTTTGTGAATCAAAGGAGGAATAATTTTCCTAGACCTTACCAACCCAACAACCAACCTTACTACAACCAGGGGAATAACCAGCAGAATTGGAACTCTGTACCAGCCCCAAGGCCATCTCAGCAAAATCCAAATCAGTGGCAGCAAAACTAACCATACCAGCAACCTTATAACCCACAATCTTATCTTCATACCCTCCACCTTTTGCTCAACCAAGCACAAATTATGGAAATCCATATCCGTATTCATTATCAAATTGGAGAGCTCCATTACAGCATCAGCAGCCACTCATCATGCTGCCACCACCAAATCAACCACCCTCCAAACTTCTGTCAATTCCTACCCAGCCAATTCCCAACCCTAACAACAACAGGCCACCACAACAATAAGCCTACAATACTGAGATGGTATAGTTCCCAACGTACGTTGTAGATACGCTAGAGATAAATGAAATTAATTTAAGATCTAGAAAAATGTCGCAAAATACACACACGCAGAATATCCAAGAACTTGCAGCCCATGAGCAAACAACACAACCCCATGTTCAGCATCTGGATGAACCAAACCCTCAGGAGGAAGAAAGTAAACCACTCATACAAAACAGAAACCCTCCATTTCCATAGAAACTTATATGCAATACAAAAGAGGAAGAAGAAAATCCAATTTTAAACGAATTGAAGCACTTAAACATCCAAATTCTGATCTTGCAGGACATCAGATATGTACCTATCTGCAACAAATACATTAAAGAAAATTGTTTAAAAAGGCCTGGAAGAAGAAAACGAGACCCACCAACGATCAATGTAGTGGGCCAGCTAGCAGATCTAATGCTAGGTACAATTGTTAACCCCAAATATCTGGATCCAGGGAGCCCAGTGGTCAATGTTAACATCAATAACAGACATATAGACAAAAGCTTAATTGATTTGGGAGCTGCTATAAATGCAATGACCAAGGATACTATGATACACCTAGGGCTCCAATCAATGGTCAAACCAACCACTACAGTACTCCAGCTAGCTAACACATCCATAGTGAGACCTGAAGGAATGCTCGAAGAAATAATAATCAATATAGAATCCTGGGAATACCTAGTTGGTTTCATAGTCATAGAAGTAAAAAATAAACTTAATGGTTATCCAATCATACTAGGCACACCTTGGTTGGCAACTACAAATGCTTACATAGGTTGCGGATTGGGAAAAATGACTATCACTAGTGGACATGCCAGGAATAAAATCATGATTTACCCACTAGCAAGGAAATCTCCAGACTTAGAATATCAAAATTGCATTGATGATTATAACGACACACCAAATCAAAACCTACGACCTGTCCTAACTGTTAGAAAAATAGGATCGCAAAGCAATAACAATAAACATAAATGCAAATATAATCACACATATACATTACAAGAGAGACATAGATATATCGTGGTTCACCCAACTTGGGCTATGTCCACAATGAAGTTGCTAGTCCTTATTGTTATTTCATCCAGCAAAGTGAAGGGATACAACCTGCAGCACAACCGCTGCACTTCCTCTTCACTGTCTCATAGTCTCTCTTCTTGATCTCAAAGATCTTTACAATGGATAATACCTAATACATCCTACCCTAGCCGTGTTACAATGTCTTTCTTTTATAAAGGAAATACAATGGGAAAATACCACGGGTTACCCAAAACCATAACCAAACCTGGGGTATGGACACGACTAAATAATAATATCTCTAAATCTGGAGATCAGGCCCCACGACCAACACTAACCATTGATGCTACACTATCATTAAAAGCAATAGACGAAGATGGTCATATAGATAGGTTTATACAAAATGCATATTCTAACACTGATGGTCTTGAAAGATTTTTTGACATAGAACAACAACAACTAGGCGAAAGTTCAAACCAGAACTTAAATAAAATGTGGACAAAAGTGCTATCTCTGGAAGAACAATTAGAAAAAGCAAAGACAGTGGAAATTATGCCTGGAAAGATAGTCAACATTAATTCCAATCTCAAGCCAGAGCAAGAAACATAGTTAATGAAAGTGCTATCAGAACAAAATAAAGCTTTTGCGTGGACATATGCAGACATGAAAGGCATACATCATGATATCTGCAAACATTACATTTACATCAAAGAAGGTTCTATCCCTATCAGGAAACCACAAAGAAGGTTGAACCCAACCTTAAAGGACATTGTCAAACTGGAACTACAGAAGTTATTAGATGCTGGGTTCATATATCCCATATCTGATAGCGAATGGGTCTCACCACTAGTTATAGTCCCTAAAAAAGGAGGGAAATGGAGAATTTGTGTGGACTATAGAGAGCTAAATAAAGCAACCAAGAAAGATCACTTTCCACTCCCATTTATAGATCAAGTGTTGGACACATTAGCTGGGAACAAGTATTTCTCATTTTTTGGATGGCTTCAGTGGGTACAACCAAATTTTAGTACACCCAGTTCATCAAGATAAGACAACGTTTGCATGCCTCTGGGGTACTTATGCATACAGAGTACTACCCTTTGGGTTATGTAACGCCCCAACAACATTCCAAAAGGCCATACTAAGTATATTATCTGATTTCGTAAATGATCAAATGGAAGTCTTCATGGATGACTTCACACCCTATGGAAAAAACTTTGATCTAGCATTGAACCATATTGAATTAGTATTGAAAACATGTATTGAGATGAGTTATGTTTGAGCAATGACAAATGCAGAATGTTAATGGAGAAAGGCATCATTCTAGGGGACCATATATCACAAAGGTGGATAGAGGTTGATGAAGCAAAAGTTTCAGTAATCAAAATGCTGCCACCACCTATTAAACAAAGGGATGCCAGAAGTTTCCTTGGACAAATAGGGTACTACATGATATTTATTGAAAATTATAGTAGAATTGCTGCACCAATGTTTTCCCTTCTCACAAAAGACATTGAGTTCATATGGACAAACCATTGCATGACAACATTTGATAACCTTAAGAAGAAAATAATTACAACTCCAGTACTCCAAGGGCCAGACTGGTAATTTCCATTCCACATCCACTCAGATGCATCATATAAGGCAATTGGGTCTATCCTTGGACAAGAAAGAGACAAAAAGCCCTATGCTATATATTATATTAGTAAAAATTTGGCAAGGGCAGAATTAAAATATACTGTGACAGAGAAGGAATTTTTGGCTTTCATCCATGCCATTAACAAGTTCAGACACTACATAACAAGTTACCAAGTTTTTGTCCATACAGACCATTCAGCAATAAGGTATTTAAAAAACAAACCTAATACAAGTGCTTGAATCATCAAGTGGCTACTCCTCCTGCAAGAGTTTGACATCACAATTATAGACAAGCCGGGAAAACACAATGTGGTGGTTGAATTTCTATCTAGGCTCACACATGGACAAGACAGTGAAGTGGTGAATGACAGTTTTCCAGATGAGCACCTTTTTGCCATATCAACAAGAAGCCCATGGTTTGCTGACATAGAAAACTATTTAGTGTCTGGGAAATTTCCAGAACATTACAGTTACAAAGAGAAGAATAAATTAATAAGGCAGAGTGCCACATACACATGGATAGAAGGTATGCTCTTCAAACAAGGACCAGATCAGATACTCAAAAGGTGCATTAGAGAAGATGAAGTGCATGACATAATGCATGCCACTCACAATGAACCATGTGGAGGACACTATGCTGCAAAAAGGACATTCTATAAAATTTTGCAAATTGGGTATTATTGGCCAACACTCCACAAAGATTCTTATGAATATGTTTCACACTGTGATGACTACCAAAGGATGGGGAAACCAACACAAAAAGAAGAAATGCCACTCCATCCACAAATCTCTTTGGAGGCATTCGAAAAATGGGGATTTGATTTCGTTGGTCCAATAAACCCATATTCAAATGAGAAGAGCTACATCCTTGTATGCACTGACTACCTCACAAAGTGGACTAAGGTAGCAGCTCTTGCTGCAACAAATGAAACCAATGTGGAAAAATTCTTCACTGAGCAAATCTTTCACAGGTTTGGAGTACCAAGAGAACTAGTTTCTGATTAAGGCCCACAATTTACATCAAATTTAATAGAAGACTTGCTTAAAATAAACAATGTCAAGCACAGATAGTCCTCCTCCTATCACCCTCAAGCAAATGGTCAAGATGAGGTGACCAATAGAGAATTAGAGAGGATTTTGACAAATATTGTCCAACTCCACAAAAGAGATTCAGCAGGCAGGCTAAGTGAGGCAGTTTGGGCCTATAATACCACATGGAAGACAACAACAGGATTCACACCTTATGAACTAGTATATGGAAAGAAATCCATGCTACCAATTGAATTTGAAATAAAGACATTAAGAATTGCAACAGATTTGAATATGGAACTATCAGAGATACAACAAGAACGCATGCTACAATTGAATCAACTGGATGAGCAACGCCAGCAATCAATTTCGCATATTGAAATCATCCAACATCAAAGGAAGAAGTGGCATGACAAACACCTAAAGGATAAAAACTTCAAGGAAGGTGACTTGGCACTACTCTATGACTCCAGGTTTCACACATTCAAGGTAAATATAACAACCAAATGGCTGGGACCTTACATAATTCAGAAGATCTATGAAAATGGAGCTATAAGGATCATTACAATTGATGAAGAAGAGTTCCCCATGATAGTAAATGGACATCGACTCAAACTCTACAAGAAGCCATAGTCGAAGGAGGAGTTTACACAGGTAATCTACCAGCAACAACTGATGCTGATAGAGAACATAGCAGACCATTGAAATCTAGTTCATGGATAAAATAGAAACATATGAAAAAAAAAGAGAGAAAACAAAGTAAAAAAAAAATGATAAAAAAATTGACAAAAAGAGAAAAGATATGAAAAAAAGGAAAATGAATGAAAAAAGAAGAAAAAATGAACGGAGAAAAGAAAATGAGACATTACTGAAATAAAGATCAAACATGATGAATTTAGGTAAGAACGGGTAAAAATTGCAGGGCATCATAAAGTACCACGCAGGTGAATCAAAACAAGAGAGCCAAATATCAAACAATTGTATTCAAGTCAACCAACAAAAATATCAATCACTACAAAATTCAATCAAGCGAGCCTGACTTTATTCAAAAACCTACTATTATTCAAGCGAGCCTGCTATTATTCAAGTGAGTGAGAAAATTATCAACATTACAGCAACCAAGCAAGCCATCCACGTATTCAAGGAATACAACAAAGGTATCAACTACTAAAGAATTCATTACCAACAAACAAGCTATTCAATCACATCTGCAACATCTTCACGTGAGCCTGCCATCTATTCAAGAGAGCCATCCTAGATTACAGAAATACAAGGAAGAATCATCAACCCAATGCAAAAGCATCATCACAAAATCAAATAATAAAAAAATGGCACGAAGTTCAAAAGAAGATAATTCAAACAAGCCAAAGGAAAAAGCAACAAGCGCACGTAACTACTGACTTGCCAAAATTTACTACATACTATGCCAAATCTACTACAGAATCCGCCAGACATAAAAATGTTAATATTCAATATGCTAAGATAGAAAATAGCAGCATTACATTCCATTTCACAATAATAGCATATACAGGATCACTGAAGAAACAACAAGCATAGCATAAACACAAGAGACAGAGATTTATCCTGGGAAACCCTCATGGGGTAGAAAACCCAGTAAAGCTTCCTCAATATAGATGACCAGCAATATACAAAGATGCAAACCCTGAGCATAAGCTCCTTCTCCTCCACAACAGACCTCTCCTCCACAAATGCGCCTTTCTCAAGTGAGTGAGTGTGTATAATGAGGAACACACCTCCTCTATTTATACACTACTCTGATATGTATTTTACACAAGTACACGTAGGCTCGTATTTAACCAATAGGTTAAATACCCCACTAAAACTAACTGGGCCGACCCCTCTAGGGTGGTCTAATAACCCTTTGACCCACATAACACATACAGGGCCGACCCCTACTAGGGAAGTCTAATAACCCGAGTTACCACATTCCGACGGAGGTATAAACATCTCCGGATATACAATAAGATCTTCACGGAGGAATGAAACATCTCCGGAATAATAAAGTACAAATATAATATTCTTTGAAGTTACAATATCTCAACACTCCCCCTTAACGAGAAGGATATTATAACAACATCTGCACGAGCAAGGAGTCATCAACATCATACATGATACATCTATAAATCATTGGAAGCTTTCTTCAATTCATCATCATCAGTAACTTGACTAGTTACTGGAACATCAACATCGTCATCAGCATCGTCATACGATCATCAGCATCGTCATCACACGATCATCAGCATCGTCATCATACGATCATCAGCATCGTCATCACACAATCATCATCATCATCGTCACACGATCATCAACATCGTCATCACACGATCAGCAGCATCGTCATCACACGATCAGTAGCATCGTCATCACACGATCATCAGCATCGTCATCATACGATCATCATCATCATCGTCACATGATCATCAGCATCGTTATCACACGATCAGCAGCATCGTTATCACACGATCAGCAGCATCGTCATCACACGATCAGTAGCATCGTCATCACACGATCAGCAGCATCGTCATCACACGATCAGCAGCATCGTCATCACACGATCAGCAGCATCGTCATCACACAATCAGCAGCATCGTCATCACACGATCAGCAGCATCGTCATCACACGATCAGTAGCATCGTCATCACACGATCATATTTACAGGATGATCAATCCTGCTCCCTTTAGGACATGAGTCCATGGATGATGCAATCCAGATCAAGTTCCAGGATGATCAATCCTTATCACAGCTACAAAGCCAGCCCTGTTTCATGCTGGATGTATCATAACTACAGAGCCAGCCCTTTTTCATGCTGGATGTAACACAACTACAGAGCCAGCCCTTTTTCATGCTGGATGTATCACAACTACAGAGCCAGCCCTTTTTCATGCTGGATGTATCACAACTACAGAGCCAGCCCTTTTTCATGCTGGATGTACCACAACTACAGAGCCAGCCCTTTTTCATGCTGGATGTACCACAACTACAGAGCCAGCCCTTTTTCATGCTGGATGTACCACAACTACAGAGCCAGCCCTTTTTCATGCTGGATGTATCACAACTACAGAGCCAGCCCTTTTTCATGCTGGATGTATCACAACTACAGAGCCAGCCCTTTTTCATGCTGGATGTATCACAACTACAGAGCCAGCCCTTTTTCATGCTGGATGTATCACAACTACAGAGCCAGCCCTTTTTCATGCTGGATGTATCACAACTACAGAGCCAGCCCTTTTTCATGCTGGATGTATCACAACTACAGAGCCAGCCCTTTTTCATGCTGGATGTACCACAACTACAGAGCCAGCCCTTTTTCATGCTGGATGTATCACAACTACAGAGCCAGCCCTTTTTCATGCTGGATGTATCACAACTACAGAGCCAGCCCTGTTTCATGCTGGATGTAACCTAGAGTAATTCTAGGATTTGTCACGTACATTTTGAACCGAGGTCCAGGGACGATTCAGTCCTGTCATTCAGTTATCGGAGACCTCATGTCTACGGCTCTCTTTAGGACTGAAAGTCCAGGGATGATCCAATCCCCTCAACTGTCCACTAAGGACTTCATTCTCGGAGACCTCACGTCTACGGCTCTCTTTAGGACTGAAAGTCCAGGGATGATCCAATCCCCTCAACTGTCCACTAAGGACTTCATTCTCGGAGACCTCACGTCTACGGCTCTCTTTAGGACTGAAAGTCCAGGGATGATCCAATCCCCTCAACTGTCCACTAAGGACTTCATTCTCGGAGACCTCACGTCTACGGCTCTCTTTAGGACTGAAAGTCCAGGGATGATCCAATCCCTTCACATGTTCACCAAGACAGAACATGTATCCTCATCATCAAAACATGTACAATCATGTATCATCATCACAACATGTATAACCACAACATGTATCATCATCATGTATAACCACAACATGTATCATCATCATCAAAACATGTATAACCACAACATGTATCATCATCATCACAACATGTATCAACATCATCAAAACATGTATAACTCTATCATCAAAATCATGTATACATCTATCATCAAAAGCATGTATACATTTATCATCAAAGCCATGTATACATCTATCATCAAAAGCATGTATACATCTATCATCAAAGCCATGTATACATCTATCATCAAAGCCATGTATACATCTATCATCAAAATCATGTATACATCTATCATCAAAACCATGTATACATCTATCATCAAAAGCATGTATACATCTATCATCAAAGCCATGTATACATCTATCATCAAAGCCATGTATACATCTATCATCAAAATCATGTATACATCTATCATCAAAAGCATGTATCATCAAACCATCAGAAGTATCTAGCATGTATACATCTAACATCAAAACAAAGAATATAAGAGTCCTAAATCTAAATCATTCTAAGTAACTGGGTGTAGAGAACAGGTTACCTCATCATCGACCTTGTTGTTCGATGAGACAATCTCATCAGCAGTGACTATACTACTCCCCCTTTCGAGGAGGGTCCTTTTGAACTACACCAAGCTTGTCTCGGAAGTATTCAAACTTCACTCGAGACAGAGGTTTGGTTAGTACAACGGTAACCTGTTACAAATTCAAACTTTAGAATTCCTTTCTGCGTCAAATCTTGTTAGTTCCCTATGTTCTTTGACTTATCATGGAACACTAGATTCTATGTCATCTTGATACCACTCTAAATATCACATAGGATCTTAGTTGGTTCTATCTCTAAGTCAAACAAACCTAAAGCCAAACTTCTTCACAACTAGCAGAGCAAGCAGCCATATATTCCGCTTGTGCTGAGAGCCACACTAGACTGCTTCCAGCTAAACCACGAGATCATGGCTAATACCAGACAATAACATCCTCTCGATGTGTTCTTCTTGTCTGAGACACTTCCTGCCCAAACAGAATCTGAATAGCCATCTGAAGTCATGATCTTCAAGATAGCATAGATCAAATTCTATCGTGTCCTTTATGTGCCTCATCACATACTTTGCAACTATCAGGTAAACACATCTAGTTTCCACTAGATACTAACTCAAGGTGTTCATAACAAAGCATATATCTAACCTAGTATATGTTAGATATATCAAAGACCCAATAAATTGACTGTATAGAGTTATATCCACTAACTCTGATGAGTTATCCCCTAACAGCTTCAAGTTGGAATCCATAAGAGTGGCCATTCCAACACCTTAAGTCATATTTCTCATCATACTTTCCCTGGTTGAGAAATATTCCTTCTGAGCCTTGCTATACTTCCAGACCTAGGAAGTAAAGCATCAATTTGAGATCTTTCATTTTTCATTTCTGTATTGAATGATCTTCTGCATATCTATCTGTGCCATCTCTCGTTAGATGGGTCTACTGATATGAGCCTCAATATCATTCGAACTCTGTGGTGAGTTCCTTCTTGCATCCATGTCATATGTGTATCTTATTCAACCTTGTAGCAAAGGTTGAGATCCACATCACCCATATTAAGTTTATCAAAATATTATCGATCCTAGGTACCTATACAGAACCTGATTCATACTTCTTCTTTAATTACACCATACTTGGAGCAAACATCTTGTCGTAATTCTCTTCCCCTTTCTAAGAGAATCTTCTAGCCATGAGCCTTCTATATTTTGTTTGATTTGTAAATCTTCTTGTTTGAACATCCACCACTTGTACGGTGTCCATGACCTTTCCTACAAATCAAAATTAAGTACATGATTAGTAATACTTCATAATCATCAAAAGATAACCCATTATGCATACAGATATCATTTACATAGTGATGCAACTATTTTGACCAATACTTTGGCACAACACTTTCCCATATCCTGTATGCATACAGTGGCTATCTAGATGCCTTCCATCTCTACCAGAACATACTATCGAGAGTGTGCACAACTCTCAGCATGTCAGCAAAGAGGTTTCATTCTAGACAAGCAACAATGGAATGTTTGTCCAAGCATATGCACATTAGTTGTATACTGTTCAATGCTCTATGAATGTTTACACTCAGCATTATATATTCTAGGAATACAAATATTCATGCAGGCAATATCATTACTATTTCAAATAGCAACTCAAATACTTATCTTTTATGTTTGTGTGGCTGCCTCCCGCTTGATCTTCTGTATGCCTTTTGAACTTCTATTCATTATGTACCATTGTGCATGCTCAAGAGTCATCCTCATGATCTCATACACAAACATAAACTCATTAGTATATTCTAAATGCTATCAAAACATTATAGTACTAAATAATCTTGAAAACGTATAGTCATGATTATAGTTAATAAACATTAGTATTCAAGATTTCAGGGAATTCTTCTTTTACTCATGCATATCATTGATAAAAGATATAATATGCATAATCCCTTGATTACTAACTTTATGAATAAGCATAACCAATCATTCCAAGTATACTTATATAAGGGATCCTAACACAAGGTAAGATTCATGGGAAACATACCTGGATTAGTATACCTACTTAGTTATGTACAACATACCTAAACAATCTCTTCAATGATTTAGAGATCCTGAGCTAGAACCTGCATGTCTCATAGGTTAAGCATAATATAACAAAGTCATACATACCTCGTAAGTAGAACAGAGATTATGGATGAGTCTTTGTCTTCATGTTTTCATGGTCATGGACACTGATTTGTCTTTTGTGATGTACCTGTATCTTGTTAGCAGACAACCTCAACCTCACACAACACCATAATGCATTAGTACAATCATAAGTGTCAACACCCTAACCAATGAATATCTTCTATCATGCATTCATAATTTTGTTAAGGTGATACAACAAATCTAAAATCAAGATTGTACTAATTGTAATAACATGAAGACAAACATACCATAAACTTAATCATGAACAAATCTCAAAGCATACCTCGATGAGTCATACCTGTCGAGATCGCTTGTAATCTCCTTATGTAAAGCCTTAGCCTCATCTCCCTCTGAAACATGAACTCCTTCACTTATGTAGGTGACCAATCCATCTTCTTCTAGGATTAACCCTATCCACTTGATTTGCAAGAACTGGACCTGGAGCTGGATATGGGTTTGTCAGAGAAACCCCAAAAATTCAAACTTTGAATTTCAAACTTCCGAAAGGATAGAGATATGCGCCTTGATGAGCTGATCAAACTGATATATTCAGAATTTGAAAAATTGCAAAGTTTTACTCCTTAATTTTGCCTTTGAAAATTTCGGATTCACTGGACGTGACCCTGAACTGGGGTTTGATGAAGCCCACTCTTTTGCCCCATCAAAAAGTTTGATCCAAAGCTCTAAGCTTCTATTTTTCTGAGGAGCTTCCAGCCGTGGTCACAGATTTCAAAAATTCCCATTTTTACAGAAGCCCTAATTTTCCGCTTTTCTGATCAAAGTCCCGAACTAGGGTCTAATCAATCCCAGCCTTCTGCCCAACCAAAAATTCTGATCTTGGTCTCTAAATTTCTATTTTGATGAGTAGCATCCAGCCGTGGTCTCCGATTACAAAAATTCCAACTTTCTCCAAAGCCCTAAATTCCGGAAGTCATGAATGAAGGTACCAAAAAAATAATTCTGTTTTGACAGAAATATGTACCTGATTGTTTCTGGTGTAACTCTGAAATTTTTGATCCACAGGGTCTGAAAACGTTTCCTGAGATAGCCTGACCTGTTATCTTTCCATCCTGACAGGTCTGACCTCAATTGGATTCTCTGAGAGAGAGTTATTCCAAATGTCGCAACGTGACCTGTTTTGGGAAAATACAGGAGAGCGAACTTGTACGGAGTGCCACGTGTCACTGTTTGACCTTCGGCCTCTGAAAACGTTTTCTGAGATAGCTCGGCCTGTTATATTTCCATCCTGACAGGTCTGACCTCAATTGGATATTCTGAGAGAGAGTTATGCCAAGTGTCGCAACGTGACCTGTTTATGGGATAGTACAAGAGAGCGCACTTGTACGGAGTTCCACGTGTCACTGGTTCAACTTCGGCCTCTGAAAAAGTTTTTTGAGATAGTGCAGACTGTGTACTACCTGTCACTTTTTACGAAATTTCATTTGGATCTTCCTAGCCCAAGATATGACCTTTTTCCCAAGGTCACCTGATTTTGACTCAGATCTGGAAGAGGCAGAAACCCTATATTGTACAGATCATAAATCACAAAGTACAACGAATTAGAGGTTGTCCTTTGGACACAAGGTACCTGGAGATTTTAGCTTCGTCCTGTAACAATTTCAGATCCGAAAAATTCGCCAAAATGGATTTATAGCGAAAGTGCTACGATGACTGGTTTTTGCTATGTAAAACCCTAACCTTCAAATTGTCGTAAGTAAAGCAAGTGTCTTTAGTGCCATACCTTGTCTTCCTTCAGGTTAGCTCTGATACCATGTTAATATTCAATATGCTAAGATAGAAAATAGCAGCATTACATTCCATTTCACAATAATAGCATATACAGGATCACTGAAGAAACAACAAGCATAGCATAAACACAAGAGACAGAGATTTATCCTGGGAAACCCTCATGGGGTAGAAAACCCAGTAAAGCTTCCTCAATATAGATGACCATCAATATACAAAGATGCAAACCCTGAGCATAAGCTCCTTCTCCTCCACAGCAGACCTCTCCTCCACAAATGCGCCTTTCTCAAGTGAGTGAGTGTGTATAATGAGGAACACACCTCCTCTATTTATACACTACTCTGATATGTATTTTACACAAGTACACGTAGGCTCGTATTTAACCAATAGGTTAAATACCCCACTAAAACTAACTGGGCCGACCCCTCTAGGGTGGTCTAATAACCCTTTGACCCACATAACACATACAGGGCCGACCCCTACTAGGGAAGTCTAATAACCCGAGTTACCACATTCCGACGGAGGTATAAACATCTCCGGATATACAATAAGATCTTCACGGAGGAATGAAACATCTCCGGAATAATAAAGTACAAATATAATATTCTTTGAAGTTACAATATCTCAACAAAAAATCGGTCCAGATCATCAGCTCAGGTATGCTAAAACATAACAAGGTAATCTCTAAACATCTTTGTTTTATTTTTAAGGCGAAATCATTATCCTGCAAGACATTTGTATATAAAGATGAGGACAGCTTACATCTTCATTCAATGGCACGGTTCAGTTCAGAATGACCTCAATAAATCATGATTTCTACCTAAAGTCATATCAGCCTCAATGAATCATGATTATTACCTTTGTCATGTCAGCAAATGATAAACCTGCATCTAGCCACCATACTTCCAAATAATCCGAGCAAATAGGGCAAGATACAATGATGGAACAAAATGCAGGGCTCAATCAAGCAACAAGTACAATAAATGTGATGGGGATAAGTGCGGAAAGGAAGTTAAGTAAGGTTGCATAATCTCCCAAAAAGTCATTTTTGCATATAAGAAACCTCTCAGAACTCTCTAGAAGCAAGGGACTAGAAGTTAGTGTGGTCATGCATCCAACAATCCAGCCCTCGAACCTGTAATCAACCTCGACCATCTGAGGTAAGATAGCCATGCTCCAAGTGTTGGTTTATTGTTATAGTAAAGGATTTCAGGATGTCAAAAGGTTTCAAGAAAAGCGAACCAGAGGAACACAACACTATTTATCAGAACCTGCGAATCTCGCCAATCATTCGCAATGCAGGCTAGATGATTTTCATGTTAGGATTGAAAGGATACAATACAGAGGTGGCTTTGGAGTTTGCAAGAAATTTAAAGCATATCAAGGATGAAAAGTTCATTATCTGAGTGAAGGGGTTACGTATGAGGTTGGATGATGAATCAATTGCCAAATTCACTGGTCTAGCAAGGGGTCTGCATTGGAGTAGAGATGACCGAGAGGCAAACCATGAAGCAAAGGAAACATTTTTCGAGCAAGGAGAGGTCTACGACGAAGATAAAAATGGAGTCAAAAGACTCTCCATGCTGGCACCATGGGATGAAATGGCCACAATCATCCAGAAATACATTACATGCACTGGTAGGATAAGTTATGTCCCTATTTTTCATTTTCGAATTCTGGAATTGTTAAGGCAAAGGAGCCATCTTCCACTGAACAACAGCATTAGCATTCCATACTATCTCCTCCTATACCTGGTAGAAATGAGCAAGAAAGTGATTAAAGGGAAAGAGGATGCTTTAGCCCACCATGGGCTGATCAAATTAATCGTTTGTGAGGAATTAAAAGCGCAGATCCCAAAGCTTTCTTGGGAAGAATTTGTGTTGGTATCTGTTGACGATGTTCAAAGAATGAAGGGTACACCCACAATTGGCATACCCCTACCTCCTGGATCAAAGAGATAGACCACCTCTACATCAAGGACTAAGAGAAAAATCGACCTGGACAGTGTGGCTGATACCCTGGTGAAGATAAAGAATTCACGAGATGACTCCCCCAAGACAAAACCAGGGATATCCACCAGTAATAAAGGGTCGAAGAGTCGAAGTAAAAGATTCACATAAGCATCTAGAATCCAAATTACCAAGGAGGAGAAAAGGGAACCCAACCCCCTAGTTCAAAATGTGTCTGATGATGATTGGGTAGATCAGGAGGATCCCACTACACCAGAAGAACAGGATGCAGAAGAAGAACATGATGAACAAGAAGAGTAGGATGAAGAAGAAGAACAGAATGCACAGCAAGATGACTTCCAGGGGAACCCTCCTGAGCATAATGAAAACCCTGGGGTTGCTGACCAACTCACTGAAGCAAGGGCGGAGCTAGAAAAGCTCTGAGAGGAGCAGGCAACATTGAAAGTTGAATATGGAATGCAGAAATGCGGGCCAACGTCTCCACTGTTTTCACCTAAAAAGACACAAATTTTGAAAATGCATCATGCAGGGGAGCTAAAACTGGCTGAGCAGAAAAATTCAGTACTTAAAGATAAATTTGTTGAGGCACATGAGGAGTTAGCCAAAAAGGACCAGGAGATTGTTCAATTGAGGGATGTTTTGGCTACTACCACTAAAATATATGATAAACTACAAGACCTCAGGCCGCCATCAATAATTTATGCAGTTTATCTACAAGAAAAGTGGGGAAAATTCTAGCTTCAAAGGTTAAAAGAGGGGCTCCCAATAGAGATAAACTCCCCCAAGGAATTTGTGGATACATCTGTAGACTCCACAGAGTTGGAGAAGGACCAACTAAGTGAATTTTTCTTGCACAATTTTGTAGTTTCTAGCTCCCCCAACTGGTCGCCAAACCCTTACATGGGCGATTTCCAGTTGAGGGCACTGTGTTCATGGATGAATCATGAAATTGAACGAGCTCAGGACGACCACATTTACGTTGCAACAAAATGGAAAAATCCATTATGGGTCAGGGAAGAGGCGACTCACCCTAAAAGAATAATTTACCACCATAGGAACATCACTGAGGACGATGAGCTGATCCCCATTCTCCTTGCGAAGCGGTAGGAGAATGTGGCACACTTTGATGTTACTCTCCAAAGCACACACAAAGAGGTTCATGAGTCTATTAATGAAAGATGGCACAAAGTAGCAAAAGATCTGAAAAGAAGAGAGTTCCACTCCCCTCTCAGACTTGAAGCTTCTCTTTTCAAAGACAAAATCTACAGGGAATCCTTGATAAAGAATCATCTCAGATGGATTGGAATGAGGCTAAATCCCCCATTTTTCCTTCCCCTAGTTATTATGGTATAGATTAATGAGGAAGAAGAGAGGAGAGCATGGGTCAAGGAGGACCAGAGCATGGGCTACTACAGGCAGGCAGGGACCCCCAGGGTAGTAGGATGGGACATCAGAGAAGTCATCTAAGAGATGAATATGTCACCCAAGGATGGGTCAATCCTTCAAGTATAGGGGAGAATGATGAGTTCAAGTTACAGGTATCTGATAGCCTTTTTCTCCACAGTAAATCACAAGAAAGGGTGAAGAAATACACTTGTTTTGTGGGAGAAATGATTTACCTTGATTATTTAATGAAGATGTTTTAAAGATTATTCTTGTGTGTTTGAAAGCATGTTCAATAAATAATTATATGAAAATCTAGTATGATTGAGCAAGTCCAGGTACACTAAGGGACAAACACGCACATCAAGCAAAGGAATTAATCATACAAAGCTCAATGCCTTTTTCCCTGATTTCTAGAGAGAACTCCTATTCAAAACAGAATAAAAAATTAGACATATAGTTAGGTTAAGCATTAGAGGCATATAGATATGGGTCTCTCGGCTAGCGAGAGGGTCCTGTTGCCATTTTTGAGAACCATTGTTTTACATTTTTATACTGCTCAGACAATTCGTGTTATATACATTTTATGGAACTATGAAATTACTATTTTGAATGAAGATTTGATGTTGCTTTCAATTCGACATCTATCAGTTTTCTCCACTCCTGAGTACGGGTTGGAGAGGGCCCCTCCAACACATGGGTCATGAGATTTTACTATTCAGGTATTTTTCATTATGTGCTCTGTATTGATTTAAATCTATATCGTATGGAAAAGTATTTTTGATAGCATTTAAAGAACACGATTTAATTTCTGTAGTAAAGCGACCATTCTGGTTCTGTAGTTAGTTATAGCACATTCTGTAGTTTGTTAACGTATTTTCCGTAGTCCTGTAGAAACATTCCGCCAAGACATATTTCAACAGTTTATTTTCCTGTGCGCTTGCATTACTTATGAAATAGTGATCCAGATCTTGAAGCTCATGCACTTTTCGATTATTATAGTTTCTTATGAAGATTGATTACTTTCAATACTTTGGTTAATCAATGATTAATTTGCAGCATTAGATAATTGCATTCTAAACTTAGTGTTTGGCATTTAAATATTCTAGATTATATCTCCAGTTTATGTATTTAAATTGTAGTGTTTACTTCTTCAATTATAGATCCATCTTTTGCTATTTGAGAATAGGTCTGTCAAGTTTCAGCATTCAAATTCATAGTATAGGTTTACTGCTTTCTGCAAGTTAAATCTTAAGGTAGATTTATTGTTTCAGCAATTCAACTTCTTAACATAGATTTAAACATAGATTTCCTGCTTTCAGCATTCAATACTTCTTAGCATAAGTATTTCTCATCCATAGATTAGGAAATCCTTTCACAGCTTATTCAATTTCCTTTTTAGTCAAACCTTTAAACATTGATATCACACTGTCACATACCCCAATTTTATTAAAATAATGTAATTATTTTATTTATATTCCTGAGACATTATGTTAAATTTAATGCTAAGTAGGAATGGATGACTCAGCAGAGTCTCCAGAAATGGAATGTAAATTCTGAATAATTATTATTAATAAATAAATTATGGAGACAACAGCATGGGAGAGCTGTTAAAAGAGGTTACTGGTCTAACTGGTGGATGGAATTAGGTGGAAGGACAAAAGACAAGTGGCAGCATCCTCAAACACTTCCTGAGTTGCAGGTGGCAACTTCCCTATATTTTGGGGTCATGATTCCCCAAGAAAGTGGAATCTGAGCAGGTGGCTCATTAATGACAGTTAACCCAACTAAGACCTAGGCAATCTTTTAAATACTACTCAATGAACTGAGCTGGGGGTTCAGCATTTGTTCTAGAGGGAGAATACATTCAGGTGAATGTTATTCAGGAGTCCCATTGAGGAAGTGGGAAAACAGTAAGGAAGTGTTTTGAGTCAGGAAATTGCAGTAACTTTGTTCCAGTATAGCTGTTTTGGCTGAGGGAATTGTTGGCTGTACCTAGTTCCAGCCAGTTAGACCAGAGCAAGATCGGGGGTCCTGAGAAGTGTTGTCTGGGCACTCTCCAGGAATTGGTAGGGAGGAACAGCCTCCCATTGCTGTTATTGTCTACCATAGATACAGGTTCTGCCACTCTTCCCGCTGTTTGTATAATTAATTTAAATGTAGAATGGATTATTTCAACTGTGTTTTGAACTGTATTTATTTTCAGTAGATCAGTCTTTCTGTATTGTCTTTTGGTAGAAATTTGCAGAACTCATATGTCTTGTAATTTTCCTATTATCACTTAAATAGAGTAATTATTCTATGCAGAATATATGGTTACTGTTACAGTAATCAAATATTAGGGTGATTTAGTCTAGAATTTCTAATAATAGTTAAATAATAGACATAGAATACTAAACAGTAGTTATTTCAAAAAATACACTTATTAAAACAATCATAAGAACAGACACCTAGATAAATTTTAGAATTACTGTGAAATAATTTCCAATAGAGAAATGTACAGGAATAATTTCTATTAGAGAAATTATACTAGTTTATATCTGCTTCCTATTTCTGTCAACTATAGATACAGGTTATTCTCTGTATCGAGCTAAAGGAGAACAAAATTTATATCATTATATTTATCTATACTCAGAACATATTTGACTGTTATCAATTATCCAAAAGATGTGTTTGCATTAATGTTTCATTGTTTAAAAACTTCCCATACAATCTTATTCAACAAAAATCGTAGTCAAATACAAACACATAAACTATAAATGAAGAATCATGACGAGAGTTGTTATTTCTTTTAAACCTAATATTATAATATTATAGCCATGTTGTCACAATAGAGTTGACAGAGTTGTTTTAAAAACAAGACAAACTTATTGACTGGCTCGAAGCCGGGTCTTACCACCTAGAGACTTCAATGTTTCTTTATCCAAATCATAGCATAGATTACTGTTCATTATTGAGCTTGTATTACATGTAATACATAGCACATACGTAGGTTGTCCTATCTATAGACAAACATCTTAATACGCAGAGAAATTTTCCAACGAACTCAGCCATTGTTGGCTGTTATAAACCCTCGTAGTTATTTACTGTAAATATATTTATTTCATTATAAATATTTCTCCTTGAGAGTAGATAACAAATCTAACACGGCCGTAGCCAGATCACATTAATTCGACAGACTGAAAACAAAAGAAAGGAAATGCTTTTATAACAGTTTGAACTTACAGGAAATCTCATACATAGTCCAGGTATACATTGTATCCACAGTTACAATTAATATTTAAACCAAAAACCAAAATTTCACAACACGTTTCCAGTTACCACCGAACTCAACCACTTTCATATGTATTTATTAATCAGAAAGAGAATTCCCAGTTCGCTAGGGTTAACAATATTTTTTCATCTATTACTGTAAGGAATAGCAAACCCCATTATTATCTTTAATATCCAAAAACCACCTAAAACGCAGATAAACTCATATATTAATATCCCCACAATCGAGTTATCATCCTCTGCAAGTATCGGAGAAAAGTCAAAGCAATCCTTATATGTTAAATACTTTACTCATTTAACAAAACACAGAACGATACACGGCCACATGACAGGCTCAACAAAGTTACGGTATCCATTAGCTTATACAGCGTGGATAAAACCCTGCCTATTGAAAATACAATAACAATAACAACTCCGGGGTCTCATAACAGACTGAGCCGTAGTTTGTTCTTTGTAGACATGCCGAGGTAACAACCCTATCAACCATAAGCAAACAGTTCATACACGCGACAGTATCCATAACACCCAAAACGATAACAACCCCATTACACAGGAGGTCCCTTCCAGACATAACCCTAGCACATCAAAACCAACAAAGGGAGAGACAGCCGTGGATAACCAGGCTTACCCGGAGGAGCCAGCGCTGGAGATGAAGCCCTGTGCACCTTCAGGAACAGCTTTACCTGCACATTACCGAGTGCCAAGAGTTGTTAATAATAATTTAAATCTAAACAATCTTTTGCAAACTGAAAAATGTGAAACTTTGATATTATCTTACCTAAGCCAATGGAGGAAGCAACCCGTGGACAACCTGGTAGCCACAAGTTGAGCTGGTAGCGAAACCCCATTACATTCGTCAGTTGGATGAGCAAGGGAAACTTCCAGTACATCTCTATTGACAGCCGCGACAGGCAACATTTTAGACAAAACCCTTAAGCTGGGAATGAACCAGTCGGGGAGCACACTTCAAAACCCAATACACAATCACTTCATGGATAAAAACAACAAAGAAACCCTGCCTCAAACTCACACCAACGACCGTGGAAGGCTGTAAGTAGCAGGTGACTCAAAAATGGTGATGACAACGAGACCAAGATACAAATGAAACGGTAGCAGACGCCAATTCCGAGCCCAAGACTTCTATTCTACCAGAGGAATGAAACAACGTGACCAAAATCTAAGCAAATAGCATGTTACAGTGCCACACTGACGAGTTTAGACATGGAGGGTTTCTCCCTTACAACCCGAGCCCGAAGGCACAAATAATGACCAAGTAGGGTTTCATTACTAACTTATATATCATCCAACGCAAGGAGGAGAGTCAACCACGTAGCCATTAAATATATCAACTTCACATGGGTCGAATTGCTATAGTCCAGTTGCAGCTCGATTAATTGTTCATCAATTTCAAATCATTTGCATGGGTGTAAGTTTTGTTCAACGCATGGAAAAACACTATGATTGATACACAATCATTGTATTGTATATAAATCGAAACCAAGCCATCGATAATGTCAAGGGCATATTATAATTACCTACAATCATTTAAACAATGATGTAGTCAATTTTCTAATGAGAACCCCACATCATTTAAAACATTGAATTATTACCATGACCATATGATGGATACACTATGGTTATATAAGTCCTATTATCATTATTCTCCCGATACTATTGTTCAACAATCAACAATGAGAATAACAATCTCTATTATTATGATGTTTAAATATAAACTCATCTACAGGTCCATACCATGAACGTAGTTTAAAACAAGGTACAGTGCGATGACATAAGTTAAACAATAGTAGACATTGGACTTTGAAATATAGATGACTGTAATGGAACATCGCTAGAGGCGTCACTATTTCAACTCATACTAATAACCAGTAAATACAGCTAATAGTTGACAGTAGGTTACATTATGCTAACGTCACGTTATGCATACGATTAACATAATACAAACAATTGTTCCAGTGATAGTTTACAGCATTAGCATAGAGTCATGTTCATAACGCAACGGATATGACGGAAACATTGTAATTCATCGCAAAACCTGATGACACTATCCAGGATAAGAAATATCATCTCGAGGCAGACTATCAATCTTATTTCAAGCGTAAATTTCATGAAAAGAACTTTACTGTCTTACACGACAATCAACAATAGTAAATAGATCTTCTTTAAGTTTTTACAGTGCAGGGAAAGGAGCTTGATACTTACAAAGATTAAATTACAGTGATCCATACTTCACCGGTGTACCTGCGAACAGAAGACAAATTATGCATTAGCTCGTAAGCTAAGTAAGAGAGTCAGCTATGGCTAACTCTCCCTTTGGAGAATGAAAGAAAACAGTCAACATTTAAAATCAAACAAATTCACACTTGTATTAAAACAGAACCTTTTAAAACAAGATTATGTTTAGTTACTGAAATTAAACAGGACCTGGAATGCAATTAATTAACATTTGTTGTTATAATAAAAATTTTAAATTTTTCAAAAATTTCGGGTTGTGACAAGTGGTATCAGAGCATGGTTCAGACACTAGGCTTGGAGGTGACTCCACTAACTTCCGCAAAACAGTGACCATAAAAGAAAATTTTTTAATATATAAAGTACTAACTTATATTTTGGTTTCATGAACAGAACAGAAAATTTCCTTTTTCTGAATTTTTTCAGACAGGTATGGAAAAACTGGGAGAATACGCTGAGGAGGAATCTCCAAACACTGTGACAAGACAGATGTCAAGAGAACCTAAGACAGAGGAAGTAATTGCTCACACCACTGAGCTGATGCAGACCATAAGAGGATTAAAGACAGAGATGGAAACAGTCAAGAAGGATAATGAAAGGATTCTAAAGACTCAGGAGCAGTTAAATCAGCTATTGATAGAAAAATTTCAGACAGAAGGAAGGAGCAAACGAGCTGACTCAGAAGAAGTTAGTCATCAAAGAGGGTCAAAAAGGACAAAACGGGCTAAGTCCGACAGCAGTTCCTCATCTGAAGAAAGAAAGGGACAACCCAGTTATCACACTAGCAGTGACAGCAGTGAAGCTGAGCTGCACAACCGAAGGAAAAAGTACAGGCCTTATGAAGAGATTTCCGGGGAGTTTAAGAAGATAAAACCCCCAACTTTCAATGGAGAATCTGAAACTGGAGAAGAGGCGGAGTCTTGGTTATCCGGGATGAGAAAATATTTTCAGATCTATAACTACTCAAATCAGCTGAAGGCATGAATGGCCATCTACAACCTCTCGGGAAAGGCGGACATATGGTGGCAAGATCTGAAAAGGGTCAAGGGGATTAAAGAAAGAGAAGTTAATTGGAGTACTTTTAAAGGATACTTCAAGAAGAAATTCCTGTCCGAACAGTATTATGAGGAGAGGGCCAAGGAATTTTATGAACTAAAGCTCGGATCTATGACAATGAAGGACTTAAACAGTAAATTCTTAAGTCTGTTGCGGTATGTACCGTATTTTGTCGAAGAGAAACCAAAAATACAGCGGTTTCTTAGTTGTCTGCCCTATCATATTAAGGACAGAATTGAATATGACAACCCCAAAACACTGGAAGAAGCTATGCGCAAAGCTAATTTCTGTTATGAACAGAATAAAAAGAAAGAGGGAATAGCCAGCTGGAAAGCCAAAAAGAACAGCAATCTGATCGAGTACAAGAAAAAGGAGTTTGTCTCCCATAAAAGTTTCAAGAATGGCAAAAACGGAAACCACTTTAATAGTAAAAGTTTTCAGGGAAACAAAAATGGAGCTGTCAGCCATTCGAACAATTACAAAAGCAACAAGGAGGCTCCTAATAACCATGGAAACTACACCAAAAATTTTGAGCGAAAAGAACCTGTCAAGTGTTGGGAGTGTAATGGGCCACATTATGCTTCAGTCTGCCCAAACAGAAAGAAACAAATCAGCAATATTCATACTGTTCAAGATGAAATGACAGTTGGAGATTTTGCAGGAACTATGCCCCGAATCAATGCAGCGTTGGAAAACCGCTAGGCTGACTACCAAACTTCCATGGTGGAAGTAGGAGGTATGATTAACAAAACCCCTGTTACTATTTTAATAGATCCAGGTGCTAGTCTTAGTTATATTTCACCTCAGCTGGTAGAAAAATGTAAATTGACTGTTGAAAGATTTGATAATTCTTGGTCTGTACAATTAGCTACTGGGGTAAAGAGGAAAGTAAACTGTTATGTAAAAGAATGCATCTTAAACATGAATGATTTTAGAACTACAGTTAAACTGAACATCTTACCACTTGGCTCTTATGACATACTTATCGGAATGGACTGGTTGGAACAACATAGGGTCGTTTTAAACTGTTTTGACAAAACGTTTAGATGTGTGAACAGTAGTGGACAGCCTGTAACTGTCAGGGTATCCCTAGGAAAACTGTAGTTAGGCAAATTTCTGCCTTACAACTTAAAAGGGCAGTCAGAAAAGGGTGCAAGACCTTTGCTGTAACTATTACAGATGAGACAGATAAGTCTGAAAGCAACCAGAAAACAGTAGAGAACATCCCTGTAGTCAATGAATTTATTGACGTTTTTCCTGAGGAAATCCCAGAATTACCTCCCAAGAGGCAGCTAGACTTTACAATTGAGCTAGTACCAGGTGCTGTTCCCAGTTCAAAGTCCCCGTATCGTATGAATATCTTGGAGCTTAACGAGTTGAAAACTCAGTTAAAGGAGTTAATAGACCAGAATTATATTCGACCCAGTGTATCCCCTTGGGGAGCACCAGTGATTTTCGTTAAAAAGAAGGACGGAACTATGCGACTTTGCATAGATTATCGTCAACTAAACAAGATGACGATTAAAAACAGGTATCCGTTACCTCGTATAGATGATCTGTTTGATCAACTACGTGGAGCTATGGTATTCTCTAAGATCGATCTGAGATCGGGTTATCATCAGGTGAGAATTAAAGAGGAAGACATTTTCAAAACCGCTTTTAGAACAAGATACGGACATTACGAATTTGTCGTAATGCCATTTGGGCTTACTAATGCCCCAGCTATTTTTATGTGCTTAATGAACAACATAATGCATAAGTACTTAGATAAATTTGTTGTCGTATTCATTGACGACATTTTAGTCTATTCTAAGAGTGAGGAGGAGCATAAAGAACACTTACGTATAGTCTTACAAGAACTGAGAGAACAACAGCTCTTTGCGAAATTCAATAAGTGTGACTTCTTCAAAGACGAAATCCAGTACTTAGGACATGTAGTCACTAAGGAAGGGATTTCAGTGGATCGCGAAAAGATTCGAGCGATTGAAGAATGGCCAGTACCTAAAGATGTGACGGACGTTAGATCTTTCATGGGGATTACCGGTTACTACCGGAGGTTTATTGAAGGCTTTTCAAAAATAGCCAACCCAATCACTTCTTTGCAAAAGAAAGGCAAGAAGTTTGATTGGAATGCGAAGTGTGAAGAAAGCTTCAAGAAGCTTAAGACCTTATTGACAACTGCACCTATTCTTAGAATAGCAGACCCAAACAAAGATTTCATAGTTTGCACCGACGCTTGTAATGATGGTTTAGGCGGAGTGCTGACTCAAGAGGGACATGTCATTGCTTACGAATCTAGGAAGCTGAAAATCCATGAAAAGAATTATGCCACCTATGACCTAGAATTAGCTGCTGTAATTCATGCTTTAAAGATGTGGCGACACCATCTAATAGGCAGAAAATTCACTTTACTAACGGATAACAAAGGCCTGAAATACCTTTTAGATAAGCCTAATTTAAATGCAAGACAAGCCAGGTGGTTGGCATTCCTAAGTGAATACGATTTTGAAATCCAACACATAAAAGGGAAGGAAAATAAGGTGGCTGATGCCTTGAGCAGAAATGCAAAGCTAAATTTTATATCAGCTAGCAGCACTTACACCTCTGACTTAAATGAACAGCTGGCTGAAGGGATAAAATTAGACGTAAATTATCAGCATTTACAAACTGCAGCCAAAGAACAACCCACAGAAAGTTTGATAAAAGGGTATAGTTTAAATGAAAACGGATTTTTATTGTTTAAAGACAGGCTGTATATTCCTAATGCACCTAAAGTTAAATTGTTAATTCTAGACGAAATTCATAAAACCCCTTACTCCGGGCATCCAGGCTATCAAAAGACCGTCACCATGTTAAGAAAAGAATACTTTTGGCCTAACACGAAATCTGAAACAGCTGAGTATTTAGCTAGATGTTTGGACTGCCAACAAGTAAAAACAGAACACCAACATCCAGCTGGATTGCTGCAACCTTTACCTATTCCTAGCTGGAAATGGGAAATAATCAGCCTGGATTTCATTACGGGTTTACCCAAAAATCAACATCAGAATGATTCAATTATGGTAGTGGTAGACAAATTAAGTAAATCAGCACACTTTATTCCTGTTAAAACCACATACAAGGCTGCAAACATAGCAGATATCTTTTTAAAATAGATTTTTCGGTTACACGGTATTCCAAAAGTTATTATATCAGACAGGGATCCTAAATTCACAGGAAATTTTTGGAGATCCTTGTTCAAAGGATTAAACACCACTTTGAATTTCAGCACCTCTTTCCATCCTCAGACGGACGGACAAACCGAAAGAGTTAATCAGGTATTAGAAGATCTGTTAAGGATGTATATTAAAGATCAACCAGGTAAGTGGGAGGATTATTTACACTTAGCCGAATTTGCATACAATAACAGCTATCAATCATCAGCTAAGTTTAGTCCTTTTGAGATTTTGTATGGACGAAAATGCAACACTCCTATCTCTTGGAGTAATCCAGTAGATAGATTAGTGTTAGGACCTGATTTATTGAAAGAAATGGAACAGATTGTGAAACAAGTGCAGGAGAACTTGAAGATTGCCCAGGATCGGCAAAAGAGTCAAGCAGATTTGAAAAGAACTCCTAAAGAGTTCCAGGTAGGTGAACATGTGTTCATCAAGGTAAGGCCAAAGAAGAGCTCCCTAAGATTAGGAAGTTGTGCAAAATTAGCGCCACGTTACTGTGGTCCATTTGAAATTTTATCTAGAATCGGTCAAGTTGCTTATCAGTTAGCATTACCACCAAATTTAAAAGTACACAATGTTTTTCATATCTCTGTTTTGAAAAAGTATGTTCATGATGCTACTCATGTTATTGATTGGAACATTGTACAGGTAGAACCAGAAGGGGAAGTTCTGGTGGAACCGGATTGTATCCTCGGGAGGAGGGAAATTACTCTACGGAACCGCATAATTGGACAAGTGAAGGTGCAATGGAAGCACCTTAGTCCTGAAGAAGCTACCTGGGAGCTGGAAAGTAAGATGTGGGAAGCATATCCCCATCTATTCCAGCAGGTGGCTGAAGAAGAAGAATAAGTAACATCGAGGACGATGTTACATTTTAAGGGGGTGTGTATGTCACATACCCCAATTTTATTAAAATAATGTAATTATTTTATTTATATTCCTGAGACATTATGTTAAATTTAATGCTAAGTAGGAATGGATGACTCAACAGAGTCTCCAGAAATGGAATGTAAATTCTGAATAATTATTATTAATAAATAAATTATGGAGACAACAGCATGGGAGAGCTGTTAAAAGAGGTTACTGGTCTAACTGGTGGATGGAATTAGGTGGAAGGACAAAAGACAAGTGGCAGCATCCTCAAACACTTCCTGAGTTGCAGGTGGCAACTTCCCTATATTTTGGGGTCATGATTCCCCAAGAAAGTGGAATCTGAGCAGGTGGCTCATTAATGACAGTTAACCCAACTAAGACCTAGGCAATCTTTTAAATACTACTCAATGAACTGAGCTGGGGGTTCAGCATCTGTTCTAGAGGGAGAATACATTCAGGTGAATGTTATTCAGGAGTCCCATTGAGGAAGTGGGAAAACAGTAAGGAAGTGTTTTGAGTCAGGAAGTTGCAGTAACTTGGTTCCAGTATAGCTGTTTTGGCTGAGGGAATTGTTGGCTGTACCTAGTTCCAGCCAGTTAGACCAGAGCAAGCTCGGGGGTCCTGAGAAGTGCTGTCTGGGCACTCTCCAGGAATTGGTAGGGAGGAACAGCCTCCCATTGTTGTTATTGTCTACCATAGATACAGGTTCTGCCACTCTTCCCGCTGTTTGTATAATTAATTTAAATGTAGAATGGATTATTTCAACTGTGTTTTGAACTGTATTTATTTTCAGTAGATCAGTTTTTCTGTATTGTCTTTTGGTAGAAATTTGCAGAACTCATATGTCTTGTAATTTTCCTATTATCACTTAAATAGAGTAATTATTCTATGCAGAATATATGGTTACTGTTACAGTAATCAAATATTAGGGTGATTTAGTCTAGAATTTCTAATAATAGTTAAATAATAGACATAGAATATTAAACAGTAGTTATTTCAAAAAATACACTTATTTAAACAATCATAAGAACAGACACCTAGATAAATTTTAGAATTACTGTGAAATAATTTCCAATAGAGAAATGTACAAGAATAATTTCTATTAGAGAAATTATACTAGTTTATATCTGCTTCCTATTTCTGTCAACTATAGATACAGGTTATTCTCTGTATCGAGCTAAAGGAGAACAAAATTTATATCATTATATTTATCTATACTCAGAACATATTTGACTGTTATCGATTATCCAAAAGATGTGTTTGCATTAATGTTTCATTGTTTAAAAACTTCCCATACAATCTTATTCAACAAAAATCGTAGTCAAATACAAACACATAAACTATAAATGAAGAATCATGACGAGAGTTGTTATTTCTTTTAAACCTAATATTATAATATTATAGCCATGTTGTCACAATAGAGTTGACAGAGTTGTTTTAAAAACAAGACAAACTTATTGACTGGCTCGAAGCCGGGTCTTACCACCTAGAGACTTCAATGTTTCTTTATCCAAATCATAGCATAGATTACTGTTCATTATTGAGCTTGTATTACATGTAATACACAGCACATACGTCGGTTGTCCTATCTATAGACAAACATCTTAATACGCAGAGAAATTTTCCAACGAACTCAGCCATTGTTGGCTGTTATAAACCCTCGTAGTTATTGACTGTAAATATATTTATTTCATTATAAATATTTCTCCTTGAGAGTAGATAACAAATCTAACACGGCCGTAGCCAGATCACATTAATTCGACAGACTGAAAACAAAAGAAAGGAAATGCTTTTATAACAGTTTGAACTTACAGGAAATCTCATACATAGTCCAGGTATACATTGTATCCACAGTTACAATTAATATTTAAACCAAAAACCAAAATTTCACAACACGTTTCCAGTTACCACCGAACTCAACCACTTTCATATGTATTTATTAATCAGAAAGAGAATTCCCAGTTCGCTAGGGTTAACAATATTTTTTCATCTATTACTGTAAGGAATAGCAAACCCCATTATTATCTTTAATATCCAAAAACCACCTAAAACGCAGATAAACTCATATATTAATATCCCCACAATCGAGTTATCATCCTCTGCAAGTATCGGAGAAAAGTCAAAGCAATCCTTATATGTTAAATACTTTACTCATTTAACAAAACACAGAACGATACACGGCCACATGACAGGCTCAACAAAGTTACGGTATCCATTAGCTTATACAACGTGGATAAAACCCTGCCTATTGAAAATAAAATAACAATAACAACTCCGGGGTCTCATAACAGACTGAGCCGTAGTTTGTTCTTTGTAGACATGCCGAGGTAACAACCCTATCAACCATAAGCAAACAGTTCATACACGCGACAGTATCCATAACACCCAAAACGATAACAACCCCATTACACAGGAGGTCCCTTCCAGACATAACCCTAGCACAACAAAACCAACAAAGGGAGAGACAGCCGTGGATAACCACGCTTACCCGGAGGAGCCAGCGCTGGAAATGAAGCCCTGTGCACCTTCAGGAACAGCTTTACCTGCACATTACCGAGTGCCGAGAGTTGTTAATAATAATTTAAATCTAAACAATCTTTTGCAAACTGAAAAATGTGAAACTTTGATATTATCTTACCTGAGCCAATGGAGGAAGCAACCCGTGGACAACCTAGTAGCCACAAGTTGAGCTAGTAGCGAAACCCCATTACATTCGTCAGTTGGATGAGCAAGGGAAACTTCCAGTACATCTCTATTGACAGCCGCGACAGGCACCATTTTAGACAAAACCCTTAAGATGGGAATGAACCAGTCGGGGAGCACACTTCAAAACCCAATACACAATCACTTCATGGATAAAAACAACAAAGAAACCCTGCCTCAAACTCACACCAATGACCGTGGAAGGCTGTAAGTAGCAGGTGACTCAAAAATGGTGATGACAACGAGACCAAGATACAAATGAAACGGTAGCAGACGCCAATTCCGAGCCCAAGACTTCTATTCTACCAGAGGAATGAAACAACGTGACCAGAATCTAAGCAAATAGCATGTTACAGTGCCAAACTGACGAGTTTAGACATGGAGGGTTTCTCCCTTACAACCCGAGCCCGAAGGCACAAATAATGACCAGGTAGGGTTTCATTTCTAACTTATATATCATCCAACGCAAGGAGGAGAGTCAACCACGTAGCCATTAAATATATCAACTTCACATGGGTCGAATTGCTATAGTCCAGTTGCAGCTCGATTAATTGTTCATCAATTTCAAATCATTTGCATGGGTGTAAGTTTTGTTCAACGCATGGAAAAACACTATGATTGATACACAATCATTGTATTGTATATAAATCGAAACCAATCCATCGATAATGTCAAGGGCATATTATAACTACCTACAATCATTTAAACAATGATGTAGTCAATTTTCTAATGAGAACTCCACATCATTTAAAACATTGAATTATTACCATGACCATATGATGGATACACTATGGTTATATAAGTCCTATTATCATTATTCTCCCGATACTATTGTTCAACAATCAACAATGAGAATAACAATCTCTATTATTATGATGTTTAAATATAAACTCATCTACAGGTCCATACCATGAACGTAGTTTAAAACAAGGTACAGTGCGATGACATAAGTTAAACAATAGTAGACATTGGACTTTGAAATATAGATGACTGTAATGGAACATCGCTAGAGGCATCACTATTTCAACTCATACTAATAACTAGTAAATACAGCTAATAGTTGACAGTAGGTTACATTATGCTAACGTCACGTTATGCATACGATTAACATCATACAAACAATTGTTCCAGTGATAGTTTACAGCATTAGCATAGAGTCATGTTCATAACGCAACGGATATGACGGAAACATTGTAATTCATCGCAAAACCTGATGACACTATCCAGGATAAGAAATATCATGTCAAGGCAAACTATCAATCTTATTTCAAGCGTAAATTTCATGAAAAGAACTTTACTGTCTTACACGACAATCAGCAATAGTAAATAGATCTTCTTTAAGTTTTTACAGTGCAGGGAAAGGAGCTTGATACTTACAAAGATTAAATTACAGTGATCCATACTTCACCGGTGTACCTGCGAACAGAAGACAAATTATGCATTAGCTCGTAAGCTAAGTAAGCTAGTCAGCTATGGCTAACTCTCCCTTTGGAGATTGAAAGAAAACAGTCAACATTTAAAATCAAACAAATTCACACTTGTATTAAAACAGAACCTTTTAAAACAAGATTATGTTTAGTTACTGAAATTAAACAGGACCTGCAATGCAATTAATTAACATTTATTGTTATAATAAAAATTTTAAATTTTTGTGACAAACACCCAACCACAACAAAGACTATCCTATAAGAGCACATATATTTCCTACACCTCTGAAGTTTGTACGTCCCCCGGGTTGATAATTAAAGTAGGATCCTAGTCTAGCTACCCTCATTAGGCATCCATTCTAAGAGCTCACCACCTACGGCACTTCATGTGTAATTTCACTGAGAAGACATAGGGATACATGCGGTTGTTAAAGAAGGATGTCCCATTCATTTGGGGTGATTACACCCAACAACAATTTGACAACCTAAAGCATGCCATCACGCATGCCCTTGTGTTGCAACCACCCAATTACACCAAGGATTACATCCTTTATCTTCTTGCTTCCACTACCACAATGGCTATGGTTTTGGTTCAGGAAGATAGTAACGCCCAGGAACATGTGATATATTACGTTAGTAAGGATCTCATTGACTCTAAAACCTAATATTAACATGTCGAGAAGTTAGCTCTTGTAGGATTCATCTCTATCTAGAAGTTCCATCATTACATTTTACTCCGCATTACCACCATCATTTCCAACTCTAACCCTATGTACCATGTTCTCCCATGCCAGGTGCTAGGGGGGAAAATATTCGTGCTGGATCGAAATTCTTCCAGAATTCGACCTCCGGTTTGAGAACGCCAAATCAAAAAGTCTTTGGTTTTTGCGGAGCTCATATGCGATATTCCCCATACTGATCAAGGAATTGATCCCATTGACTCCTTGCCTGACGAGTCTTTGTTTCTCATTAGTACTTCTGACCCATGGTATGGAGACATTACTTTATATCTCCAAACCCAAGATTTTAGTCCTCAGTTATATCGTGATGACCGTCGTCGAGTCTGTCAAACACAAAGTATTACCTTATCATTGGTGACACATTATATCATCATGGTGTTGATTATATTTTCCAATGCTGCTTAACTCATGAGGAGGCTGAACACATTCTGAATGATTGTCACTTAGGGGCATGTGGGATTCATTTTTTTGAGATGGCTATAGCTCAAAAAATACTACACGCTAGATACTATTGTCCTTCCATATTTAAATATTGTATTGAAGCCATCAAAAAGTGTTCTCCTTGCCCTCTTTTTCATCATAAAAAGTGCTCTCATCCATCCCCATTACATCCAGTTATTGTCATCGGTCCCTTTTCCAAATGCGGCATAGACTTCATGCACTATAATACTACCTCAGTCGGGGGCCATGGTTATGTCATCATCGCCATTGACTATTTTACCAAGTGGGCCGAGGATATTCCTACATACAATGAAGATGGAAAAACGGCCGCACTCTTTATGTTTAATCACATCATTGAAAGATTTAGAGTTCCTCGGGCCATCACACTGATCATGGAAGACATTTCCAAACCAAGATGGTGGATGAACTAAGTGCCATATTGGGATTTCGACATGAGAACTCAACTCATTATTATCCACAATCTAATGGAAAACTAGAGGCCATCAATAAGGTCTTGAAAACCATGATTCAACGCATGGTGGGTAGGCATAGGTCTAACTGGCACAATATGTTGTTTTTCATACCTATGGGCGTACAAAAATTCGATCAAAACTGCCCCCAGTTTTACAACCTTCCAATTAGTCAATGTGATCAAGGCAGTGTTACCTATTGAGTGCGAGATTTTGTTATTGAAACTCCCTGTCGGACTTCTACTAAACACCACCGCCAAGGAAGAACGTTTTCTATACTTGGAAAAACTCAATGAAACCTGCTGTGATATAGCCCTTGATAATGAAGCACGTAAGAAGCACATCAAGGCCCAGTATGAAAAATCAGTCAAACCTTGTATCTTCAATGAGGGATATTTGGTCCTCACCTACAACCAAAAACATCATAAGTTGGGGTCAGGAAAACTTGAGTCCATGTGGCACGGTCCATATGTAGTTAAGCATGTCTTGAAGAAGGAAAGTTGTGAACTCGAAGACTATGACGGGATATCTTTAGGGGAGCCTCGCAATGGGCTCTTCCTAAGGAGGTACTATGCCTAAGTCTTTTATGCATTGGTACTATGTATATACTCTACATGAAGTGTGTTTTGTGTGGTGTAACGCTTTACTTTTAATGTGATAGGATCGTTTCTTTACACTTATACCATGTTCTTCCTGGATGTGCATATGGAGACTTGTTTTGGATTTGCAGACGATGCCAGTTGTCATACCCATAACCTTGCTTCGGTAGCATGGGTACTCTATTCCCCTACTAGAGAACTCATTAGTTGATGGGAAGTTATCTAGGATACACAACCAACAATTCCGTAGAGTATCATGCAGTGATTGGATTGTTGATTGACTCTCTTTCACTGGGTATGGACCACATTGTTGTCCACCTTGACTCACAATTAGTGGTCTCTCATCTTAACCAAGTCTACAATATCCACGACTTCGCATTACTTCATCTATTTCGATGAGTACATTTCTTGGATAGGTCCTTTGAATCCATCCAATACCTGCATATTTCAACAGACATGAACACTGTTGCTGACTCCATGGCCAACTGCATATTGGATTGGTACATTGCACATTCATAAAACATTTTATTGAAAAGATGTGAAAACGACATAACATGTAAATTACTTATAGTGTGTAAGATAAACATGCACAAGATACTATAATAATCAATGAAACACAGTATATAAAGCCGTAAATAATTTTTTGTATATATATATATATATATATATATATATATATCATGTATTTATAATACAAAAGATGTGGTACTGGTACAAAATATGAAGCACATGAGCTTTCAGTAAGTCCTCTCTACAAAAGTCTGAATCCCATGGCTTTCAGTACATACATATTACACATGAGCTACCTAGGATGCTCATGGTGGCAGATAATGGCCCTATATACTCTATGGAGCAGTGGACCAAATCGTACTGAGACTCCCACAGTTTGATGCTGGTAGCGGCGAGGTAGCTCATCTATGGATATGTCAGGTATATCCAACATCAATCTCTTGAGGTTCTCCTCCAACTTGCTCAACTCCTCTGTTGCATCCTGATGCATGTTAATTTTTGAGCATTAATTCAATATACTCTAGGATATTTACTAACAGAATAACATGTATAGCATATCAAGTATAACAATGCATATCAATCACACCAAGAAATCACATGAGACAATAGACACACAAAGTTTCAGTGGGGAAAACCATAAAGGTGAAAAACTCCACAGCTTCCTCAGAGATAGAAAGAGAAATGATACAACCAAAGTATAAGAGATAGTCTTCTCCTAGCAGCTGATCCTCCCCCTCACATGTGCGCCACTTTTTGAGTGATGGAAGAGTGAGTAATAAGATGATCAAAATAGAGATCTCCTAATCTCTATTTATACTTGTCCTATCCTTCCCAATAAACTAGTGGGGATGACTTGTCTAACTTAGCCTAATAACCCATGGTTACATTAATCCGGGCCAACCCCTTACTAGGTGGTCTAATAACCCATCAGTAAGTTACAACACTTGCGACACTTGTCAATACAAATGACGACACTTCCGTATAAAGGAATAATACATCTCTATAAGAGTACAATAAAATACATAGATGAAATACATTCCAAAGTTACATATACATTAACACTCCCTCTTAACTAGGAATGTATTTATAAACACAGATCTGCTAGCACAAGTCTTCTTCTATGGATCATCATCACTAGATCATCGTCATCGAATCATTGTCATCGTCACTGCTGCTGCTAATCAATATCTGATCTACTTGCCATAGGAAGTACTATAGAGCCAGTCCTTTTTCATACTAGATGTAGTCCCACCACCTGCAGGTCTTCATTATCACTGGCCATACTATGGAATCCTCGGGACTTATTACGTGCATCAAAAAACCTCGCAAGAGAATCCAGGCTATTACGAGCACACAACTCTACCTGTCATATCTCCCAGGGCTGTATTATATGTGACTCCCACCACACGACATTTAAAGAGTGTCTTGACTAAACAAGAACTCTAAAGAGCATCCGAGGCCTTTTACGTGACTAGCACAACCTATCCGGATCTCTACGATGGATTACATGTGGTCATGGAAAAACCTCGAAAGAGCATCCCAGGACTGATTACAAGCACACAGCTCAACCTATCGGATCTCCCAGGGCCGAATTATATGCCATATGACAAAACCTCGAAAGAGCATCTGCCAGATATCCCAAGACCAGATTACATGCCATAGGAAATACTTCGAAAGACTATCTACAAATCTCCCACAGTCGGATTATATGTCCTCCCAAAGCAAAACCTCGAAAGAGCATTTTCCAAATATCCTAGGGCCACATTACATGCCATAGGAAAAACCTTGAAATACTATCTGCAAACCTCTTAGGGATGGATTATATGCTTATCTACACAACCTGTTCCACGGCCACAGAGTATCAACCTGATACTCACCATACATCATCCTGATGTACACATGATCATCCTAATCATCATCACTGCATCGTCCTAATGCATGTCATCTGGAGCAATATCCTGAAGCTCGTCATCCATGATCATCCTGATCATATAATGCATCCACCTGATGCATACCAAGTATCTACCTGATACATATCATCATACATGATCCACGTGATCATACAATGTATCCACCTGATATATATCAATCATAGAAGATCTACCTGATCATACAACGTATCCACCTGATACATATACAGATACATGGTCCAAGCATCCAACACGATGCATATATATATACATGATCTAATTGATCATAACAAGCATCCAACATGATGCGTATACATATACATGATCCAACTGATCATAACAAGCATACAACATGATGCATATACATATACAAGATCCAACTGATCATAACAAGCATCCAACATGATGCATATACAAATATATCAAGCATCCAACATGATGCATATACAGAGCAGTAACTGGAGCATCATCCTGATGCTCATCATCCAACACTTACGTCCACAACCATGGGAAGGATCCTCCTCTCACCATGCTTGGAATGGCTCCTGCAAATGTGTCCATCACTTCTTCCTTGAATTGTTGCCAATCTAAAGAACACCAAGCCACTCTCTGAAGTACTTAAACTTCACTCTAGCTAGTGGTTTCATCAACACATCTGCAATATGCTCATCCGTCGCAACATACAGGAGCTTCACTGCTCCTTTCTACACGATATCCCTGATATAGTGATATTTGATCTCAATGTGCTTCTACCTGTCGTGGAACACCAGGTTCTCAGATAGCTTCACACAACTCTGGTTGTCACAAAAGATACTAGTAGCCTCCAGCAGGAGAAAAAATAACTCAAACAGTAGCTTCTGGAGCCATACTGCCTCACAATTAGCCAAACATGCTGCAACATACTCTGCATTGGTTTTACTCAGTGCTACGTAGGATTGCTTCCTACTAAACCAAGAGATCACACTTGATCCCATACTGAAGCAGTACCCAGATGTGCTCTTCCTATCTGCAACACTTCCTGCCCAGTCCGAATCAACATAACCCTCCAGGTTAAACTTTTGATTCGCATCATACTTCAGCCCATTATTAATTGTACCCTTCAGGTACCTCTGAATATGCTTTACAACAATCAGGTGAACACCTTTGGGATCCGTCAGGAACTGGCTCAATGTGTTCACCACAAAGGAAATATCTGGTCTAGTGTTTGTCAGGTACATCAAGGACCCAATCATTTGACGATACACAATGACATCAATCGGATCAGATGAAGCATCACACAGAAGCTTTAGGTTTGATTCCATAGGTGTGGCCATGGCCTTTCAGTTCATCATCCCGAACCTCTTCAGGATCTCTACTGCATACTTCCCTTGTCCAAGGAAGATCCCATCTGCACTCTGCCACACCTCCATGCCTAGAAAATAGTGCATCATCCCCAAGTCCTTCATCTTGAACTCGGTAGCAAGCTTCATCTTGGTATCGACAATCAATTCATTCTCACCTGTAACAAATAGGTCATCCACATATAGAAGTAGTATCACAGGATTGCCTTCCTCAACCTTGTAGTAAAGGTTGGAATCTGCTTTACTCTTGCTAAATCCCAAACTGGATAGAAATTTGTCTATCCTACCATACCAAGTCCTAGGAGCTTGCTTCAATCCATAGAAGTCTTTCTTCAACCTACACACATATGACTCCCTGTCATGTGTCTCAAAACCAAGTGGTTGCTCCACATACACTTCCTCCTCGACTACACCATTCAAGAAAGCTATCTTAACATCCATCTGGTGTATCTTCCATTTCATCACTGTAGCCATAGCAAGTACTGATCTAATGGAAGTGTATCTGGCCACAGGAGCAAAAGTCTCTTCATTGTCAATCCCTTCTTTCTAGGAGAAGCCACGAGTTGCAAATATTGCTTTATATTTCTCTATGCTTCCATCTGCAGCATTTGTATATCCATTTGGAAGTCACAACAGACTTCCCTTCAGGTCTTGGGACCACATCCCAAACATCATTCTTCATGATCGAATGATATTCCTCGACCATGGCATCCTTCCATTCTTTCGTTTTCGTTGCCTCTTCATAACTGGAAGGTTCTTTGCTCATAATATCACAGAGTAAAGAAACATAGTTGGTATGTCATCTAGTTCTCTCCTTTGCTCTATGTTCTTCTTCTGGAATTCCATATATTTCTGCATCTTGAATGAGCTCTCTAGCCCATGCAGGTTTCCTCTTGTGAGAGTCCTTCTCATGAGGTGTATCTACAGGTATTTATGGATCTTCAACTTCACGATCTACTTCTAGAATTGATTCAATCATGGTGATGTCTTGAAAAATGTTTTCCTTTGGTTCTTCATGATCTTCAACAGGTGTCTTTCTTGATTTGATAAAGGCTGAGTTTTCATCAAATGTTATATCCCTGCTGACATCAATCTTCCTGAACCCTGGAAAGTATATTCTGTAAGCCTTCAAGCTTTCACTGTACCCCACAAATATGCCCTTCTTTCCTGAAGGATCTAGCTTTGTCCTCTTTAACTTTGGAACATGAGTGTATACTGGACAACCAAGCATTCTGAGATGGCTGACTTTAGGTTTCTTACCAGAGAATACCTCTTTTGGTGTCTTGTTGTCCAATATCTTGTGAGTTGTTCTGTTATGCACATATACAGTTGTCCTAGCTGCTTCTGCCCATAGATGCATAGGAAGATCCTGGTCATGCAGCATTGCCCATGTTGCTTCCATGATTATTCTATTCTTCCTTTTTGCAACTCCATTCTGTTGTGGATTGTAGGGAGCAGTCAACTCCCTCTTAATCCCTGAATCACTGCAAAGCTTCTTGAAATCACCTGAAGTGAATTCTCTGCCATTGTTGGATCCAAAGGTCTTTATCTTCTTATCATTTTGATTTTCCATCAAGGCTTTGAATTCCTTGAATTTATCAAACACTTCATCTTTGTTCTTCAATAAATAAGCCCCAAGTCTTCCTGGAGAAGTCATCAATGAAAGAGACATAGTAAACATACCCACTCAGAGAACTGGATGACATTGGACCGCATACATCGGAGTGGATAATTTCCAAAATTCCTTTTGATTTGCTTTCACTGCTTCGAAATGCCTTCTTTATGTTCTCTCCTTTTGCACAGCCTTTGCAAACACCTTCATGCTTGGTCTTGATTTCAGGGAGACCCTCTACTTCTTTACTTGCAATTGGTAGTGCCCTATAGTGCACATGTGAAAGCCTTCTATGCCAAAGTTCACTTGGCTCCATGGATTCATGTACCATGGCATGTTCAGGTTGTCCCTTTAATTTGTACAACCCTCCCTCTTGCTCTCCAATCACTACTGCATCATCTATAGTTTTACCCTTTGGCCACATTAGGACTTGGCCATCTACAAATGCAACCCTCATGCCTTTGGCATCCAATGTAGATATGGAGAGTAGGTTCTTCTTGAGCCCAAGTACATATAGAACATCTTTCATCTTCAAAGACTTCCCTGAGTCTAGGTTGTAGGAGGATTCACCACTTCCTTTGATAGTATATTGGTAGTCATCCCCAAGTTTCACCTTATGGGGTGACTCATGTTCAGATAGATTAGCAAATGATTCTTTAAACCGAATCATGTGTTTGGAAGCCCCACTATCAATGAGCCAATCATTGCATCCATGAGAGATGGTACCTGTGAGAGCAGAGATTAGAACATATTCATCTTCACTAGATGAGTCATCACTTTCTTCTCTAGCCTTCTTCTTGGGAGGTTCGTCATCCTCAGCCGCATGAGCATGATATCTCTTTTTGTTTCCTTTCTTCTTCTTGTTGAAGTTGTTGTCCCTTTTTTTCTTGGGACAATCTACAACAAAGTTTCCCTTCTCATTACATGTGAAGCATCTCATATCTTTCCTATTCTTTTGATCGGTGTGAGGGGATTTCTTATAATGAGAGTGCTCCTTCTTAGGCTTGCTTCTTTTGGTGTGAGATGTGAGAGCTTGATCTTCACTTCCCATCTTTTCTTCTCGGGCTACAAGCCTAAGTTCTTCTTGTGAACATTCCTCCCACAGTCTACTAAAGGAGATCAACTTCCTTCTTGCACAAATTCATTGAATAAAGGAAGCCCATGACCTAGGTAGGCCATTCAGAGTGGTCATGAAAATTTCACCATTCTCCACCACTTCATCCACAACTTCAAGTTGTTCCTTGATCTAAGAGACCTTGGAAAAATAAGATTGAATGGTCTCTCCATTCTGAAGCTTTACCCCTTTCAATTGGTTTCGCAGGGTCATCTTCCGATTTATGTTCTTCCCTTCAAATAACTTGGTCAAGGAATCAAACATCTCCTTGGGTTTCTTCAAAGATGACACATGTGGGATGAGATGGTCCTTGATAGAATCAGAAATGATTCTCTTTGCCTTGACTAAGTTCTTCTTGTGAAGAGCCTTAGCCTCTTCTCCCTCTGGGACAGGGACCTCTTCACTTATATAAGTGTCCAACTCATTTTCTTCCAGGATTAACCCAATCCTATACTTCCATGCTCGGAAGTTATCAACCCCTTCAAGCTTGGTGTGGTGAGACATTTTAAAGAGTACTTCAAATGGAAATAGAAAATATTTAGGTCTTACCACTTGATTTGTTGAAAACTGGATCTGGTCTCGAATTAGGGTTTGTCAAAGAAACCTTAAAAATTTAAAATGTGAATTTCAACTTTATGAAAAGATAGAAAGATGCGCCTTGATGATCTAATCATCCTGGTATATTTAGAATTTGAGATATGAAAAGTTTCACCCTTCAAAAATGCCTTTTAGTCTTCCTAGATTCACTAGGGAGGACCCTAAATTAGGGTTTGAGTTTCCCGGAGCTTTACCCAACCCAAAATCTCGATCCAAATCTCTAAATTTTGATTTTTCCAAGGATCTTCCATTTATGTCTTCATATTTCAGAAATTCCTATTTTTGTGGAAACCCTAATTGTTAGGGCCAAAACTGAAAGTGCTCAGAATTGAATTCTGATTGGACATATAGATTCTCCTTGATGAGTAGAGTCAATCTATCTTACTGCTTTTCCAAAATTTGTGGAGAGAAACCCAATAAACAAGAAACCCTAGTTTCCGCCACTGCACAATGTCTTCTTCTCAGGTTAGCTTTGATACCATGTTAATTTTTTAGCAATAATTCAATATACTCTAGGATATTTACTGAGAGACTAACATGTACAACATATCAAGTATAACAATGCATATCAATCACAACAAGAAATTACATGAGACAATAGACACACAAAGTTTTAGTGGAGAAAACCATAAAGGTGAAAAACCCCACAACTTCCTCAGAGATAGAAAGAGCAATGATACAACCAAAGTATAAGAGATAGTCTTCTCCTAGCAGCTGATCCATCTCCTCACATGTGTGCCACTTTCTGAGTGATGGAAGAGTGAGTAATGAGATGATCAAAATAGAGATCTACCAATCTCTATTTATACTTGTCCTGTCCTGCTCAATAAACCAGTGGGACCGGTTTGTCTAACTTAGCCTAATAACCCATGGTTACATTAATCCAGGCCGACCCCTTACTAGGTGGTGTAATAACCCATCAGCAAGTTACAACACTTGCGACACTTGTCAATACAAATGATGACACTTTCGTATAGAGGAATAATACATCTCTATAGGAGTACAATAAAATACATATATTAAATACATCCTGAAGTTACATATACATCACTAATGCGCATCCTCTATATATCGTACCACCCCTCTTCTCTCGATCGGAGAAGCAACTAATGGGAGAGATGGACCAACATCTGCATCAAGCATGTGTGAACCATCAGTACTACTCCAAAAACATTCAAAAAATTATAAAATGAAAAAACACAACAGAGTTTCGTTCTTACCTAGGTTCCCCCATTGCTCACCCTCAGGAAGAGCCAAGTTCGGGTCACTCGTGAAGTCAGTACCTGCATAAGGGTAATCCTCAACCATGAGAATCTCTCCACGCAACAACCTGAAGAAGGTGGGACCAAAATTGATGATGGGTCTCATGCTTCCATGGAGGGCCATAACCTCGGACCACTGGACCATATGAGGACTCCTTAGATCAAGTTAATATATCTCCACCTAAGGACGTAGCAACGAGACCACAGTAGATCCATAGTCGAACTATTTCAGCTCACCTCTATGATACTTGGTGAGCTGATCTCTAATATTTGCGAGGAGTCCCTCACGCCATTTGAATACTATTGGGACCATTCAATATACATCATAAAACATATGTGCCTTAGTTCCCTGATGAGGAGCTCTTCTCCCCACCACCCTCTCTATGGTGAATAGAACTATGCACAGTGGTCTATCCCTCACGTTCTTGATGGGAATTTTCCCAGCAAACATTTGAGTCCTATAGTACAAAAATAAGGTACTAGGCTCTCTGTGGACTGGTCACTGCCTTGTGGACCTAATAATGAAACTGGGGCACCCCACCTAGACAACCCCATCAGGAAATATGCATCCTCCACATCTATAGTCAGAGTGTGAAAACCAACTTGGAAGTGTTATGGTTTGGGTCCCACAACCCGATGAGGTGATCTGGTAATAGTACTTGGGCTCTCATGCCCTGGATGTGAAAAAAATTGAGTAACCCGCATTATTGAAGCGCATTCATGGAATGTGGATCATTTTCCACTTGGGAATCCTCCATATCGTGTTCTCATTCTTTCCATTGAACCATTTTTGTGACCCAAACTTGTTGAAACAACATTTAAACATGCATTAGAACCTTTCTATGCTTCTGGGATTGCCTCTTTTGGGCCCATTTTTAAATTTTTTATGTCAAATTGCACCAACTCAACTTGATTGTATACATAGTGTTTCGGCGACGCACTATACCCATATATGAAGTTTGTCAGAGATCCCTCAACGCAATTCCCATAAGGGGAAATTGCATCACCCAGATGGTGCGCAATTCCCCCTTTCTGCAATCTCAAAAACCAAAAAAATGAAAACTAAAAGCAAATCTAATCCACTAGAAATGAAGAGGATAAGGTTTAGGCCTACCTAACACTGATGGCATGGAAAATGGTTTCCCGCAAATCCTGTAATTGGCACTTGAAAATCGGCTCCAAATGGTGGTTTCACTCTTCCCAATTTGGTAAAAAACAATGGTAACTATTTTTTACTATTTGGCCCTTTTATAAAAGAAAATGGAATATTCCTATTTTAATTTATCCTTTTATGGGTCATTTTTTCTATAGTTGGTAATATTTAATGTCTAAACACCTAATTTGTCATTTTGACTTATTTTTTGGAGTCTATAGGTGAAGTGAAGTGGCGTTATAACTTTTCGGTGGCTATTGTGGTCATTTCATGCTTGTTCTCAAGTGTGAAAGACTCTTTGAGCATTTTCGTGCTATTATGTCGCTCATTAAAATCAAATATTAATGGCATGAATCTTACTCTTTGTTTTTTCTCGTGCTCATAAAATCATGAGATTAAGTCACTGAATTACATTTGATTGCTTTTTCGGGCTTGTAAAACTCACACAAAAAAGGAACCCCTTGGAGGTCCTCTTTAAGTTGTTTTCAGACTCCCTAAATATGAACGGATCGCCAAGTGAACTTGATGCTTTCACGCTTGTAAAAGTATTTGAATGACCATCTTTCTGGTGATAGTTTACCCATTTTTCGGACCAAAAGGTACTATTTACGAAAAAGGAGAACTCCAATTAATCATGAATGGAAGAGGTCTCTCTCACATTGTTTTATCCTTTTTCGTGTGAGGAGACTAACTTTTACGAAACATAATCTTTGGAGTCTTCTTTAGTTATTTTCAGACTCTCTAAACATGAAATGATGCTGAGTTTACCTTCTTTGGACTCGTTAAAATATGACGTCAAAGGGCCCGTTTCAGGATGAAACCTTCCTATCTCAAGTTCGTAAAACATTTGGGATTGGAATCGTCCAAAGGGTAAGATATACTGAGCATCTATTACCCTCCTCAAGATCGTTGAAAAAAAATAGGTACTCATCAATCATGATGGGGATACGGAAGGAATTTTTGTTTCATTGTAATTACGACAGTCCTTAGTCACTCTTGAACATGGCACTTATCTGCATATGCATTCAAGTACTTGGGTAATATTTTTCCTTTGAGTCACACTGATTCCATGAGTCTTTTTACTCCTTTGGGTCATCCAAATAATTCTTCCACCATTAGTTGCATTAGGAGGATGGTATCATTCTCATCATGTAAATAGTGCCAACTCATGCCATTCCCATGTTCAAGAGAGGTTTGTTCATTGATTCCCTATATGCAGTCATTCTACCTTCTATCATGTCGGTATTCCCTGAGTCAGTCTCGCATGTTTCTCTATAGTATGATTTACTCCAAAACATATTTGATCGTATTTTGTGTCAATGATGGGAGATACATCATGGCCCTCCTTCGACGGATTCATCCTCATCGACTTCAACGCATCATCCAAGGATTGAATCTAGAAACCAATCAAGTACCTCGGGCCTGCATGCCTCAATGGCAGGTTACCTCGCTTTCAACATGAGTTCACATCATTGGCTCTTGATTGAGAGATTCCATCGAGTGTTCGAACTCAACTCATTGATTCACATTCGATGGTATGTACTATGATACCTTGAGAATCATTGACATCAATGGTGATTTCCCTCGCACTTGTTAACGATATACATCAATGACACGTGGTTTCTACCATGTTCAACTTCAAGACATTGTAATCACATGGTTAGATTCGTATCATTGCGGGTTCGGCTTGAAGACCCTGGGATAACTCATATATCTTACCTAGGTTGTGATGGAGACTTTTTGAGTCATATCACACAGATCCACTTTGTATTGGTCGTGGCTATGTTATCATCTCATCATGGATCTACGCTTGCTTTTAGTAGCCATGATTGTGTTCAGTTGGCCTTTAATATCATGGATCTACAATTTATTGGTCAAAAACCATGTTATGAGTCATGTGAGATGCATATCTTGAAGTCATATGTACCGCAGTAGTATCTTCCAACTGAGGATCCTTGCCTCTATCCCTTCTATATTACATAGCATTTCACATGTTTTGTTTTACCAACTTGATGCTTTGGGGGGTATTATGTTACACCAAAATATCATCATCATGATTCATGTATCAGCTCCATGCCTTAATCCCTAAATTCCATTGGTTAAAAAATTAAGAGAAAGGTTGTTGACCTTCCCTTTTCACCTTTTGTTTTCACCCCGACGCACCCTGCATTCTAGCAAGGAGCAACGAACCCTTGGTGATGCACTCTGCACCTTAGTAGAGCACATCAGTGATGTAGGATTCCTTTTTTCAAGGCGCGGTGATCCACTTTTGACGCAGGTTTTCCTCATGCAAGGTGCATCAGAGTTGGTTAAAGTGGATAAAAGGAATCTTTGAGCGACTTATTGAAGCATGGTGATGTGGAGGCTTATCCCTAGAAGATTGGAAAGGTGGCACTCGATCCCCTAACCTATTGGGATGATCCCTTAAGCCTCTCCCCTAAATTGTCAACCTATTCTGTCCTTTTGGCATTATAAGTATGAACCCCCTCTCCATTCTTAAGGGAGTAAGGATATAGTTCTCTTATGCTGGTGAAATTTCTCTAGTTGATCCTCTTCATCCTTTAGAAGGAAAGCATTCAATCTTGGAGGCTAGGATTATTGGAAGGAAGTTACGACATTAAGGCTTGGGTTGTAACATTCTCTCCCTTTGTACTTCTGATTATTACATTTAATACAAGTTCTTTCCATAAGTGTTATTTTTTTAATGACATTTAGGATTTTCCTCCTTAACTGTTAATCTAGATCAATTCATGTTTATATGCGTTTACCACTTGTTTGTTTCCACTTGCTTTGTATTGTTTTCCAGCTGAATATTTGAAGACTTTGGAGATTAGAGCAACAAGGAGAAAGGAACTGCAGATTTGAGGTAAGCCATCTCTTCATCCACCCTACATTTCTATTGATCTAGGAAAAATACTAGTGTTGTGTACTTATTTGTTCTAGATCTACACCATTTATACTAGGGAGCTCTGTTTGAGTCCACTCATGTAGATTGTCCGTAAAAACTACCCTTTCAAATTTAATAGTATGTGGCTATAGGACAATGAGTTTTGTTCATTGGTGAAGAAAAAATGTATTTCTTTCTCAATGTTTGAAAATTCTATCCTGATGGATTCTTTGGTATTTAAATGTATATTCCCAAAGAAGGAGTTGGTTAAATGGGAGAAAGAAAAGAAAGAAAAAGTTAATGAGGATATAAGGAAGATAGATAGCATTATGAAAAGGTTCTTTGATACTAATCCTTATGGTATCTTTTCTGAATAAGAGAAATTGGAGCTTTATAAATTGGAAGAACATAAGCCTTATTTTCTCAAAAAAGAGTAAATAACTTGGCGATTGAAAATAAGAGCTATATGGATATCTCTTGGTGATAGTAACACAATATTCTTTCGTAATTATGCTACCTTCTGAAGGAAAATCAACTCCATTTGGGACTTGAAGGATGAGGAGGGGAACATTGTCATATACCAAAAGGATTTGGAAGCATATGCTAGATCACATTTCACTAAGCATTTCAAAGATCCAGTTACTAATCATATTGAGGCTCAATTGAGGGTTATTAGTTATTTCGCTTCTTTTTTCTCTGAGGAGGAGGGTTTGGAAAATGGGAATCCTATGTCTTTAGATGCAATTGAAAAAGTGCTAAACAATTTGCTAAATACAAGAGTCCTAGTACATATGGTTGTCTAGTTGAAATATTCTTTTCCATTTTTTACATAATGGGTGTAGATATACTACATATGGTAGAATAATCCCATTTGGAAGGTTTTGTCTCAGGTGGACTCAATTCAAATGTCATGTCACTCATTCTTAAATGTAATAAACCTACTATTTTTAATGACTATCCGCCAATTTCCCTATCTGATCTTGCCTATGATATTATCACAAAAATAATCTTTAACAGGCTCAAACCCAAGTTAGCAGAAATGATGTCTAAGGAATAGTTTTGGTTCTTGGAAAATAAGTAGATATTGGATGTTATAGCTATTACTCAAGAGTGTCTTCACTCAATCAAAACAAAATACATAAATTCCTTGATTTTAAAAATGGACTTGATGAAATCCTATGATAGATTTAATTGGGTGTATTTGAGATTACTCCTCTTTCATATTGGATTACCTATCCAAGTTACCAATTGAATCATGCCATGTGTTACATATGCACAATTCTATGTCCTTATTAACAATTCACCTTCTAATTTTTTCAACATTTCTAGAAGCCCGAGATAGGGATTTCCATTATCACCTCTATTGTTTCTGTTGGTTATTGAAAGACTGAGCAGAATGATCTATGTAGCTAAAAAGTAGGAAAGTTGAAAGGAATACAAATATCTTCTTCTGTTTTTATCACACATTTGCTCTTTTTTGATGATGTGGTTCTCTTTGGCAATGGTACAATGGAAGAATGGAACAATTTTGCTGAGATTATTAAAATATTATGTACAACATCTAGCGAGGAAGTTAGCTTATCCAAATATGATTTTATCAGACACAGAGTGGTCAAAAACATATTATACTACATTACAATATTTATTCCTTACTAGGTAACAAGAATGGATGATGGTTTCAAATATATTGGCTATTTCTTAAAACCAAATTGTTACAGGGTCAAATATTGGTTATGGCTGGTGAAAACATATGAAAAAAGAATTGGGATATGGACTTATAGGATGCTATCATTGGGGGTTAGGCTTACTCTCCTGAAATCTATTGGTTTTCTTTAGCTCATGTACCTCAAACTATTCCCAAAATGATTAGAATACTTATGTTCAATTTCTTATGGTATATGAATGTTGATGGTGATAAAATACATATTCTCAGATGGGAAAGATTATCCAAACCAAATATCATTGATGGATGGGATATAACAAAATTATATTGGTTTAGTACTGCATTGACCTTGAAGAGCATGTGGCAAGGATTATTTTGAAAAGGATTGTGGTGTGAGGTCCTCCATGGAATATAAATTAAAGGAAACATACTACATTGGATTCAGAACCCCAATAAAAATGTTGGAAACTCTTCAAACTTCTAGATTGATTTCATAAAAGTATTTTATTGGATTAGTAATGGGACATATTGGAAGGTGGGAATTGGATCTAATTTATTTGTTGGGATTGATCCTATCATTGGAATGAGGAAAATTATCTATTATATTCATATATTTTTTAATATTTTGAAGAGTTGGGTTTTTTCACTCTTTCCCATATCAAAAGACCATAATGTCTTCATGGTTCATATTCTTATTGGATGTCGTATTGGGACCTTGGTTTGGGTACCATCTACGATGACAGATGGACACACTATATATATTTACTTAATACTGTAGGCATCATATTGAATAACCATGAAGATGAATTGGTATGTTCACTTAATCAGGAAAATGACCAAGTCACAACTAAGTCTGCTTACACAACAATTCCAATTAATGACTCTTATATTGTTCCAAAATGTTTTTTTACAAAAACTTGGAAGTGGCATATTCCTCAAAAAATAAAGTGTTTCATTTGGATAACCTTTGAAAATTGTCTGTTGACATGGAACAATTTAGTACATAGAGGATGGTGTGGACCAAATATTTGTGTCTTGTGTAGGATGTATGCAAAAAAAAATTATCATATTTTTGTATATTATCAATACTCTAAGCGGGTGTGGAATCAAGTTTGTGTTTCTATGATTACCCCGCAAATTTGGGTGAAAAGTTAAAATGAATTAAATTTTTAGAACTAGTACAATATCTGCAAGGGTCATAGGACACTCCCTTCCTTCATTTGATAGGATATTTGGAAATCCAAGAACTCTGTTATTTTTTAAGGGAAGCAACTGAACTCTTATGCAAGTGTATTAAGAATCATTAGTATGTACAAGGAGTACCATCATGTGAAGGTAAAAAAAGAGATCCCCTCATATTGATGATATTCTTGATTCTAACATAGCTTTTGGATTTTTTGATGGTGCTTCCCATGGGGTAAATGTGCAATGGGTATACTTCTGAAAATAAATATTGATAATTTTTACAAGATGAAGATGAATTGTGGTTTGGGGTATAATACCAAGGTAGATTTAATGGCACTCTGGTTCCTTACAAAAATTGCTTCTTCTTTGGGTATAGAAATCATCAAGATTAATGGTGATTCCTTGGTGTCTTTTAACTGGGGAAAAATTATATAATTTGCAGGTGATTTCACTTCAGCAATGGTGTTAGGGAATCAATATTCTCTTGGAATATTTTTATGACTAGTCTATAGACCATGTCTATTGGGAATTAAATTATGTTGCTGATTTGTTACACCAAAACCTTGTCATCTTGAGATATGTATTCTTGACTTGTCCTAATTCGTAAAGAATAAATGCCAAAAGGATTGAAGGAAAGGATTTGGCATGTTTTTTCCCTATTTTTTAACACTGACACACCTTGCATATTGAAAAAATGTGTAAGGTCCTTAACGACACACTTTTCACATTGAAAAAGTGCGTCACTAATATTGTTTTTCTTTGATTAGCATGCACCACCCTTCAATGACACAGGTTGCTAGTTGACAAAGTGAGTCACTCTCAGCTAGGAAGGAAAAAGAGAATCTTCAAGAGCCTTCTAGAACAAGAGTCTTCGTGGAGGCTTATCCCAATAAATCGGTGACAGTGGAAGTTGAACCCCTTACTTCTTGGGATGATCCCTTAGACTTCTCGATCAAATCCTCAACTCCTTCTATCCTCTTTGGCCTATATATACAAGATTCCTCTTCATGTTTAGGGGAGGATTAATTAGAGCAAACAAATGCTGGATAAATTCTACTAGAGTTGAAATCCCTTCATCCAATAGAGACAAGGTTGGATATTTAAGGCAAAGATTAGTTGGAAGAAATTGCAATGTCAAGGAAATAGTTTTAATCTCCTTTTCTCTATATTTATTAATACATCAATGTATTCTATTTCCATAACGGTTTATTATGCGTTGTAGATCTTTAGAACCTATTTCCTTGACCACTTGTTTAGGTTAATCAATATTACTTGTTGCTTTCACTTGTGTTTCCTCTTGTTTGATCTATGTTTTTTTGCAGCTAGGCATTGAAGATCACATAAAGCAAGGAGAGACTACTCCAATTACAAGGTGAGTAATGTGCCCTATTCATGTACTTTGATTAATATAGGAAATAGTTTATATTATGTTGTGTTTTGTTCTAGATCTAAACCATTTAGATAAGGGACTTTGGTCTTTGTCTGCGTTGACTGAAATATCCACAAACATGATTCAGTATCAAAAAAGAATCTTATAGAAGAAGAAGGCTTCCTCATCTGGGAAGAATGGATGGATGGATATATTATTCAAAGAGGAATAGTCTACTTTATTGTAGATTAGTTGGGGTTTTATCTTAGCTTTATTAGTTCTTTATATCATTTTAAATATTAAATCTTACTACTTTGTTGGTTTTGACTTTTAATGTTTTTTTGAGCCTTAATAACTAAATGTATTTTGGGAGGAATACTTTGAAGGGTGTGGTTTCTTTAGTATTATTGTAGCTAAATTATTGTTTACTGTAAGTGAATAGTTTTGGAGATGTACTTTTTGATTCAAAATGAATAGCAAGAGTACAATTTGTTTTTCTACTTGAAAAAAAACATCTTTATGTCACTAAGTATATGTTTTGATAATATATAATACAATCCAAATTTTGAGGAATCAAGAATCATGTTTGTAACTGTGTTTGTAAAGTAAGATGTCCAAATATTTTAGAGGTGTAGCATAATTATTATTTTCAAAATAGTTTAATTAAACTCAAATAATATTATTGTTGAGATACATTTGTTAGGAACCTATGTAAACCTTTCTCTTTACTATGTTAGTATATTGTTATTGGACGCATATGCTTCGTAAGTCGTCCCGTAGTATTTGTTGATCCGTAGTTTATATTAGCCCATAGTATTGACCCATAGTATTGGAGGCATATGCTTTGTAAGTCGTCCGGTAGTATTATATGTCCCATGGTTTTGACTCATGGTATTGGGCATAGACTTAGTATATAAGTGTGTGTTGAGGTCATTGAAGGCACCGTGAAGTTATTTGTATTGAGCTTGCTCAAAGGAGGTTGCCCCCTTGAAGTGGCCTGTGATCAATACAAAAGTGATTCTGAGTTCTGTCATTTCTGCTATTTCGTGCATTCTTGTTAATTAATTGTTGCAGGTGCCTCACAACATTGGATCTTTATTTCCAGAGTGGTAATGAAATAAACATAGACATAGCATTCAAAGAACTTAAAAACAAGAGATGCTTGAAAATCTACCTCCATGGGTATACAAATTAGTGATATCAAATTCAAACCCTATTTGCTCCCAAACCATATTATTATCAAGAGGCTAGATTGTAGGGTCACATCTTGCATCAGTTGTTGAATGGTAAAAAATAGTAATGAGTTAATTTATTCAAATAACTCTTGGAATACATCTTGTATTCGTCATATTGGATGGATTGTCTTTACCTCCTAGTAATGGTTTTTGGACGGATTCATGTGTAGGAAAATAATTGTTGTTTACACATTTTCTTGAGGAAATGCATTGCTTTAATGTATTTTGAGTTTTTTACTATCAAGGGTTTGTCAAAAATATGTCAAGGTAGTACTTGTTGGATTCAATTACGCATCCAACGAGTGATGAAACTCAAAAATTGACTAAACATATAAGGAGATAAGTTGAAAATACGATAACAACAAGTAATGTTTTTCATTTCCCTCCAAAAATATTCACCCTTATGTTTGAAATCATCATCTTGAATCCTATTGGTTCTTATAAAGTTTATTTTGGTAATAATTTGTTTGTTTGTTTTGGGATCATTTTTTTTCTCAAAAATACTCTAATGCGTGATAGTACATGTCACCAACCCAAGTGACAAGATGAACCAAAATAATTGGAGAAGACCACTATCATGGTAATTCATGTCACCAATACCAGTTTGATGTCACATGTGGAAATTGGTTGTATAAATCGTTAAGACATATCTCACATAATACCTAGGCTTATGTTCACATTTGTACCCCTTTTTAGTATACTCAATAATACTTATAATTTCCCTAATTAGAAATGATACAACGAATTATCAATATGTTAGTAATCGGCTTTGTGATACATTAGTAACTAAGTTGGATTAAAATTGATGTTAATAATTGAGTTTATATATATATATATATATATATGTATGTATGTATGTATAATTTTGCTTTTTTAGGTGTTGAAATAGTTTAAATTATTGTTAGATTATAATTGTTATTTGTTTATTTTTATGTTTTTATTTTTATTCTTATATGTTTTTAATGGTAATTTTTTTCATGGTATTTTTTTTAAAGTTAATGATATCCTCCCCCTTAATATTAATTCACATAGAGAGTCTTTTATAGATGAGTTGGCCTCTAGTTCTTCTCCCATCTAGGACTTCGTTCTTGCACTTCACTACTGCAAAAAAGGCCCGTGGTGATGTGATAGTCTATGATGGGCCTTTAGTGAGCACCACCAAATCCACCGATGGTGGCATTGAACAAAAGATCATCGACATAAGAAGCATTGGTGACAGTCATTAAAGGACTATTTTCATATGTGTCTCTTGTGACTAAAACAATGTTGTACCTTATAAGATCGTCATACTCATCGATTAATATTTCAAACACTAAATTAGTGAATCTCTTTCTAATACCATACTCATTTCCTATACTTGTAATTAAATTTGGTGACAGTCCCACAATTCCCATTTCCTGTAATACACCAGAAATAATTAAACTATTTTAAATTCTGCTGAGAAAACATGAATTATTATTTTATTATTATCTTTATTATTCTGACAGAAAGTCAAAATATGAAACAGATTGTAATGAATTATTTTAATTAATAAAAAGTAATGGAAAGGAGGACAGAAGTGGAAATAGTTGTTGCTGAGTGTTTGTTGACCCACAATAGGAAAATACAAGTGGCAAAATCCATTGAGTGAGAACTCAAGATGCATGAGGCATCATCCCTAAAAATCAGGTCACCACTCCTAATTGAGTGCTAAGGAGCAGGAGGCTCATAAATGACCAAGTCCTAGGCAAACTACTATAAATCAGTAGGTCCATGAGCAGTAGGAGGCTAGCATTGGACATGGATTGGATTTGAAATGCAAGAGATGGCACATTGAAATATTTTTCTCTTGTGGTTCAACGAACAGGCTCGGGGGTCTTGGAGCAAGTAAATTGGCTTCTTCAGGAGTTGGTTGGGAGGAACGGCTATCCTACTTCAGTTTTCACACCTACAGTAATAGGTTCATAGTTCTTTTATTTACACGGTTCATTTTCTAAGTTAATCTAAAAAATCAGCTTCTCGGTCAAATTCTTCTGAATAGATTTTGGTAGATTACCCTCTGTTTATCAGTACGAATTATCTATATATATATGTCCTATGTATGCTGTCCACTAAATGTACGAAAAAAGAAAAATAGTATAGATTTCACATCTAAGTTTAGATCTATTATTATGATGCATCGAAATGACAAATCTTAGATCTAGAATTAAGGATCTAGGCTGTCCACGTAAATATATTTTTTTATATTAAAACATGTGAAAATATGTCCAGAATTTAGGGAATTGTATTAGGTTTCATAGAATTAGATCTTAAAACATTAGTTTTCCTTTATTTATATATAAATACAGAGTTGAGAAAAAACCATCGCACAGAACCCTAGAAACCTATTTAAAATAGAGATTTTCAGATACAACCATGTTTGCTCAGATGAGTATTATTGTTCGATCTATATAATGTAATTATAAACAAAATTATGCTAATTAAGAATTGATTTGAATTTAGTTAAAACCAAAATCGAATGCTGCAAATAAAAAAAAATCGTAGTCCAATCTTTAAATACAAAATGAATTAATACCATTAAATTTTACAGCATAGAAACAATTCAAGAAATGTTATGGTGAAATGGGTCTTGGTCCTTAAACTGAGGTATAAAAACCTTCTGGATAGAAACATTAGTTCCAGTGTTAAAATCATAATAAACAGATCACCTAAAACATTCCAAAACCTTCACTGCCAGGTGTACACCAGAATTCAAGATCGTAGCTTGGGGCATAAAAGCCTAGTTGCTCTGCCAACCCACAGCCAGGGTGGCTCCCATTGAAATTAATTTTCAAGTACACACTTTAATGAAGTGTCAGCCACCAAAATATTTTACACTTTCCTATAGTTCGAGACACGTTAACATAACAGACTCAAATATATTTATCACCTTGTAATGCACCATTATAATTCTTACTTGTAATAGCATTGTATTATGAACCCATAATCTTAGTACCTTGGGTTTTGTATCAATGCCTTTTTTGCATAAGTGGAGGTTTTAGTGACCCAAGGCTTTAGTATAGTTAGGATTATAGTGAACAAGCGCTTAACCGTGGTTTTGTCAACCTAGTTATAGGTAAAAAAATAAAAAATATATGCATGGGTAAGTTCTTATACTCCAAGACTACTCATCTAGTAGCTAGTTTTCCCTTTTCAATAACTTAGATTATGTGTTATAATGTCATTCCCATTTTCATGCACTTGAAAAAAAAAAAAATATCTTTTTCATAATTGAGGTTTGTTACATGTGGTATTAGAGCAATGGTGACAACACTAGGCTTGAACCGACCCAATGATTACATTTGATAGAAAACACTAAACTAATGTTGTTATTTAATTTATGTTTTGACTCTTTTGAATAAACCGGAAGGAAAGGAAATTATAATTTTTGCAGGAAGACCATGGTAGAATTTGGTATGCCCGAAGGAGAGGAATCACCTCCTCAAAGACCAGGAAACACTGAAGGAGGAGAACTATGGGTACATTTGAATGAAAGTAGAACAAACAATCCATCATAATTACAATGAACTGCCAAAGAATTAAAATCAGAATTAAAAAGAGTTAGAGATGAGAATGAACGTATTATGAAAGCTCAAGAAGAACTAAATAACATCCTACTAGCTAAAATACACAGTAATGAAAAATATTAAAATAAAGAACCTAAAACAGAAAATCCAAAAGTTACACCCCCCAATTGTAAAGGAAGGAAATTGGAATTTTCCAGCCATGGGGCTGAAACTTCCAGCGAAGAATCATAGAAACAAGAATCCCAAGATTCTAGCGAAAGTAGTGACAAGTAGTGACAATCATAAAAATAGAAAGAAATACAGACCCTGCGAAGAAATTTTAGGGGAATTCAAAAAAATTAAACCCCCAATGTTTAATGGTCAAATTGAGAAAGGGGAAGAGGCATAAGCCTAGTTATCTGGAATGAAGAAGTATTTCCAGATTTATAATTATTCAGATGAACTTAAGGTGAAAATGGCCATCTATAATTTAAGTGGAAAAGAATATATCTGGTGGCAAGATATCAAGAAAGTAAAAGGGATTAAAAAATGACACGTAACCTGGAAAACCTTTAAAAAATCATTTAAAGAAAAGTACCTTTCCGAACAATACTACGAGGAAAAAGCAAAAGAGTTTTACGAATTAAGACTAGGTACTTTAACCATGAAAGAACAAGTTGCAGTAAATTCTTGAGTCTGCTACGTTATGTACCATATCTAATTGATGAAAAACCTAAAATACAACGTTTTCTCAGTTTCTTACAAACTCTTTTAAAGAGAGAATTGAATACAACAACCCAAAGACATTGGAAGAAGCTATGAGGAAAGCGAACTATTGTTATGAACATAATAAGAATAAGAGAGAAAACAGGCCTAACTAGAACATAAAGAGGCGAGATCATTTTAAGAAAAATAGTAACAACAAAATTCAAAAAAATTATGGAAACAACTACTAAGGTTATCAGGGTAGTAACAATTACAAAAATTTTAAACCCCAACACTCTGCAGCAAGAGAGAGAGAACCCTCCCATAACTTTAAAAACACTACTCAGAAAGAAACATTAAAATGTTGGGAATCCGATGAACCACATTGCTTTAAAGACTACGCAAAAAGAAATAAAACTTTTAATAAAGTTCACTCCATCCATGAAGCTGTTACAGTTGAAGATATGGTGAGGAGTATGCCTAGAATCAATGCTACTCTGGAGAACCGATAGGAAGACCATCAAGCTTCAATGGTTGAAATTGAAGGTATGATTAAAAACCAACCTATTTCCATATTAATTGATGGGCACAAGTTTGAGCTATGTGTCACCTAGGATTGTTGATTTATGTAAGTTAGTATCTAAAAAATTTGAAAAATATTGGCTAGTACAGTTAGCTACAGGTACTAAGTAGAAAGTCACTAGTTGCGTGAAAAGTTGTGAAATATTGATGAATGAATTTAGTACGCATGCTGATTTAAATACTTTACCACTAGGTTCTTATGATATACTGATTGGAATGGATTGGTTAGAAAGACATAAAGTTGTGCTGAATTGTTTTGACAAGACTTTTACATGTTTAGATAATGTTGGAAATTCAGTTAAAGTTACAGGAATTCCTATAAAAACCACCATCAGGGAAATATCAACCTTACAAATGAAAAGGTCAATATGTAAGGGTTGTAAAGTCTTTGCTGTCTATGTAAGGGATAACAAGGAGCAAGATAACAAGCTTAGCATAGATGATATACCTATATTAAAATATTTTAAAGATATATTTCCAGAGGAAGTCCCTGGACTGCCTCCAAAAAGAGACATAGACTTTACGATTGATCTCGTACCAGGAGCAGTACCAACATCAAAAGCTCCATATAGAATGAATATAATAGAACTCACTGAACTTAAATCACAGTTGCAAGAACTAATTGACAAATGTTACATTCGACCTAGCGTTTCCCCTTGGGGAGCACTGGTATTGTTTGTGAAAACTAAAGATGGAACCTTAAGATTATGTATTGATTATCGACAATTAAATAAAATGACTATTAAAAATCGATATCTTTTACCTCGAATAGATGATCTATTTGATCAGTTCCAAGGAGCCACAATCTTTTCTAAAATAGATTTGAGATCCGAATACCATCAAGTACGGATCAAGGATGAAGACATCTTTAAAACTGCCTTTAGAACTCGTTATGGACATTACGAGTTCGTTGTAATTCCTTCCGGCTTAACAAATGCACCTGCAACTTTTATGTGTTTAATGAACAATATTTTTAGTAATTATTTAGATAAGTTCGTAGTTGTCTTCATTGACAACACATTGATTTATTCCAAGAACGAACAAGAACACGAAGAACATATAAGAATAGTCCTAAAATTTTTAAGAGAACAACAATTGGTTTCTAAGTTTAGCAAGTGCGATTTTTATAAGGACAAAATTCAATATTTAGGACACGTAGTGTCTAAAGATGGATATCTGTCGACCCCGACAAGATTATGGCTATCACTGAATGGCCAGTTCCTAAAAATGTAACTGACATAAGATCTCTTATGGGGATTACGGGTTATTATCTAAAATTCATTGTGGGATTTTTGAAAATAGCTTACCGCATAACCTCACTGCAAGAGAAAGGCAAAAATTTTGACTGGAATGAAAAATGCATGGAAAGCTTTAATAAACTAAAACAGCTTTTAACAGTCACTCCTATACTAAAAATTGCCGACCCATTAAAATATTTCGTCATATGCACCGACACATGTAATGAAGGATTGGGAAGAGTACTAATTCAAAAAAACCATGTCATAGCTTATGAATCCCTAAAATTAAAAGAACATGAAAAAAATTATGCTACGCATGATTTGGAACTCGCTGAAATTATGCATGCCTTAACAATGCGGTGACACTACTTAATCGGAAGAATTTTTTTACTTATGTCAGATAACATAAGCCTAAAATACTTGTTTGACCAACATAATTTAAACGCTAGACAAGCAAGATGGCTGTCATTTTTAAGTGAATATGACTTTGAAATAAAACATATAAAATGTAAAGAAAACAAAGTTGCAAATGCTTTAAGCCTCCATGCAAACTTATTATATGCAAGCAATAATTACAAATATGATCTAGAAAAACATGTTTTAAACGTAGAAAAAATTGATAAAGAATACCAAGATTTAAAAAATAAAACTGTTGAAAACGAAATTAATGAGTTAAAAATAGATTTATGTATTAATCAAAGAGGACTACTGTTGTATGAAATCAGACTATACATACCCAATTCTGTAGAAGTTAAGTTAACTGTTTGAAATGAATTACACAAGCAACCCTATTCAGGGCACCCAGGGTACCAAAAGATGACCACCATGATCAGGAAGGATTTTTTTTGGCCAAACATGAAGAAGGAAGTAGCAGAATACTTAGCTCGCTGTTTAGAATGCTAACAAGTCAAGGATGAACGTTGACATCCAGTAGGACTGTTGCAACCACTACCCATTCTGAAATGGAAATGGGAAACAATTAGTATGGATTTTATGGCTGGCTTGCCAAAAAAATTCAGACATCATGATTCAATCATGGTTGTAGTAGATAAGTTAAGCAATGCTGCTCACTTTATTCCTGTGAAATCTACCTATAAAGATATTAACATTGCAGATATTTTCATGAAAGAGATATTCAAGTTACATGGCATACCAAAGGTAATAGTCTCGGATAGAGACGCAAAATTTACAACTAATTTTTGGAAAGCCTTGTTTAAGGGTTTGGGAACCGAGTTAAATTTCAACACTACATATCATCTGCAAATGGATGGGCATACTGAAAGGGTAACTCAAGTCATAGAGGACACGCTAAGAATGTATGTCATGAACAAACCAAGTAAGTGGGAGGACTATCTACACTTAGTAGAATTTGCATATAATAATAACTTTCAAGTTTATACAGGTATGAGTCCCTTTGAACTACTACATGGACGAAGGTGTAATAATCCAATCTCATGGAGTAGTCCCATGGATAGATTAATACTAGGACCTGATTTATTAAAAGAAATTGAACTAACCGTCAATCAAGTACAAAACAATTTGAAGGATTCCCAAGACATGCATAAAAGTTACGCTGACTTGAAAAGAAATCATTGAGAGTTCCGGGTAGGTGAGCATGTGTTCATAAAGGTAAGATCCAAGAAAAGCTCCTTAAGGTTGAGCAAGTACTCCAAGTTAGAAACCAGGTATTGTGGGCCATTCGAAATCTTGGCTAAAGTAGGGCCAGTAGCATATCAGTTATCCCTACCACCTAATATAAAAGTACATGATGTTTTTCATGTTTCCATTCTAAGAAAATATGTCCATGACACTACTCATGTTATTGATTGGGATGTTATATAGGTGGAACCCAAGGGAGAGTTCCAGGTGGGACCGGAGTTTATCCTCGATAGGAGAGAACTCATACTCCAGAACCGTAACATCGGACAAGTCAAGGTGCCATGGGAGCACCTTAGTCTGGAAGAGTCCACGTGGGAATTGGAAAGTGATATGCGGGAGGATTATCCAATCCTATTCAAGGACGAAGAGATGGAAGAATGAAGACAGAAAAATAATAACACCGAGGACGGTTTTATACTCTAAGAGGAGGTGTATGTAATACACCGGAAATAATTAAACTATTTTAAATTCTGCTGAGGAAACATGAATTGTTATTTTTTTATTATCTTTATTATTTTGATAGAAAGTCAAAATATGAAACAAATTGTAATGAATGATTTTAATTAATAAAAAGTGATGGAAAGGAGGACATAAGTGAAAATAGCTGTTGTTGAGTGTTTGCTGACCCACAAGAGGAAAAGGCAAGTGGTGAAAGCCACTGGGTGAGAACTCAAGATGCAGGAGGCATCATCCCTAAAAATCAGGTCACCACTCCTAGTTGATTCCTAAAGAGAAGGAGGCTCATAAATGACCAGGTCCTAGGAAAACTACTATAAATCAGTAGGTCCATGAGCAACAGGAGGCTAGCATTGGATAGGGATTGGAATTGAAATGCAAGAGATGGTGCATTGAAAGTGTTTTCTCTTGTGGTTCAGCGAACAGGCTCAGGGGTCTTGGAGCAAGTAAATTGGTTGCTTCAAGAGTTGGTTGGGAGGAATGGCTATCCCACTTCTATTTTCCCACCTACAGTAACAAGTTCCTAGTTCTTTTATTTACACAGTTCATTTGCTAAGTTAATCTCAAAAATATGCTTCTCGGTCAAATTCTTCTGAATAAATTTTGGTCGATTACCCTTTGTTTATCAGTACAAATATTAGATATATATGTCCTGTGTATGATGTCCACTAAATGTCCAAAATATGAAAAATAGTATAGATTTCACATCTAAGCTTAGATCTATTATTATGATGCATCGAAATGACAAATCTTAGATCCAAAATTAAGGATACAGGATGCCTACGTAAATATATTTCTTTAGATTAAAACATGTGAAGATTTGTCCAAAATTTAGGGTATTGTATTAGGTTTCATAGAATTAGATCTTAAAAAAATTGTTTTCCTTTATTTATATATAAATACAGAGTTGAGATAAAACCATTGCACAAAACCCTAGCAACCTATTTAAAATAGAGATTTTCATATACAATCACATTTGCTCAGACGAGTATTATTGGACGATCTATACACTGTTCAAGATCTATATATATATAATTATAAACAAACTTATGCTAATTAAGAATTGATTTGAATTTAGTTAAAACAAAAACCGAATGTTGCAAATAAAAAAATAGTAGTCCAATCTTTAAATACAAAATGAATTAATAGCAATAAATTTTACAACATAGAAATAGTTCAAGAAATGTTACAGTGAAATGGGTCTTGGCCCGTAAACTGAGGTATAAAAATCTTCTAGATAGAAACCCTAGTTCTGGTGTTAAAATCATAATAAATAGGTCACCTATAAAAGCTTGAATCATGTTTAAGAATCCAATATGCCTAGAGATTCTATACTCCAAATTATTACAACCTTTATAATAAATTAAACTGAATCATTTTATCAACCCTTAAATCGAACCAAGGGTTGACCCTACCTTAAGGTTTTTAATATTATAAATCATTATATGTTTTTATAGACTGGATAAAAAAATAAAATTGATGATCATCCTCAAAAACACCTTTACGCCACAACTCAGAACAAGTAGTTATTTTCCTCTTTCAAGACTGGAACAATAACTTATCTTCGTTTATGAGTTATTTGTTTCTTTTCGAAAACAGGTCCTAGATCCATAACTAACCCATTATAACTAGAACCGAGATCACTCAGGGTTATTAACCCATGTAAATGGCCACCTGCAAACTGTTCCAGATTTGTAATTTTACATAAGAGTATATTTTTCTTATGAGGATTTTTTATAGAGCGTGTTTTAAACCCCTCACCTGGGAAAAGTATCGACCTAGGCATCGAAGAAGATGACCCTAATGCAAATCTACCCACCTCTTTAATCCTGTAAACGTTAAGAAGCAAAACTATTAGTATTAAAATAACGTACAAGCAATAATCCAAGCTCAAATTTAATTTCCAATCTTCTCACCTCTCCTGTATCAAAATGGGAGCCTGGGGTCGTCGAATCCTTGGAATCCCTTATAACCCCAACCACCTGCAACGAAGTCAAATAGGTATTCCTTCATAAGAATCATGCCTTCATTTAAAACAAAATAACTAATTTTCGAAACAACATAAGTTCAAACCTTTTCTTCTTACCTTACCTGGTTAGGGTTTTCTTGTGGCTGTATTAACATTTAGGATGAGAGGCAACCTTCATCCCTAGCGCGATGGTGAGCTAATTTAGTTCCCTCGATACCTCGAGAAAAACCATAAATCTTTCTTCAACAGGTTATCAAGTTACAAGAAGAGTGGAAAATCAGAGAGACTTCACAAAATATCCACACACACAGAGTTCCTAGTCATGGACATTTTTCTTCTACACGGAAGTTCACTCAAAGCAGGAAGCCAGTAGGTTCTCTTAGAAAACGCGTTACAAACAAAACTGAAACCCTTCACGCAAAGGACAATCAAAACTAAGGAATCATCTTCAGAGATCTAAATGCAACAGGGAGAAATTTCACTGCTCGAGGAACTGATGATTAATGACGTTAGGACATCCACCAAACACGTAAAACCTTCCAAAACCTTCACTGCTAGGTGTACACCAGATTTCAAGATCGTAGCTTGGGCCATAAAATCCTGGATGTGCTACCAACCCACAGCCAGGGTGGCTCCCATTGAAATTAATTTTCATGTACACACTTTAATGAAGTGTCATCCACCAAAATATTTTACACTTTCCTATAGTTTGAGACACCTTAACATAACAGACTCAAATATATTTATCACCTAGGAATGCACCATTATAATGCTTACTTGTAATAGTATTATATTATGAACTGATAATCTTAGTACCTTGGGTTTTGTATCAATGCATTTTTTTCATAAGTGTAGGTTTTAGTGACCCAAGGCTTTAGTATAGTTAGGATTATAGTGAACAAACGCTTAACATTGATTTTTTCAACCTGGTTATAGGTAAAAAAAAGAAAAAATATATGCATGGGTGAGTTCTTATACTCGAAGACTACTCATCTAGTAGCTAGTTTTCCCTTTTTAATAGCTTATATTATGTGTTATGATGTCATTCCCATTTTCATGCACTTACAAAAAAAAAAAGAGAAATTTATTTTGCAAAATTGAGGTTTGTTACATTTCCAAAAAAAATCCTTGACCATCCGCAAAAATATTAACATAATGATGACAATTGCTGAGTGTCAATAAATATATTAACCATCACCAAAGATCTTGATTGTCACACCTAAATGAAAGGCCTGACCCCAAATGAGGTAACATATACTACCTTGATTTATGGACATTATAAATGAGGCAAAGTTTTCATTGCTCTTGCACCACTGGAGCCTACCTAGTAAACTTGTATAAGGATAAACCAACGCAAAATTTATTTTCTTCTCGATATGAGTATGGTATTTGAAATCTTGTTACTAAGTATGCCAAATATTTATAACTCAACAAACTATACAACTTTAAACAAAATTTTACATAAACATTTTTAACCAATATGCATCTACAACTAACTCACCATACATATATAACTGAAAAGGGTAAAGATGCAAATTTTTTAGAAAGAATTAAAGAAAGTATGGCCCAAAAAACACAATAATGCAAGATCATATATTACTTATACATAAACAACCATATTCAATGAAATAGCATGAATAGAAAATTTGGAAACCTTACATATGTATAATCAAACAATTACTTGCATGTGTTAAATTTTGTTGTGTAAAAATCAACATAATCACCATACATTCTTCATGCATGGGCTTATAGAGTACTATCTACAACAAGACAGATAAACCATTTCACTTGTCTAACATTAAATTGATTGCAACTACTTCCAAAAAGCATCTACAAAAGCTAACCCAAGCCAAGGTTTGTCGATTCACCAAATGAACTAGTAGTCAAAATGATCAATATCTACTATAAACAATTTTAAATTATGCAACTTAAAATTACATGAATCATATGTGTTATCACCTCTATCAATGTTACCACAAGGGAAAGAAAGGAAACCCCCCTATCGAAACCCCAAGCATTCCCATTGACCTTTTACACCGAAGGAGGAGGAAGATAACCCAAAAAAATGGCTAAGTATCAACAAATTCCAAGCCAAATGATCAAGCCACAGTGATAAAAATGAGAAAAACAAGGCAATGGAGGTTTCCATACTCAAAAGGGATTGAAGGTTCAGGATTGAAAGAACAAAATCATATCAATGGATGGGAAGTGATCCGAAACTCATCCGATGAGAATACTTTCTGACTTTCCGACTTTTTGAACCCGCGTTACAGATTGCGGAAGTCGGAATGATATTTGTTTTCAAAATGGCACAGCTGGGTTTCTGATTTCTGCAACCCACATTTTGAAATGTAGATTGTGGAGGCCCAATTTCTCCAAGGGCGCAAAGTTAGGTCTCTGACTTCCGGCTCCCGTATTGCGGAATTTGGATTGCGGAGACCCAATTTCTCCAAAGGCGCAAAGTTGGGTCTATGACTTCTGAGTCCTGCATTGCGGAATGTGTATTGCAGAGACATAATTTCTCCAGAGACGCAAGTTCGAGTTTCTGATTTTTGACTTCCACATTGCGGATTGTGGATTGCAGATGGTGATTTCTGCAAAGTTGTGCGATGACGTTCCGACTTTCTGAATCCCACATTGCGGATTGCAAATGTCGAAAGTGAAATTTTACAAGGTCCGTTTAGAAGTTCTGACTTCTGACTTTTGCATTGCAGCTTGTGGATTTCGGATTGCGTATTTTGGATTGTGGATTGTGGGTTGAAGGTAGTTTATTAGAGGAGGTTGTGGCCGTGAAAAATGCAGAATTTGATAGGGAAAAAACCTAACTAATCCACAACTGGGAGTCAATCTAGAGGCAGGAGAGAGGTACAACTTGGTTTTCCATGCATATCATCCCGATCCAAAGAACAAACAGGTGGTTTTCCATGTCCCGAATGTGCACTGAAAGTGCACTTAAGTTTCCCCATCGACGCGTCTAAGAGATCAAGAAGCTATTGCAATTTACCAGTTTAATAAACAACCACACCTAGCTGAAGTGTTCTAGAAGATTTATCTATTTTGTAAGCCTATAAAGGTAGGTTTTGAATAATACTCAAAGGTTGGATGTTGGGATTCCAAGAGATTAAAGCTCTACGCATGTATTGAACTCATCTTTTCAATTAATATGAAGACCTAATTCTGGAGCAGAGATTCTTGTGATGAGTGTTTTGATGTATGTTATTCATGTGTATGTGTTCTTCATTAGTATTTTCCATTGATTGTCATCTTTTGTAGTATCTAGATCAAGATTACATGGTCTGAAATTCATATTTTATGCTTCATATGAATATGATTAGATACTCCACCCTTTCTTCTTGAATCTCCAGGTTAGAATTCATTTACAAATACTTTAACTCTATGATGGAATTTGTTTCCCTTTCTACTACCATTTGCTGCTATCTTTGACTTGAAAAAAACTCATCTGCCTTGCCTCTCCCCCTGAAATTATAGTCCAAATCAGTCATATGTGACAAAAAACCAATGAAGTTTGACTCCAAGCCCAATGATGCACCAATCCTTAACCCCAAACAGTTGTAAAATCCCTAAAAATCCTTATCTAAAGGTATAGCCACCACTTTTTATCCATAACCAGCCCATTTAAAAGATATTATGTGTGTTGAAATCATTGTGAAAGAGAGAGCCCTCTCTGTGGTTGGAAACGCTAGTTTCCATCAACCAAAGATTAGTTTGAAAAAGTTACCTCAGTATCCCTTCTACTGTAACCCAGAAGAATCCCGAGTGATAGCAATATGCATAAATCACTTCAACATTATGGATTTCACTCATGCATAAAAAAAATTCTCAAATTTCTTAATTATGTAGGGGTAAACCCACTTAGTTTATTTCCACTCAAGTTACTTGAATGAACATAATCCAATATAGATAATGGGCTTAATATAAATCTCACCCATTAAAATGATCATAATCCAATAAATATCATGGGGTTAACATAACTCTCACCCATACAACTTGAATTGTAGCATAATAATCCAAAAAACAATTATAGACAAGGCTTACAGTTTTGAAAGATGTTCCATATCGCCCATAGATCTTGGAATATGTCCAAAAATATTATTGTCAAAAAGGTCCCTAAAAATTCACATAAGATGATAGACCAAACAAATGGTAAGGAATTCCATTAAATAAATTATACTTTTAGATATAATTTTAAAAGGAAACCTTGGGATCTTTAATCAAGACACTAGAAAAACTAGAACTTACAATCTATCTAGATTTATAATATTCATCATCTCTCTAAAAATCTCTCCATTTATATCATTGGAGGATATATTTTTGTAAAAGAAACAAGATTATCAGACACATTGAATAAGCTTAATGCAATTCAACAGTTTATCATGTTATACCTTAAATTGCATAGGATGTGTCCTACAACTACTTACATATATGTTGGCCTATCAATTTTTTTAAATTCCAGAGGAATAGTCCCACTCAAATAGTTTACATGCACATTGTTATAGAAAAAGGACAAGTGAAGACACATGATCAATATTTCTAGTCAATTCAAAAGAACAACAACACATGAATTAATGTTCTCTAGAATCAAACCTTGAAATTGATTTCTCACAAGATTTCTATCTAAAAAAAAATACAACCTCATATTGTTAAATACTTATAGAAAGAATCCATAAGAGATCAATGATTAATCTCCAATGTATTATAAGAAGGCTTCAATATTTTCTTGTTCCCACTTTATGGAAAAACAAATTAGGCACAAAATTACAATTCAAATAGTTGTTCCAACTTCCCCAGGTTAGGTGGAATTTTCGCACTCATTTGATTTTCATTTAATTTCCTGCATATGCATACAACCATCAAGTACCAAGGAGTACTATTTTAAACAGAATGCGATAGTACAGCTTGAGAGGGATTTATGCTACCGGTTTCTAAAGTTTATACACCAAACCAAAGTGGATTCCAAAAGGAGGTGCAAACACTAGTGACTCAACAACCATAAGATTTATAAATATGTTTAGATATGGTCTAGATGTATCCTTCAATGGGTCTCCAATTGTGTCACTAATGGTATTAGCCTTGTGGGGATCTGACCCTTTTTTACCAAGTGACCTAGAATATTTGATGTGCTAGCCTCAATGTACCTCTTAGCATTATCCCAATAATATCGAGTGTTGGATCCATAAATTGCAAATTGCATGCTAGATACAAGAGCACCAACAAGGACACCTAAGAGAGTTTTCATGCAAAATAAAGTACCAACAATGAGAGGTCTAGGAATCAAAAGGAAACCAGGTGGAATCATCTTACTCAAGAAGCATCAAGTTGATATATTCACACAAGTTCCATAATATGGCTTAGACCGACCTTCCATTAGACCTGTGATGGTATTGAATTGGATCCTAACATCTTCAACTATTTTCAAGTATGCACGTATACCCACACTTTTCATTGTCATGGTAGAAAACCAACAAGGAAGCATTGTTCCAACAATTAAACCAATGAACAATTTCAGAGTTAAGACATCCATAGTTTTAATTCCAACATGGCTAATAAAGGATCCAAACAATGCAAGTGATACAAAATATATACATAGAGGTTCTCATTGGGAATTCTCATGTGGGTTTATTAATTATATGGATTTTCCCTTTTTACATGTTTAAATGTTGTGCCAACTCTAAGGTATTCCCTCATAGATCATAGGGCCTCAACCTTTATTATTTATGTTATAGCCAGTAACTTATCAAGTGGAAATAGTTTCTTTCTTGTAAACCTTGCACCAAGTAGAAAAGTATTTTAACTATGACGGCTAGGACCTCAAGTCCCATCCACATAGAAATCTATCCTTTTCCTTCTACTTACAATTTATATAAATATCTTACATGATTTCCTTATACAACCACTAATATCTACATTGAGGGTTCATCCTTTTAGGCTTTCACCCAAGGTTTCTTAACGACCCCCATGTCCTCCTACTCATCGAATCCTAGAAATCGATCTGATGGTAAACTATAGGTTTAGTAGGTCCTTTGTTACATACTCCTTAGTGGATTTTGAATTCCATTACCACCATTCTACTTTCTTAATAAACCAACATATTATTTCTATTATAGCTACATAGAGGTTCCAATTTATTTTTGTTATATCTACATAGAGGTTTATAAAGCTACACAGGGATTTCATTGGGAATTCCCATATGGTTTTATTGATTATATGGATTTACCCTCCTTACATGTCTAACTGTTGTGCAAACTATAAGGTATTCCCTCTTAGATCATAGGGACTCAACCTTTATTATTTATTTTATAGCCAGTAACTTATCAAGTGGAAATAATTGATTTCTTGTAAACCTTGTACCAAGTAGAAAAGTATTTTATCTATGATGACTAGGACCTCAAGTCCCATCCACATAGATGTCTATCGTTTTCCTTCTACTTACAATTTATACAAAAATCATACATGATTTCCTTATACAACCACTAATATTCGCACCGAGGGTTAGTATTTTTAGGATTGCACCCAAGGTTTCTCAATGAGCCCCATGTCCTCTTACTCATCGAATCCTAGAAATTGCTATGATGGTAAACTATAGGTTTAGTAGGTCCATTGTTACATACCCCTTAGTGGATTTTGAATTCCGTTACCACCATCCTAATTTCTTAATAAAGCAACACCCTTTGTGGGATCTAAGTTAATGCACAATTTGGTATAGTGACTCAACTTTCAGTTGATCCCGCATCACCGGTTCTTCTTACCAAAAATGGCCTACTTGGAGCTCTTGATTCTGCAACACAATTCAATGGAGAAGCAATATCGTATTACCTATATAAATTTTAAGAATAGTTCAAGGTTGTTATGCCCCTGGTGCCTCAAATAATTTTCCTTACCTGATAAACCTCACACATGAGCTCCAACTATCGCAAGGGAAACTTCGAAGGAAACCAACTACAAGATGGTTCGATTAGATTGTATCATTGTCATAATTGACATCAAGTCCTAATAGATAAATAGTGTTTTGTTTTCAATGTTAGTGAGGGGTATTAACTCCATTGAATTTGTTGATGCTAATATTTCGAATTATTGTTAATGATAAACAATGATTTGACGAAAGGACATTGAGGACAAGAGGGTTTCCTCCCTAACCGCCCAAAAATTAATTTTTCAAATTGAAAAGATGAACATTGTGGTGGAAATTCTATTTCATCCAAACAGTTAGGTCATATTAGCCTAATGTTAGTTGATTTTTCTACAGTGGAATCTAAATATTACCCTCCTATTTTTATGTATTAGTGAGGTCCAATTGACATCATACTTAAACGATTATTACAATTTTCCTATATTCAAGCATAATTTCCATGGATTTTTAGAAGGGAAGGAGAATGAGAATTACCTCTTGGAACATGCTAGTTGATGAAGATCCTTTCTAGATGATCGTTGTAGCTCCTTATGTCTCCATAAAACTTGAAAATTCAACTACTATGCATCCTTCCATTCTTCTAATGACAAAATTTAAGAAATGGATCTTTAAATCTAATTGTCTACCAATTAATTTTCAGAATAAATTTGTTGGGAAACTGAATTGATTCATATTAATTAAAAGAGAGAGATACTTATAATCCTTTCCTTGAAGATTCTCTTTTCCTTGAATATTCTTTCTCCATCCTTTGTTTAGATCCACTCCTCCACCTTCCATGCCCTTGATCACCAAAAACCTTTGAAGCAAAATATTTCTTTGCCTTCAATCCTTCAACATAACTTTGCTCTATTCATCTCTCATTTAATTCACCCCAAACATATCCTTTTACAGCTATAGGATTTGGGTGTTCATGAGAAAAATTGTAATGTGAGATACAACCTTAATTAAAAATTTTGATTTATTTCCTTAAAACAACACTTTTCCATAGTTTTTCAAGCACTTGCATGATCAATATAGTTTTTAAGGAATAATTAATACATACTCCATGTATTTTTTTCCACTCTTAGCTAGTGTAGACTAGATCTTAGCTTCTGGTGGGAAATTCAATCACTGAATCTTGCTCCTTTAGGATACTTGTGTCTTTACTCACATATTCTATTTTTGGAATTGATTGTTAGATTAATAGATGATGTATATTATTGTACTTTATTTTTGTCTTCATGCTGTTGGAGAATAGTAAATTGTGTTTCCATCCATCATTACTTAAGGGTATTAATTTGATTGTTAACAGATGCCCCCTAATGTGTGAGTTCTAACGCGATGATGATGGATGAAATATGTTATCTCTTATACTCTTTTAGTGATTAGGGATGAAGGGAAAATGGTTAAGATCATGGATGCAGTAATTGGAAAATCACATACAAGTAAAACAAGGCAATTTTCCAAATATACAATATCTTCCTGAGGTGAGTATACCCATGCTTAGTAGTAAACAAGCATGGCCATGAACAATACATAGTGGATCCATGTTAAAAGTACCATTTTTTTTAGAAATGAAAACATGCACTTTAATGAGTGCGAGATATGGATACTAACTGAAATACAAGAGAAAGACAACAACAATTTCTTATTCATTTGAGACTCTACCAAGGAAAATCAACACTGGATGCTAACTGAAATACAGGAGAAAGACAACAACAATTTATTATTCATTTGCAATGTCTATGGCCCAACTCACTACAGGGATAAGACTAAGTTCTGGGAAGACCTTAACAAGTTAAAGGAGGAGCTGAGTGGAAAATATCTTATCAATGCTGGAGATTTTAAAGCAACAAAATATCAACAGGAAAAGCATTGAGGAAATATAGTTCGTGACCCTTTCGGTGAAAAGATGGAATACTTAATCGTTGATCTGGACCTAATAGACATACCCATGAGAAATGGAAAATATACATGGAATAAAAGAATATGTGGAGCAGGACACATCGCGGCTAAGATGGATCAGTTTCTGGTATGCTCTTCCTTTTTCCATTCTGATCTCCTTGCTTTCTCACATTCCTTTCCTTCCGCCACTTCTGACCACAATCCCATTGTTTTATCCCTCTCCTCTCTGAAAAACCTTGGACCTATCCATTTTCGTTTTATTCCACTTTGGTTACATGATTCCATTTTTTATGATATTGTCCAAAATGATTGGCACTCTTGTTTTGTTGGATCTCCCAGCTACATTTGGGAATCCAAACTTAGAGCCATGAGGTCTGTGCTCAAGATTTGGGCTAAGACCTCCTACAAGACTCCAAGCCATACCAAATTTCTTCTTCAATCAGAGCTTTCCAATATTCATCTCAGAATGGAGCTTGAGGAGGTGACACCCTCCTCCCTCAGCGAGGAAAGGGATTTAAACTTGAAAATGCACACTGCGGTCAAGCACGAAGAGGAAACGTGGAGAGTTAAGTCTTGACAGATGTGGCTAAAGGGAGGCGATAGAAACACTAATTATTTTCACAAGTAAGCTAAGGCCCAACTCAATCATAACGTCATTAAGGAGCTGAAGAATCATAATGGAAAAAATATAAGAGCGCAAGAGGATCTTAAGCTCCATATTTTCAACCATTTCACTGAACTCTACTCTGATAATAGATAAACAGATCCAGAAGCACAAGCAGATCTAACCTCTAGTATTCCTAATATAATCTTGGATAAAAAAAATAAATATCACTCCAAACCTATCATGGAATACAAAATATTAAATGCCATTTGATCTCTTCACATAGACAAAGCGCCTGGTTAGGATGGATTCACTATTAATTTTTACAAGGCAAGTGGAATATTATCAAAGAGGATCTAAAACGAATGCTCAATTGGACCAGGAAGAAAGACAAAATAGGAGGGGCCACCAACTCTTCCTTCCTTAATCCCAAAAGAAAAAACCTGTTAAGATCCTAATGGACGGCCTTCACTAACACCTCGAGGTTTTGGTGTAATGGTTCATATCATTTTGTATCAGAGCCTCCACCCAAGTTCAAGTCACAAAGCGGGTGGCAATGTCGGCATTGTAGTGTTCGCCCAAGGCTCGTATGGTGCAAAGGGGACACCACCGTACGGGCAAACATCCAGCCCAGAGTCTGGACTGTAGAGCGTGGTGGGATGTTAAGATCCTAATGGATGGCCTTCACTAACACCTCGAGGTTTTGGTGTAACGGTTCGTATCAAAACCCCGAGCTCTATTGACTGCTTTAGACCGATTTCTCTCTGCAATACTTCTTATTAAATCCTTTCAAAGATCCTTGCAACCAGAATGAAAAATATCGTGTGAAATCTCATGTCATATTCTCAAGGGGGTTTCATTGTAGGTTTCAAGATCCTAGATAATATCATTATTGTGTAGGAAGCGATCCATTCTATCATTTAAAAAAATCATCAAGGTATGGCTATAAAGCTTGATATGGCCAATTCTTTGGACAAAGTACATCATCCCTTTCTCTTTCAAATTATGAAAAAGTTTGGATTGTAAAAAATATTTGTTTGCTGGGTGAAAGCATGTATTAGCAGTCCCTGAATAGCCCCCCTTGTTAATGGAAGACCCTCTAACTTCTTTCAAGCCTCCAGGGAACTCCGCCAAGGTTGTCCCATCTCACCCTTCCTTTATCTATTAGTTGTTGAGTCAATGAGTAGGAAACTTCACCATCTGCAAGCTGACTTGGGAGAAATAAAAGGTCTAAAAATTGTCAGAGGGGTCAAATCCATCAACCATGCTCAATTTGTAGATGACACTATCTTACGTGGGGGGGATTCCTCTATAATAGCCGAAAGATTCAACAATGTCCTATCCACCTTCATTAAAGCTTATGATGGCAAAGTTATCTTGGAAAAGTCTAAGGTTTACGGTTGGAACGGATTTGCAGGGGTGTTAGCAAAAATCGCAAGGACCTTTGGTTTTGAAGGAATTGTAGCTTGGAACTCCTTTAATTATCTTGGAATACCTATCTTTAAAGGGAAAAAAAGAGTTGCGGACTGGAAAGGACTGATAGACAAAATTAAAAATAAAATTAATTCTTGGGGATCTGGATGGCTCAATCTTGTTGGAAAACTCGTCCTTATAAATTCTATCCTTTCTACTTATCCACTCTATACTTGATCTATCTCTCTAGACCCCAAAAAAATGATGAAGGATTGTTCATAGTTAACCCGCAGTTCAGTAATTAAAAGCCAGAGGAGTCTGTGGAAAGAATTTTTCAATTCGACAAGTTTCGAACCTATTAAGCAGGTTCATCCTCAGGAGAACAAGAATCTCACTCTTTTTTTGCACTTGGATGTGAGGGATAAATACCTAATCTTAGCCTATTTTTATTTTTATATTTATTTCTAAGGTCGGCTCATATATTTAGGGTTAGGATATTAATTAGCTCATATAGTTTTTTGTTTTCAATTAAGTTTAATAAGATTATATGATTAATAGTAATTAGTTTAATTAATTCAAAACTTCTCTTTTTTTTATTTAATTTATGGTTTAATTTATACTATAAGTTATTAAGATTAATGTAGTACAATCTCCTTGTTCAAAGCAATATGTTTTACTTTTAAAAAATTTATACATTAGGTTAAACATATCTAAATATATATCTAATGTATAAACCATAATGATGAGAGTGTACTACAATTAAAATGTTGTTTTGAACTCTATGGTTAGTTGTAATTTTTAATTGTTATTTAGTGATTAGGGTAAGATTATCTAGAAATTACAAATAACTCAAGTGATTTAAAAAAAAAAATTATTTTATTTTATTTTATTTAATTATTTAATTATTTATTATTTATTATTTATAATTTTAGTAACTAGTTAATAGTGTAATTTCTAGGTGATTAGGTAGGTGTTATAGGTTTATTATTTATGAGTTTTTTAACAACGGGTTTCCGGGTTTCTTTTAATATTAGATCATCATCCCGATTGAAATTCTTTACACATTTTTCAATTTCTATGGCCTCACGTAATTTTCTCTTGTAGTAATGAGGTTCAATTGCTAGAACTTCTGAATTTTCAAGGCAAATGTGATGTTTAGTTTTGTGGGTGTTCTGCTGTTGCTGAGTTTTTAATCCTATCATGTCGTAGATCTGCCCCATGCTCTTTTAACCTAGTTTCAATTGATCTTCCTGTCTCACCTATGTAGGCATCACCACATGAGCATGGTGTTTTGTAGACACCTTTTAGGATTTTCGGATCAATCGGGTCTTTGGTTTTTTCAAGCACGTTTCTTAAAGAGTTTGGTGGAGCAAATGCCACCCTTATGTTCTTCTTCATAAGGATAGAGTTCAAAACAACATTTTAATTGTAGTACACTCTCATCATTATGGTTTATACATTAGATATATATTTAGATATGTTTAACCTAATGTATACATTTTTTAAAAGTAAAACATATTGCTTTGAACAAGGAGATTGTACTACATTAATCTTAATAACTTATAGTATAAATTAAACCATAAATTAAATAAAAAAAAGAGAAGTTTTGAATTAATTAAACTAATTACTATTAATCATATAATCTTATTAAACTTAATTGAAAACAAAAAACTATATGAGCTAATTAATATCCTAACCCTAAATATATGAGCCGACCTTAGAAATAAATATAAAAATAAAAATAGGCTAAGATTAGGTATTTATCCCTCACATCCAAGTGCAAAAAAAGAGTGAGATTCTTGTTCTCCTGAGGATGAACCTGCTTAATAGGTTCGAAACTTGTCGAATTGAAAAATTCTTTCTGTAGACTCCTCTGGCTTTTAATGATGAAGGATATTAAAAAAGAGCTCAGAAATTTTTTATGGCAAGGAGGGAAGTCTAACCACTCGAAAAAGTTTCATTTGATCAACTAGGATACGTTGTACAGACCGAAAATGTATGGAGGTGTTGGGATCAAAGATCAAATGAATATGAACCTTGCATTAGGTGCCAAAATCCCATGGAGAATCATTTCCAATAAAAAGGCATGGTGGAAGGAGATCCTTCAAAAGAAATATATGACCGGGAGTAGAAGATGTTGTGTGGAAGAAATTGATCAGGGAAGAAGAGGTTCATCAATATAGAATCTATGTAAGATGGAGGATTTCATAATCCAAAGCAGTCTTTTCTGGATCCCAGGAAATGAAAAACAAATTAAGATCTGGAATGATAATTTTGGTACAATTTCCCTTGCAAAACTTCTGCATGAATTCCATGATTTAAAAGAGTGGATGGAGCAATCTAACATTCACACTCTTTTTTATTTTTCCTCCTTGTATATTCGGGGAAGATGGACCGGTTGGATCGAGTTGGAGTTATCGGAACACCTCATGCATGACTATAATGCACTCCTATCCCTGTTTCATGGTTCTCTTCATGTTCAAAAAAATCTGAGAGACAAGAGAGGATGGGGAAACTGAGGCACGTGCACTATCAAGGAGGGATATTGTTATATGGATGCTCTTTCCAAATCCTGAATCAAGGATTCTAAGTGGAGTAGAGTTTGGGGCAAGGATGGTCTCCCGAAATTAAATGCTTTCACTTGGACTCTCGCCCACCGAAAGAATTTAACCACTGAGAATATCAGAAATAGGGGGATTGAAGGACGGGCGATGCATTCTTTGCAAGGAAGATGAAGAAACTATTGAGCATCTCTTTTTGGAGTGAAAATTCTCTCAGGAGGTTTGGCATCATTCTTATCAGCAAATTCAACCCAACTTGATCCTTCCAACAAATTGGAACAATATTTTTGCAAGCTGGCATGATTACTATCATGGCTTGCTCTATAGAAAGTCAGACTTCAAAAGAGCTTGGGTCTCTCTTCCTAAATTCATATGCTGGAAACTATGGACTTCCCGGAATAAAAAATATTTGAATACATCAGAGCCACTCCAAGTAAATTTCTCTCTTATGCAAAGGCGCTTTGGATTGAATCCCTATCCTTGAGAGGTATGAAAAACATTTGAAAATAACTTATAAACACAGAGGAAAAAATATGGATGGAAGACCTCCTAACTCCCTCTCCCTATTCTCTTCCGGCCCAAACTTACAAGAAACATACCTCTCAAAATTGCCATATTAGAATGAAATCGGAGGATCTTCAACTTTGGATTAAGAGAATTGGTAGCCACATGTTGTTCTTTGATGGTGTCTAGAAAGTAAAACCTGGGTTGGGAGGTGCGGGAGGAATCCTTCTTGACTTTGAGGGAAACAAGGTGAAATATTTTTCTTGGGGAATTGGTAGGAGGACCAATAATGATGCTGCGTGGATCGTATTGATTAAAGGAAAGGAAATATATAGGAATGAAGGAATCGAGGATCTGATGGTCTTTGGAGACTCAATGCTGGTCATTAGGGAAGCTAGAACCTTAGCCACAAACAACAGAAATCATATATCTAAGCTTCATCACCTCTTTAATTACAAGGAAAAGGACTTGAGGTATATCAACTTTCTTCATGTTATGAGGATCAACAATCAGAAAGAAGATGTCATGGATAATGTCATAGTTGATATTGATTGTGGAATTACGATTAGCGATGGTCAGGATATTGGGATAAACTGGGTTCCCTAAACTATGCTCCCATTCAGTTTTGATGTTGAAGCACAACTGTTTTCTTAGCATTGGAAAATGGAATCTCCCCTTGGCATGGGGAAACCTTCATATTAATCCTAAGAACTACATTCCATTGATTCATTTGGGAATTGATTATTTCAATATCTCATCGGGATATTCTCCCCCTTCTAGAACTTTTCCCCTGTCCTCTTGGAGTCCTTGGATTCGTCTACACACCGGACACATATTATGGAGATTTAGGATCGAGGGAGCTTTGGCTTATAATTCAACGAGGGGTGCCATTCTCGTCATACAACAGGGAATTTCTTATGCAAAGAGTAGGGTGTCTGAAGCTTGGTTCATCATGGAGAAAGATGCCCCTATCACCGTCTCGAGCCTCCCCGCGTTGCAATGTTTGCGTTGCAGGAAACATTTTCAACCTTTGTATCAAGTTGGGAGTGTCTGTATTCAGAGAACGCCTTCAGTAACTGACGCTGTGCAGGATTAGGTTCTTGGTGGCTCTATCCAAGCACAGTCTGTAATATATGACCACTACAGAAAAGAAGCGTTGGGTCGTGGCAAGAATTGGATCCACTCTGCAAGTGAAAGCAGTGGAAACAACAGCCTGGGGTCTATTCTGTGGTTTGAAAGTCCAAATGCATCTTAAGGATTTGGAATCCCAATTTTGTATGCTCAGAGGGGAGAATTCCGACCTTAAATGGGCTATTCACATCTTTTCACAATTGTCCAGGCAAAAAAATCTGAGGTTCGTAGCAGCAACAGTAAAATGCAGGAGCATTTTGACATCCTTGATGGGAATTTGGCGAATGAGCACTCAAATTAGGGCTTTGCACAATAGTCTCAGAATTGTGGAAGCTAATATCGGCAGCATGAGTGTAGACATTTGGTAGAGAACCATCGTTTCTCAAGGAAATACTGGAGGCATAGCTGGTGCTACTGATGGAATCATGGCGATAAATACACACAAGTAAACCATCAATATTGGGTCATTTAGTTCTTTCAAATACCTTGCTTTATTATGTTTTTACAAAAAATTAGTGCTACGTTTCTTTTTGGATAGGCTTGTAATAGTTGCTGAACAACTAGTTTACGGTGTCTTTCTCTGTAATGTTCTACTCCTGCATTTTGCTTCAAGGACAGTTTGTTAGAATCTACAGTTTTCACATAATAGGTTTTGTCCATGAACTTGTTAGACTGGAAAATGGAGAGCTAGGAACCATGGCAGCTCTTCGATTTTGGGATCAGTCTTCCCATCCTTTTTGTAAACTTGTTCCTCTTTTTATATAAAAGCTTGTTATCCATTATTAATAAAAAAAACAAAATTGTAATGATTTCAAATTTGATATAAATAAACTAAAATTTATAATTATTGAAATTTATTTTAAGTTTAGATTTATTAAACATAAAAAGGAGTTAAATTTCTTTAAGTATGAATTGTTTTATACTTTCATATTTTTCACATAATGGATTGTAGAATACCTAAATTATTATAATCATACAATATCTTTTAAATATGATAATAACAATTTAACTATTTACATTATTTAATATAATAAGATAAATTTATTTAAATATAATAACAATAATTTAACCATTTAAATTTTTGGTATGGTAAAATAAATTTATTTCTCATTTAATATGATATTTTTTATTGAAATAATTATTTATCCATTTTAAAATGAATATATTATAACTATATTTTTTTTATATATAAAAATATAGAATTATTTGGAATATTAATCTAATGAATTCTAAAATTTTAAAATTTATTTCTAAAAATAAAAATATTTTATTCTAATTTGTAAAATAACAAAAAAACATTTTTATAACAAAACATCATATGTTTAGATAATATACGATACAATTCCTATTTACAGGAATATAATTATGTTTGTAACTTTTTTTTTAAAGTAAGATGTCCAAATATTTTATTGGTATGACATAATTATCATTTTCAAACTTGTGTAATTAAACTCTTATAATATTATTGTCGAGATACATTGGATCTTTATTTCTAGAGTGATAATGAAATAAAACGTAGCCATAGCATTAAGAGAACTTAAAAACAAGAGATGCTTGAAAAGCTACCTCCATGGATATAAAACTTAACGATCTCAAATTCAAACACTATTTATACCCAAACCATATTTTCATTGCAGGATGGATTGTAGGGTCACAACTTGCACCAATTGTTGAAGGGGAAACATTATTCAAATAACTCTTGGAATCCATATTGTATTGGATGATATTGGATGGATCGTCTTTACCTCCTAGTAAGGGTTTTTGGATGGATTCATGTGCAGGAAAATAATTGTTGTTTACATATTTTCTTGAGGAAATACATTTTCTTTAATGTATATTTAGTTTTTTTACTATTGAAGGTTTGTCAAAAGAATGTCATGGGGGTACTCTTTGGATGCAATTTAAATTCCAGCGAGTGATGACAATAACAATTTGAGTAAACCTACGAGGAGAAAAGTTGAGAATACGATAGAAACAAGTTGTGTTTTCCATTTCCCTCCAAAACTATTCACCCTTATGGTTGATGCCATCATCTTGAATCCTATTGGTTCTTTTAAAGTTGATTTTAATAATAATTTATTTATTTATTTGGGGATCTTTTTTATGTCAAAATTACTCTAATGCATGCTAGCACAAGTCACCAAACTGAGTGACAAGCTGAACCAAAAAAACTATAGAAAGGTGCTATCATGGTAATGCATGTCACCAATCCAAGTTTGATATCACATGTGGAAATTGGTTGTGTAAATTTGTGAAGACAAATCTCATATAATACCTAGGCTTATGTTCACATTTTGTACGCTTTTTTAGTTACTCAATAATACTTATCATTTCCCTTATTAGAAATGATACAACCAATTATTAATATGTTAATAATTGGCTTTGATATAAATTTTTAATTAAATTTGATTAAAATTGATTTTAATAATTGAGTTTATATATATATATATATAATTTTGTTTGTTTGGGTGTTGAAATAGTTTATATATATATATATATATATTTGTTTTTTGGGCATTGAAATAGTTTAAATTGTTGTTAGATTATAATTGTTGTTTGTTTATTTTAATGTTTTTATTTTGATTCTTATATGTTTTTAACGGTATTTTTTTCTTGGTATTTTCTTTTTAAAGTTAACGCTATCCTTCCCCTGTTGATGTATATGTAACTTCGGAATGTATTTCATCAGTATATTATATGTATATTTATTGTACCCTTATAAGAGATGTGTTATTCCTCTATAAGGAAGTGTCGTCATGTGGATTGACAAGTGTCGCAAGTGTGTGTACTTGCCGATGGGTTATTAGACCACCTTATGGGGTCGGCCCTAATTAATATATAATATAATGTCGATGTACTAAAGTAGACAAGTCGGCCCCAGTAGGTCACTGGGCAAAAAGGTGAGTATAAATAGAGATAGGAGATCTCTATTTTATTCACTCGGAAAAGTATCTATCTTTCTCTCTGGAAAGTGGCGCACTAGTGAGGAGGAGGAGGATCATCTGCTAGGAGACTATCTCTGTATTATTTGGTTGTATTTTGGTTGAGCCATTGCTCTCTCTATCTCTGAGGAAGTTGTGGGGTTTTTCACCTTAGGGTTTTCCCCACGGAAACTCTGTGTCTCTTGTCTCTATGCTTTTGATTCTTATGATGCTTGTGATGCTTGTCATATTATGATTGTCATGCATTGATATACTGTAGATGTTATTCTCTCAGCAAAGATCTTATAGTATTGTGATTTAATACTGAAAATTTAACATGGAATCAGAGCCTAACTGAGAAGAAGACATTTTGCAGTGACGGAAGCTTGTATTCCTTGTTTATTGGGTTTCTCTCCACAGATTTTTGAAATTCAGTATAGTAGATTGGATCTACTCATCAAGGCGCATCTTTCTGTCCAATCAGATTTCAGTTCTGAGCATTTTCAGTTTTGGCCCTAAAAATTAGGGTTTCCACAAAAATAGGAATTTCTGGAAACTGAAGGTACAGCTGGAAGCTCCTTGCAAAAATCGAAGGTTTGAGCTTTGGATCGAGATTTTTGGCTGGGTAGATCTCCGGGAAACTCAAACCCTAATTCAGGGCTCTCCCCAGTGAACCCGAGAGGACAAAAAGGCAATTTTGAAGGACAAGACTTTGCTGATCTCAAATTCTAAATGTACTAGGCTGATCAGCTCTCCAAGGCGCATCTTTCTATCCTTTCGGAATTTTGAAATTCACATTTTGAATTTTTAGGGTTTCTCTGACAAACCCTAATCCGGGACCAGATCCAGTTTTCAACACTTCAAGTGGTAAGTTCTAAATCTTTTCTATTTCCATTTGAAGTACTCTTAAAGATGTCTCTTCACACCAAGCTTGAGGATAAGCTTGAAGGGGCTGATAACTTCCGAGCCTGGAAGTATAGGATTGGGCTAATCCTGGAAGAGAATGAGTTGGACTCATATGTGAAAGAAGACATCCCTATCCCAGAGGATGAAGAGGCCAAGGTATTGCACAAGAAGAACTTGGTCAAGGCAAAGAGAATCATTGCTGATTCTATCAAAGACCATCTCATACCCCATGTGTCTTCTCTCAAGACACCCAAAGAGATGTTTGAATCTTTGACCAAGCTATTTGAAGGAAAGAACATAAATCGGAAGATGACCCTGCGGAACCAATTGAAAGCAGTAAAGTTTCAGAATGGGGAAACCATTCAATCCTACTTTTCAAGGGTCTCTCAGATCAAGGAACAATTAGAAGCAGTAGATGAAATGGTGGAGAATGGTGAAGTGGTGATGACCACTCTAAATGGCCTACCCAGGTCATGGGATTCCTTTATTCAAGGAATTTGTGCAAGGAAGAAGTTGATCTCCTTCAGTAGACTTCGGGAAGAATGTTCTCAAGAAGAAGCTAGACTTATAGCTCGTGAGGAAAAGATGGGAGGTGAAGATCAAGCTCTTGCAGCTCACACCAAAAGAAGCAAAACCAAGAAGGATCACCCTCACCCCAAAAGATTCCATCAAAAGAATAAGAAGGACCTAAGATGCTTCACATGCAATGAGAAGGGTCACTTTGCTTCAGATTGTCCCAAGAACAAAAGGGATAATAAGAACAACTCCAGTGAGAAAAAGAAGGGCAGCAAAAGAAGGTTTCATGCTCATGCTGCCGAAGATGATGAACCTCCAAAGAAGAAGGCTAGGGCAGAAAGTGATAGTGATGATGACTCATCAAGTGAAGAAGAGTATGTTCTGATCTCTGCTCTTACAGGTACCATCTCCCATGGATGTAATGATTGGTTAATTGATAGTGGGGCCTCCAAACACATGACTGGGTTCAAGGAATCTTTTGTGAATCTTTCTGAACATGAATCACCCCATAAAGTGAAACTTGGGGATGATTATCAATACCCAATCAAAGGAAGTGATGAAGCCTCCTACAATCTAGATTCTGGAAAATCATTGAAGATGAAAGAAGTACTTTATGTACCTGGGCTCAAGAAGAACTTACTCTCCATTTCTGCATTAGATGCAAAAGGTATGAGGGTTGCATTTGTGGATGGCCAAGTCCTAATGTGGCCAAAGGGAAAGACCATAGATGATGCAGTAGTGATTGGAAAGCAAGAGGGAGGTTTGTACAATTTGAAGGGACAACCTGAACATGCCATGGTGACATAAATACAAAGATTCATCCATAGTCATGGATCACATAGAGGTATGTATAATTTGTTTTTGCAAAAGTTAACTAATGAGTTATGCAGGTCATTGAAGAGAACAAGAACACATTGCTAGACATAACTAGCAAATATGGTGACCAGGTATGTGTTTCTTATATCATAGGATCCATCATATAAGTATGCATGGCATGATTGATGATGATTGTTCATAAAGTCATAAGTTTGAATAATCATGGGCATATGCATATTATGTGTCTTACCTTAATTAATAATATGACTAACCAGAAGAGTCATAGGTTTGAGTAATTATAGGTTTATACATGTTATGTTTCTTATGATATGACTAACCATAAGAGTCCTATATAAACCTTGAATGCTAATGCTTATTATTTCTGTTTGAAATGATCATGACTATACATACTTGAGATTATTGTGTTTTAATGAATGTATGATTTTGTATGAGATTACAAGGATAACACAATCATGATACTAATAAGCATGCATAGGGACCAAGGATGAATATGAGTTCAAGAACAGGTAATCCAGGAAGCAAAGATCAAGAGGGAGCACACTCCAGTGGTTTCTGCAAGGGTGCAGATATTCAGAGGGAGTTGTCCATATCTCTACATTCCACAACAAGAAGGTTTAGAAGGACTCCAGCGGCTCCTGCAAGGAAGAAAAGACTCAGAGGGAGTCCACCCAACAAACAAACAAAGATAAGTATTTTAATTATCTTGCATATTTGTTTGCTTAAATAAAATTGTTCAATGATGTATATGCTCATGTTCCTAGACTTAGGATATGTATTGTGCATATTAGAATGATTGAATTAATGAACAGTATACTACTAATATGCATGTGTTGGGTAAGTGGCCTATGGAACTGTACAACATTCCATTGCTACTTATCTAGAATGAAACCTCTTTGCTGACATGTTGGGAGTTGTGCACACTCTTAACAATGTTCTGGTAGAGATTGGAAGGCATCTAGAAAGTTACGGGATATGGATAAATGTTGTATTGAAGCATTGGCTAAGATAATTGCATGACTGCATGACTGTATGACATATTTCTTCATGTGTAAGAATTTGTTCTGAAAATTATGAGATGTTTCTAATCATGCAATTTAATCTGTTTTGTAGGAAAGACCGTATATCTTCACCTACAAAAGGACTACAACATTTGTTCCAGCAACAAAGATATCTATTGAAGATATTGAAATTCCCAGGATCTGGGATGAAGACATGGAATGCCATGATCCGTCGATCATGAAGAATGATGTTTGGGATGCGATCCCAAGAGCTAAAGGGAAGTCTGTTGTGACTTCCGAATAGAACTTTCAGATCAAGCATGTTGCAGATGGCAGCATAGAGAAATATAAAAGTGATGAAATAGAAGATACACCAGATGGATTCAAGACAGCTTTCTTGAATGATGTAGTTGAAGAAGAAGCAGCCACTTCGTTCTGAGACACATGATAGGAAATCATATATGTGCAGAACTTGGTATGGTGAAGATAGATTGATTGCCGACACGCAGCGGAAGCTTACTACCGAGTTCGAGATGAAGAACTTGGGGATGATGCACTATTTGTTTTTGGCGTGGAGATGTGGCAGAATGCAGGTGGGATCTTCCTTGGTCAAGGGAAGTACACAGTAGATATCCTGAAGAGATTTGGGATGATGGATTGCAAGGCCATGGCCACACCTATGGCATCAAATCTGAAGCTTCTATGTGATGCTTCATCTGAGCCGGTTGATGTCTCTTTGTATCATCAGATGATTGGGTCCTTGATGTACTTGACGAACACGAGACCAGACATTTGCTTTGATGTGAACACATTGAGCCAGTTCCTGACGGATCCGAGGAGTGTTCACCTGGTTGCTGTAAAGCATGTTCTGAGGTACCTGAAGGATACAGTGTATTATGGGCTCAGGTATGAGGAGAATCAAAAGTTTAACCTACAGGGTTATGTTGATTCAGATTGGGATGGCAGTGCTGCAGATAGGAAGAGCACATCTGGGTGTTTCTTCAGTATGGGATCAGGTGTGATCTCTTGGTTTAGCAGGAAGCAGTCCTGCGTAGCACTGAGTACAGCTGAGGCAGAGTATGTTGCAGCCTGTTCAGCTAGTTGTGAGGCAGTATGGCTAAGGAAGCTACTGTCTGAGTTATTTGATCTCCCGTTGGAGGCTACTGGTATCTTCTGTGATAACCAGAGTTGTGTGAAGCTGTCCGAGAACCCAGTGTTTCATGACAGGTCGAAACACATAGATCAAATATCACTATATCAGGGATATGGTGCAGAGAGGAGCTGTGAAGCTCCTGTATGTTGCGACGGACGAGCAGATTGCAGATGTGCTGACGAAGCCACTAGCCAGGGTGAAGTTCGAGTACTTCAGAGAGAGGCTTGGCGTTATTCAGATCGAGGACACTTCGAGGAAGAAGTGACGGACACATTTGCTGAATCCATTCCAAGCATGTTGGAAGGAGGATCCTTCACATGGCTGTGGATGTAAGCGCTGGATGATGAGCATCAGGATGATGTTCTAGTTTCTGCTTGATATGATCAGTTGGATCATTTTATGTATGTTCGCATCATGTTGGATGCAGGATATGATCAGTTGGATCATTTTATGTATGTATGTACGCATCATGTTGGATGCAGGATATGATCAGTTGGATCATTTTATGTATGTATGTACGCATCACTTTGGATGCTGGATATGATCAGTTGGATCATGTGTATGTATTGTTTATGCATCATGTTGGATGCTTGGACCATGTATCTGTATATGTATCAGGTGGGTACATTGTATGATCAGGTGGATCATGTATGATGATATGTATCAGGTAGATACTTGGCATGCATCAGGTAGATGCATTGATAATCAGGAGGATCATGTATGATGATATGTATCAGGTAGATACTTGGTATGCATCAGGTAGATGCATTGATGATCAGGAGGATCATGTATGATGATATGTATCAGGTAGATACTTGGTATGCATCAGGTAGATGCATTGATGATCAGGAGGATCATGTATGATGATATGTATCATATATTTGTATCAGGTGGATACATTGATGATCAGGAGGATCATGTATGATACTTGGTATGCATCAGGAAGATGCATTGATGATCAGGTAGATCATGCAGCAGGATGTTGCAGTGATGATCAGGATGATCATAGATGACGAGCTTCAGGATGTTGCTCCAGACGACATGCAGCAGGATGTTGCAGTGATGATCAGGATGATCATAGATGACGAGCTTCAGGATGTTGCTCCAGATGACATGCAGCAGGATGTTGCATTGATGATCAGGACGATCATGGATGACGAGCTTCAGGATGTTGCTCCAGATGACTTGCAGCAGGAAGTTGCAGTGATTATGATCAGGACGATCATGAGTACATCAGGATGATGTATGGTGAGTATCAGGTTGATACTCTGTGGCCGTGGATCAGGTTGTGCAGATGAGCATGTCTGGGAGATCCTATAGGTCGGAGTTGTGTACCCGTAACAGCCTGGGATGCTCTTTCGAGACATTGCTCTGGGAGGACATGTAATTCGTTGCCCTGGGAGATCTCAGGTCGGAGTTGTGTACCCGTAACATCCTGAGATGCTCTTGCGAGGTTTTGTCCTATGGCATGTAATTTGGGCCCTGGGAGATTTCAGGTCGGATTTGTGTACCCGTAACATCCTGAGATGCTCTTGCGAGGTTTTGCCATGACCACATGTAATTTGTGCCCTAGGAGATCTCAGGTCGGAGTTGTGTACCCGTAACATCCTGAGATGCTCTTGCTAGGTTTTGTGGTGGACCACATGTAATTTGTGCCCTGGGAGATCTTAGGTCGGAGTTGTGTACCCGTAACATCCTAAGATGCTCTTTCGAGGTTTTGTGGTGGGGTCACATGTAATAGCGCCCTGGGAGATCCTACAGGTTGGAGTTGTGTACCCGTAATATCCTGGGATGCTCTTTCGAGGTTTTGTGACGCACGTAAAAGTCCTGAGGATTCCACAGTATGGCCAGTGATGATGAAGACCTGCAGGTGGTGAGCCTACATCCAGTATGAAAAAGGACTGGCTCTGTAGAACTTCCTATGACGAGTAGAGACAGAGATTGGACGAGATAGCAGCAGCAGTGACGATGACGATGACGATGCATCGATGACGATGATCCAGAGAAGAAGACTTGTCTAGCAAATCTGTGTCGAGAAATACCTTCCTTGTTAAGAGGGAGTGTTGATGTATATGTAACTTCGGAATGTATTTCATCAGTATATTATATGTATATTTATTGTACCCTTATAAGAGATGTGTTATTCCTCTATAAGGAAGTGTCGTCATGTGGATTGACAAGTGTCGCAAGTGTGTGTACTTGCCGATGGGTTATTAGACCACCTTATGGGGTCGGCCCTAATTAATATATAATATAATGTCGATGTACTAAAGTAGACAAGTCGGCCCCAGTAGGTCACTGGGCAAAAAGGTGAGTATAAATAGAGATAGGAGATCTCTATTTTATTCACTCGGAAAAGTATCTATCTTTCTCTCTGGAAAGTGGCGCACTAGTGAGGAGGAGGAGGATCATCTGCTAGGAGACTATCTCTGTATTATTTGGTTGTATTTTGGTTGAGCCATTGCTCTCTCTATCTCTGAGGAAGTTGTGGGGTTTTTCACCTTAGGGTTTTCCCCACGGAAACTCTGTGTCTCTTGTCTCTATGCTTTTGATTCTTATGATGCTTGTGATGCTTGTCATATTATGATTGTCATGCATTGATATACTGTAGATGTTATTCTCTCAGCAAAGATCTTATAGTATTGTGATTTAATACTGAAAATTTAACATCCCCTTAGTATTAATCCACATAGAGAGTCCTCTCCAGATGAGTCAGCCTCTAGTTCTTCTCCCATCCAAGACTTGGTGCTTGCACTTCACTACTAAAAAAAAATTCCTTTGGTGATGCACAAGTCTATGATGGGCCTTTAGTGAGCATCACCAAATCCACTGATGGTGACATGCAACAAAATTTTGTCGACATAAGTAGCTTTGGTGACCATCATTAAAGGACTATTTCCATAACCGGCTTTGGTGACTAAAACAATGTCGTTATTCCTAACACTGTGATACTCATCAATTAATATTTCAACAACTTAATTAGTGACTCTCTTTCTAATTCCATCATCATTTCTATATTTGTAACTGATTTTGGTGATAGTACCATAGTTCCCATTGCCAAAACAATCTGTTGACTGTCACCAAAAATATTAACTTAATGATAAAAATCACTGGCTATCATTAAAGATCTTGACCATCACTAATGATGTTGATTTTAACCCCTAAATGAAAGGCCCAACCCCAAATGAAGTAAAATATACTACCTTGATTTATGGACATTATAAAGGAGGAAAATGTTTCATTGCTCTTGCACTAGTGGATCCTACCTAGTAAACTTGTATAAGGATAAACAAATGCAAAATTTATTTTCTTTCGAATATGAGTATGATATTCCAAACCTTGGAAGTGAGTATTGCAAAGAGTTATAACTCAACAAACTATACAACTGTAAACAAAATTTTCCATAAAATGTTTTAACCAATATACATCTACAACTAACTCACCATGCATATATAACTCAAAAGGGTAAAGATGAATATTTTTTAGAAGAGGAATAATGTAAATATGGAAAAAAAAAACAATAATGCAAGAGCATATATTACTTATACATAAAAACCCATATTCAACAAAATAGCACGAGTAGAAAATTTGGAAACCTTACATATGTATAATCAAACAAATACTTGCATGTGTTAAATTTTGTTATGTAAATATTAACAAAATCATCATACATTCTCCATGCATGGGCTTATAGAATACTATCTACACTACAAAAAAGAAACCATTTCACTTATTTAAGAATGAATTGATTGCAACTACTTCCAGAAAGCATCTACAAAATCTTACCCAAGCCAAGGTTCGATTCACCAAATGAACTAGCAGTCAAAACTATCAATATATACTATAAACAAATTTAAATTATGCAACTTAAATTCCATGAATCATATATATAAAACAATACCACATTATTTTCATGGATTTCACTTATGCATAAAGCACTTCTCAATTTTACTAATTCTGAATGGAGAAACCCACTCAAGTTCCTTGAATGTACATAATCCAATATATATAATGAGATTAATATAAATCTCACCCATTAAAATTCTCATAATACAATAAAGATCATGCAGTTAACATAACTCTCATCCATAAAAATTAACTTGTAGCATAATAATCCAAAAACCATTTCACAAACAAGGCTTACAGTTTTAAAATATGTTCCATATCCCGAATAGATCCCATAATATGTCCAAAAATATTTTTTTTTGGAAAGGTCCCTAAAATTTAACATCAGAGTCATAGACTAAAAAAATGGTAAGGACTTTTAGATATAATTATAATTTTAAAATGAAACCTTGAAATATTTAATCAAGACACTAGAATAACTAGAACTTACAATTTTGTCAATTGAGTGTAGATCAGGTGGTTGGGAGGAATGTTGTTATCCTCCCTACCTGGGTTCAAATCTAGATTTGTGACACTTGCTCCTTGGGAGACGAATTTGATTATGAAATGATTGTAACTCTAAAATACCTTGATTCTTCGGAATATCCGGTATTGGCATTCTCCTGATGGATGTATCCCTCTAACAAACAGTGAACCATCATTTAAAAAAAAACTAAAACTTACAATCCATCTAGATTTATAATATTCGCAAGCTCTCCAAGAATCGCTCCATTGATATTGTTGGAGGATATACTTCTGTAAAAGAAACAAGATTATTAGTTAGACACATTGAATATTCTTAATGCAATTCAAGGGTTTATCATGTTATATGTTAAATTGCATAGGATGTGTCCTACGACTACATACAAATATGTTAGTGTATCAAGGTTTTTTAATTCCCTAGGAATAGTCCCACTCAAATGGTTTCCATGCACATTGATACATAACAAAGGAAAGTGAAGATGCATGCTCAATATTGTTTGTTAATGCAAAATAAGAGCAACACATGAAATAGTGGTCTCTAGAATGAAACCTTCAAATTGATTTCCAACAAGATTTCTATCTCAAAAAATACAACCTCGTATTATTAAATACTTACAGCCAAAATCTAGAAGAGATCAATGATTAATGTCCAATATATTATAAGGAGGATTAAATATGTTTTTGTTCCCATTTTCTGGAAAAAAAATAGGCATAAACTTACAATTCGAATAATTGTTCCAACTTTTCCAGCTTAGGTGGAAATTTCCTAGTCAATCAGTTTTCATTTAATTACCTGCATGTGCATACAATCATTGAGTACCAAAGAGTTCTATTTTAAATAGAATGAGAGAGTACAACTTGAGAAGGATTTATGATACTATATTCTAAGATTTAAACAACGAACCACGTGGACTCCCAACAAAAGTGAAAACACCAATGACTCAATAACCATAAGCTTTATCAATATGTTCATATATGGTCTAGATGTATCCTTCAATGGGTATCCAATTGTGTCACTAATAACAATATCGTTGTAGGGATCAAACCCTTTTGGACCAGGTGACCTAGCATGATCTGATGCACCAACCTCAATGTACTTCTTCTCGTTGTCCCAAGAACCTCCAATATTGAAAGCAGAAATAGAAACCTGCACGCTAGATACAAGAATACCAACAAGGACACTTGATAGAGTTTCCATGCCAAATAAAGTACCAACATTGAGAGGTGTAAGCATCACATGGAAACCAGGTGGAATCATCTTCCTCAAGGATGCATACAATTATATATTCACACAAGATCCATAATATGGCATAAAATGACCTTCCATCAGACTTGGGATGGTGTTAAATTTCTTCCTAACCTATTCATCTATTTTCAAGGCTGCACTTATACCCACATTTTTCATTGTCATGGCAAAGAACCAATAATGAAGCATTGTTCAAAAAATTAAACCAATGAACACTTTCGGAGTTAAGCATCCATAGTTTGAATTGCTTCATGGCTAATAAAGGATCCAAATAATGCAAGTGATACATAATTCTATACATAGAGGTTCTCATTGCAAATTCCCAGGTGGGTTTATTGATTATATGGATTTTCCCTCTTTACATGTCTAACTACTAAGCCAACTCAAAATTTCTCCCTCTTTGATCATAATTCCTTAGCCTTTATTATTTTTGTTATAGCTACATAGAGGTTCCAGGTTATTTGTTTTATAGCTACATAGAGGTCTACATAGATACATAGGGATCTCATTGAGAATTCCCATGTGGGTTTATTGATTATATGGATTTACCCTCTTTACATGTATAACTATTGTGCCAACTCTAAAGTATTCCCTCTTAGATCAGAGGACCAATTAGCCTTTATTGTTTCTGTTATATCCAGTAACTTATCAAGTAGAAATAGTTTCTTTCTTGTAAACCTTGCACTAAATAGAAAGGTATTTTAACTATGATGACTAGGACCTCAAGTCCCATCCACATAGAAGTATATCATTTTCCTTCTACTTACATTTTATAGAAAATTATAACAATTATTTCCTTCTACTACCACCAAGTTCTGCACAGAGGGTTGGTCCTTCTAGGATTGCACCCAACATTTCTCGACGACCCCCACATCCTCCTACTCATCGAGTCATTGAAATTGCTCGGATGGTAGACTATGGGTTTAGCAATTTCGTTATTACATATCTTTTAGTGGATGGATTTCGACTTCCATTACAACCATACTAATATATTAATAAACCAACACCCTTTGTGAGATATAGCTTAATGCACAATTTGGTATAGTAACTCAACTTTTAGTTGATCCCGCATTGCTAGTTCTTTTTACCAAAAATGGCCTTCTTGGAGATCTTGATTCCGTGGCATAGTTCAATGGAGAAATGGTATTGTATTACCTATTTAATGTTTGAGAATATTTCAAACGAGTTACACCCTCGATGCCATAAATCATTTTATTTGACCAATAAAAATCACACATGAGCTCCAAGTATCCCAAGTGAAACTTCAAAGGAATCCAACCACTAGATGGTTTGATTAGATTGTACCATTATCGACATTGACATTGAGGCCTCATAGATAAATAATGTTATGTTTTCAATGTTAGTGAGGGGTATTAACTCCATTGAATTTGTCGATGTTGATAAGTCCAATTATTTTTAATGATAACAACTCATTTGACAAAAGGACACTAAGGACAAGAGGGTTTCCTCCATAGTCCCCTCAAAATTAATTTATCAAATTGAAAACATGAGCATTGTGGTGGAAATTCTAATTCATCCAAATGCGTAGGGAATCTTAGCCTAATGTTAGTTGAGTTTTCTACAGTATAAGATAGATATTAACCTCCTATTCCTATGGATTGGTGAGGTCCAATTTAAAACATAATGAAACAATTGTTACAATTTTCCTAATATTTAGGCATAACTTCCATGTATTTTGAGAAGGGAAGGAAGAATGAGAATTACTTGTTACAACATGCCAGTTGATGAAGCTCCTTGCTAGATGATCCTTTTAGATCCTTAAATCTCCATCAAACTTGATAAGTCATCTACTATGCATCCTCCTACTCTTCTAATGACAAAATTTAAGAAATAAAAAATTAAATATAATTGCCTACCAATTAATTTTCAAAATAAATTTGGTGAGGGGTGGGGAACTGAATCAATTCATATTAATTCAAAGAGAGATATAATTACAATCTTTTATTTGAATATTATTTCTCCCCCCTTTCTTTAGATCCACTCCTCCATGTTCCATGCCCTTGATCACAAAAAACCTTTGAAGCAAAGGATTTCCTTGCCTTCAATCCATTAACAAACTTTTCTCTATTCATCTCTCCTTTACTTCACCGCAACTTCCTCCTTTTATAGTTGTAGGATTTAGGTGTTCATAAAAAAATTAGTAATGTGGGATATAACCTTAGTTCTTCATTTTGATATATTTCCTTAAAAACCACTTTTCAATAGCTTTCCAAGCACTTGAATGATTAATTCAAGATTTCAGGCTTAATTAATACATATGCCATGTCTTTCTTTCCACTCTTAGCTAGTGTAGACTAGATATTAGATTATGGTGGGAAATTCAATCACTAAATATTTCCCCTTCTAGGATACTTGTGTCTTGACTAAAATATTCCATTTGTGGAAGTGGTGGTTAGGTTAAGAGATCATGTCTCTTATTGCACTTTATTTTTGTCTTCATGTTGCGGGAAAATAGTAAATTGTGTTTCCGACGATCACTATTTAAGGGTCTTAATTTGACTGTTAAGAGATGCCCCCTAATGTGTGAGGTTGGAAGCAATTCTTAGGGATGGAATACATTATCTCTTACACTCTTTTAGTGATTAGGCCCAAAGGAAAAAAGGATTAGGATCATGGACGTGGGAGTTGGAAAAGAATATGCAAGTAAAACAAGGTAATTTTGAAAATATACAATATCTTCCTAAGGTGAGTATACATGTGCTTAGCAGTAAAAAAACATGGCCATCAACAATACATAGTGGATCCCTATGAAAAGTACTTTTTTTTAGAAATATAAACATGCACTTTAATGAGTGCGAGATATCAAGGTCTTCATAATAATATGACATGGCTATTTGATCTTGTGCAATTGTCAAATTCTATATGTGTCACAGGTTGACCTAGATTACTAGAGCAGGCTTCACTTAGAATTTACCAAATATTGACAGGAAAATAGAAGAAATATGAAGAAAATATTAAGTAGAACATAAGAGAAAAACACTCATGTGGAATGATATTCCATTGCATTATTGTTCAACAACATGTGTAAAATATATAGATGCTCTCAGGAGGAAAAATCGAGGGTCTTAGTGGCAAGTTGAGTAGCTCACATTAATTATAGGATTAGTGGAGTAATTCCCCCAATATAATACATTGTGCCAAGTGTAACTCCTGTATTGGGTTGTAATGAGGTCCAATGAAACTATGAGGACCATGAGGAAGTTAGGAAAGTCAATAAATGTTCATGGAATCATTATGAGGTCGAATTAGGTGGTTTAAGGCTTTGGTAGTGGCCATTAATGAGCAATTTGACTATTTTTAGTGCATTAGCACCCTTGGTCCAACCTTATCCCATAAAAGAAGGAAGTGGGGCACCTCCTTCATTAAATTCATTAAGTAGGGTGCCTTTGACTCCCCCGGAACAAGGAAATGGGCACACTTGTGGAAAAAATTAGCTATAATGACAAACCACTAGTCTAATATGTGGACAAATCCCCTAGACTAGGCACTATGAAGCCAAACCATGGAACAACTTACATTAAACACTTGGAACCTTAGGCAAGGATTATTAACCTAGGTCTACATAAGAATTATGTTCCAACACCTCCCCTTAATCCAAAATAGTTGTAAGAAAATAAAATTATTATGAGGGCCCAAGCAACAAAGGCTTATGGCCACCCTTTACATTATTAATCCATGTAAGTGAGGAAAGAGGAAAGAGGAAAAACCACTTGGGGAAAATCCTCCCTAAAAAATGGACATGAAAGAGAAACCAAAGACTGAATGCACTCCAAACTAGATGAATATGTGTGGAGGAATCTTATTCTTTGGAAGAAGAGGAATGTGCTCAAGTAGATCATATACATGTACAACTGCATGATGGAAACTGATCCATGTAGAACAACTGAGTAACACTGATAGTATGGTGAAGGATTCTCTTCATACTTTATCTTCAAACAAACCAGGGTGTTGGGTGCAAAGGAGACTTGATAAGCTTGAGAATATGTGACCCCAAGCGAATCATAAGGATATTGAAGCATCAAATTCAAATCATGAGATTTGTAATCAACTCCAAGAAAGGGGAACAAGAGTCCCAAGTGTTCCAATGTGATGGATAGGGATTCTCCATATTCAAATGAACTTGAAGAAATTCTTTTAGTGATGGTGTAGGAATACATAGGAATCAAAAGAGTGTGAAGCAATGATATATCTTGACTTGAATTCCAAACTTATCCTTGACCATCTTTAGAACCAATACTCTCATGTGAAGAATAAACCAATACATTCGTAATAGAATACATAGAGGAGAAAGACGTGGAATGGAGAGGCATCTCTTCAATAGTATTGATGGCAGAAATTCATATTTTATCTTTGTGAAAAAGAACTTCATGGAAAACAAAGGAATCCACAGAGGAAGAAAGTTGAGTTGTCTTTCCCTTTGGCCACATTAGGACATGGCCATCCACAAATGCAACCCTCATACCTTTTGCATCCAATGCAGAGATGGAGAGCAAGTTCTTCTTGAGCCGAGGTACATAAAGGACTTCTTTCATCTTCAAAGATTTTCGAGAATCTAGGTTGTAGGAGGCTTCACCACTTCCTTTGATTGGGTATTGATAATCATACCCAAGTTTCACCTTATGGGGTGATTCATGTTCAGATAGATTCACAAAATATTCCTTAAACCCAGTCATGTGTTTGGAATCCCCACTGTCAATCAACCAATCATTACAACCATGGGAGATAGTACCCGTGAGAGCGGAAATTACAACATACTCTTCTTCGCTTGAAGAGTCATCATCACTATCACTTTCTGCCCTAGCCGTCTTCTTGGGCGTTCATCATCTTCGGCAGCATGAGCATGATATCTTATTTTTTTATTCTTCTTCTTCTTATTGAAGTTGTTGTTGTTGTCTTTCTTCTTCTTGGGACAATCTAAAGCAAAGTGTCCCTTTTCATTGCAATTGAAGCATCTAAGATCTTTCTTATCTTTATGATAATGGTGGTGTGAGAATCTTATGTTATGAGATGATTCCTTCTTGGAATTTCCTTTCTTGGCATGTGCTGTGAGAGCTTGATCTTCATTTCCCATCTTTTCTTCTTGAGCCACAAGCCTAGCTTCTTCTTGAGAGCATTCTTCCCACAATCTGTTGTAGGAGATCAACTTCTTCCTTGCACAGATTCCTTGAATAAAGGAATCCCATTAACTGGGTAGGCCATTTAGAGTGGTCATAACCACTTCACCATTCTCCACCATTTCATCCACTGCTTCTAGTTGTTCCTTGATCTAGGAGACCTTTGAAATATAAGATTGAATGGTTTCTCCATTCTGAAACTTTACTCCTTTCAATTGGTTCCATAGGGTCATCTTCTAATTTATGTTCTTCCCTTCGAATAGCTTGGTCAAAGAGTCAAACATCTCCTTGGGTGTCTTTAGAGAAGACACATGGGGTATGAGATGGTCTTTGATAGAATCAACAATGATTCTCTTTTCCTTTACCAAGTTTTTCTTATGCAATACCTTAGCCTCTTCATCCTCTGGGATAGGGATGTCTTCTTTTACATATGAGTCCAACTCATTCTCTTCCAGGATTAACCCAATCCTATACTTCCAAGCTCGGAAGTTATCAGCTCATTCAAGCTTATCCTCAAGCTTGGTGTGGTGAGACATATTAAAGAGTACTTCAAATGGAAATAGAAAAGATTTAGTTCTTACCACTTGAAATGCTGAAAACTGGATCTGGTCCTGGATTAGGGTTTGTCGAAAAAACCTTAAAAATTCAAAATATGAATTTCAATTTTTTGAAAGGATAGAAAGATGTGCCTTGATGAGTTGATCAACCTGGTGTATTCAGAATTTGAGATCAACAAAGCTTTACCCTTCATATTTGCCTTTTTGTCCTCCCGGGTTTAATAGGGAGAGCCCTGAATTAGGGTTTGAGTTTCTCGAAGATCTACCTAGCCAAAAATCTCGATCCAAAGCTCTAAACTTTGATTTTTGCAAGGAGCTTCCAGCTATGTCTTCAGATTTCAGAAATTCCTATTTTTGTGGAAACCATAATTTTTAGGGCCAAATCTGAAAATGCTTAGAATTTAATTCTGATTGGACAGATAGATTCTCCTTGATGAGTAGAGTCAATCTACTATACTGCTTTTCCAAACACTGTGGAGAGAAACTCAATAAAGAAGAAACTCAAGTTTTCGTCACTGCAAAATGTCTTCTTCTCAGGTTAGCTCTGATACCATGTTAAATTTTGAGCATTAATTCACAATACTCTAGGAGCTTCACTAAGAGAATAACATATACAGTATATCAATGCATAACAATCATAATAAGCATCACAAGCATCACAAGAATCTAAAGCATGAGAGACAAGAGACACAGAGTTTCCGTGGGGAAAACACTAAGGTGAAAAACCCCACAAATTGCTCAAAGATAGAGAGAGAAATGGCTCAACCAAAGTACAACCAAAATACACTTGAGATAATCTCTTAGAAACAGATGATCCTCCTCCTCACTAGTGCGCCACTTTTTGAGTGAGAGAGAGATGACTTTCCAAATGATCTAAATAGAGATCACCTGATCTCTATTTATACTAACCTGTTTGCCCAGTGACCTTATGGGGCCGACTTGTCTAGCTAGGTACATCCACATTATAATATATATATTTCAGGGCCGACTGCACACATGGTGGTCTAATAACACATCGGCAAGTACACACACTTGCGACACTTGTCAATCAGCAAAGAGGTTTCATTCTAGATAAGTACCAATGGAATGTTGTACAGTGCCATAGGCCACTAACCCATCACATGCATATTAGTAATATACTATTCATTAATGCAATTATTCTAATATGCATAATACACAACCTAATAGGAACATAAACATATACATCATTGAATAACATTATGTAAGAAATTAAAATTCAAATACTTATCTTTGTTTGGTTGTTGGGTGGACTCCCTCTTAATGTTTGCAACTCCATTATGATGTGGATTGTGAGAAGTGGTCAACTCCCTCTGAATATCTGCATCCTTGCAGAAACTGCTGAAGTGTGCTCCTTTGTTTTCTTGCAGGAAGAACTGGAGTGTGCTCCCTCTTGATCTTTGCTTCCTGGATTATCTATCCTTGAACTTACATCCATCCTTAATCACTATGCATGCTTATTAGTATCATCATTGTGATATCCTTGAGGTCTCATACATAATCACACATTTATTAGTATAATCTTAATACTATCAAAACACAATAATCTTAAACATGTATATTCATGATCATTCACAGATAATAAACATTAGTATTCAAGGTTTTAGGGAAGTCTTCTTTTACTCATGCATATTCTTATTTGATCATAGGACTCTTCTGATTAGTTAAATCATCAATGCATAAACCCGTGATTACTCAAACCTATACCTTCATGATTCTTCTGGTTAGTGATATCATCAATTATGGTAAGAAACATAATATGCATACAGCCATGACTATTCAAACCTATGACTTCATGAATAATCATTATCAACAACACAACAGTATAAGATCCTAACACAAGGTAGGATTCTAGCTTGATATAGGAAAAACATACCTGGATTAGCATGCTAGCTAGTTATGTCTAAGATACCCACATAATGTCTTCTGGTTCTCTTCAGTGACTTGTGCTAGTAACCTGCATGTCTCATAAGTTGACCATTGTAGAACTAAGTTATACATACCTCGAAAGTAGATCTTCTATGTGATCCATGACAATGGATGAATCTTTGTCTTCATGTCACCATGAGCATATGTTCTTGAAGTAGAACATGATTTGACTTTCTTGGTGTACTTGTCGATATTGCTTGTAATCTTCTTATGTAAGGCCTTAGACTCATCTCCCTCTGAAACAAGAACTTCTTCACTTATACAGGTGACCAATCCATCTTCTTCTAGGATTAACCCAATCCACTTGATTTGCAAGAACTGGATCTAGAGCTGGATTAGGGTTTGTCAGAGAAACTCCAAAAATTCAAACTTTGAATTTCAAACTTTCGAAAGGATAGAAATATGCGCCTTGATGAGCTAATCAAGCTGGTATGTTCAGAATTTGAAAACTGCAAAGTTTCACTCCTCAATTTTGCCTTTGAAACTTCCGGATTCACTAGACGTGACCCCAAACTGGGGTTTGATGAAGCCCACTCTTCTACCCCATCAAAAGGTTTAATCCAAAGATCTAAATTTCTATTTTTATGAGGAGCTTACAACCGTGGTCACAGATTTAAAAAATTCCCATTTTTGCAAAAGCCCTAATTTTCCACTTTTCTGATCAAAGTCCCGAACTAGGGTTTGATCAAGCACGGCCTTCTTCCCAACCAAAAATTCTGATCTTGGTCTCTAAATTTTGATTTTGATGAGTATCATTCAGCCATGGTCTCCGATTACAAAAATTCCAACTTTATCCAAAACCCTAAATTATGGAAGCCATGAATGAAGTTACTCAAAAATAATTCTGTTTTGACAGAAATATGTACCTGATTGTTTCTGGTGTAACTCCAAACTTTTCGATCCACGGGGTCTAAAACATTTTCCTAAGATAGCCTGACCAATTATCTTTCCATCCTAACAGGTCTGACCTCAATTGGATTTTATGAGAGAGTTATGCCAAGTGTCACAACGTGACCTGTTTATGGGATAATACAGGAGAGCAAACTTGTACGGCGTGCGACGTGTCACTGGTTAAACTTCGGCCTCTGAAATTTTTTTCTAAGATAGCTCGACCTATTATATTTCCATTCTGACAGGTATAACCTCAATTGGATTCTCTGAGAGAGAGTTATGCCAAGTGTCGCAACATGACCTGTTTATGGGATAATATAGGAGAGCGAACTTGTACGGCGTTCCATGTGTCACTGATTCAACTTCGGCATCTGAAATTTTTTTTGAGATAGTATAGTCTGTGTACTATCTATCACATTTTACAAAATTTCATTTGGAGCTTCCTAGCCCACGTTATGACCTTTTTCCCAAGGTCACCTGATTTTGAATCAGATATGGAAGAGGCAGAAACCCTATATTGTATAGATCATAAATCACAAAGTACAATGAATTAGAGGTTGTCCTTTGGACACAAGGTACATGGGGAACTGATCTTCGACCTGTAAAAGTTTCATATCCAAAAACTTCATGAAAACGGATTTATAGCGAAAGTGCTACGATGACGGGTTTTTTCTATATCAAGCCCTAGCATCATAAGTGTAACAAGTGTCATACATGCCATATCATGCCTTCTTTCAGGATAGCTCTGATCCCATGTTAAATTTTCAGAATTTACTTCAATCTGATCTAGGATCTTAACTGAGAGAACAACATGTATAGCAAATCTACAGCATATCAATCATGGACACAATAATGCAAGCACACAAGAGACACAGAGTTTACTTGGGGAAAACCATAAAGGTGAAAAACCCCAATAACTTCCTCAGAGATAGATAGAGCAATGATACAATTAGAATACAAGAGATAATCTTCTCCTAGTAGCAAAGCCTCCTCCTCCACAAGTGTGCCACTCTCCCAAGTGTGAGTGAGAGAATAGAATGTGTAAAATGAGAGAGACACACTCTCTATTTATACACTAACTTGACTTGACCTTTACTCAACTAGGTCGACCTCAACTTAACCACTTAACGTAATGCTGACTGGGAAGACCCCCACTAGGGTGGTCTAATAACCTTTTGACCCACATGACTTGTATAGGGCCGACCCCAACAAGGTGGTCTAATAACCCATCAAGTATAAGTTACAACACTTACAATATAAATGACGACACTTCCGTATAGAGGAATAATAACATCTCTATAGGAATACAATATACATATATGTGAAATGCATTTCGAAGTTACATATACATCAACAGTATCCAATAGGGAGAGGTGAGGGGGTTGTGGATATGAACCATATGCTTCCAAATGTCATATTGTGAACCCATTTGACTTTCCTTGCTGACATTTAATTCTGTTGTAAGGAAGTTGTTGAAGATTTCAGTCCATGGCTTCAATGGAGCATGGAAAGCCCAGAAATTTGTATGGAAGAGTATGGATTCTGTTTTCTTATACCACAAGTCACTCTACCTCTTGGGAGTTGCTTCTTCCTCACTCCCATTCCATTGTTTAAGATGCCAGCATCAATTCTCATCCATTACGAATGCCCAACAATGAGAAAAACTAGAAATCGCAACTTTGCAAGAACCCACGTTTTGAAAAGCCATAAATGCCCATAATTGGTATTTGACAGTGAAATCCAATGGGGAATCCATAGATATGAACCTTGGGGCAAAATTGAGAGTATTAGATACCCCAAAATCCATTGGAAAACCTATTTTTTATAGCCCAGAAAACCAGTGACGGAATTGAGTTACTTGATGACAGAATTGTGAGAAATCCAATTGTGGGTGTTTGAACAGAGGATTGGATTGCTTGAATTTAGCTTGAGATGTCTGTAGCTCTAGGGTTGAGCTCACTGGCTTAGCATCCTCCTTCTTTTCTTATTGGATGCTTGATAAACACAACTGTGTGCTGGCTTAGCATGACTATTTGAGTGAAACCATGACTATGAGTGAGCCCATCTAGTTCTTCCTTAGTGGATACACAACCAAGCTCGGGGGTGGTCTCTCGGCTGAAAGAATACAAGCTGGATAGAGACCTATGGTTGGGTGGAACGTTGCTTTCCCATAGCCAATTGTTTGGACAGATTCATATTAAAGATAAGTATTCTATGTGGTTTAAATTGTGATCATTTTGTGTTTTGTTTTGCATGTTTAATTATTCATGTTAATTGAATGAAATGATTATCTTAAGCTAGTTGGCATGAAGTCTGTGCATAACATGAGAATGGGATTGATTATTGTATGATTGTTTCATTATTTCACCTGGAAGAAATAGGCTGATGCATCTCCTTCTACGTGTATGTTATTATGGTTATTTCGCTTTGTTTATTATTTGAGTTGTGTTAATTCTATATTTTGCAGTGTCTAAATTAATGACTGTTGTTTATATGCTAAATGCATGATGAAACTGTGTGCATATATAGTGTTTAATTCTGTTGTGATTGCTGAGTATGAATATGTATGCACAAGTTTTATTTATCCATGCATTTCTTAGTAATGAATGGGGCTGACATTGTCAATAAGCTCAGTATGTTTGGTCATGTTCCCTCTCTTGCAACGGATCGACGGGAGGGGACGTGACAGAGTGGTATTAGAGTCAGGTTGCAGCACTGGGGTTGCTTGGGCCAAACTCTGAGTTTGTAGGCAGGTAACAAAATGTTTCAACATGGTATTGGTGAAGTTTGGGGCATCATTTTGATATGCAAAAATGGCAGAATAAGAGTTCTTAGATGTGGTAGAGTATCACACCAGTGCATAGAGCTCTCCAAGAGATTTCCAATGGTACCAAAATTGCCTTATTTGGTTAAGGGATGAGGGAGATATGAGCCCCGCAAGCGCACAGATTGCGCACAGGTTACGCGCAGGTTGCACACAGATTGCACGTAGGTTGTGCATAGATTCCATGCAGATTACATGTAGGTTGCGCACAGATTGCGTGCAGGTTGTGCATAGGTTGCTCACATATTGCGCATAAATTGTGCATAGGTTGTGCACAGATTGCACTCAGATTGTGCGTAGGTTGCGCACAGGTTGTGCGTAGGTTGTGTGCAGGTTGTGTACAGGTTGCGCATAGGTTGTGCGTAGGTGGCACAGAGGTTGCACACAGGTGGTTCATAGCTTGTGCGTAGGTGGCACAGAGGTTGTGCACAAGTTGCGCAGAGGTTGTGCGCAGGGGGCGCACAGGTTGTGCGTAGGTGGCACACAGGTTTCGCACAGGTTGCGCACAGGTAGTGCGCAGGTGGCGCACAAGTGGCGCATAGGTTGTGTGCAGGTTGTGCACAGGTTGTGCGCAGGGGGCGCACAAGTTGTGCACAGGTTGTGTGTAGGTGGAGAACATGTGGCTCGTAGTTTGTCTAGGTGGTGCATAGGTTGTGCATAGATTGCGCAGGTGGTGCACAAGTTTCACAGGTTGCAGAGGGGTTTAAAAAAAAAAAAGGAAAAGTAGTCAAACCCAGAAATTCATAAAAGATGGATGGCAAATCAGAACAGAGATCCGCAAGTTTCTGAGTGTTCCTTGTTATATGGACTAACTTCGCTTGGAAGAAAAGTTTTCCTGATTTCTTCTAGATTTACTTCTACAGGTCGCTGAAGTTGGTCTTCCATGATGTTTTACAACTGTGTAAAAGTGAAGAATTTTGGTGAAAATTGTCATTTTTGAAGTAATGTAACTTCCACCCCCGATGTCAGAATGGAGCACAGGGATAGGAATTGGAAAGCTTATCCAACGGGAAATAATGGTGCATAGTTATAATTTGAATGAGGTTATCATACACCATATATTTGTAGTGTAGAAAAGTGCCAGTGGCTGTTTTGACAAATTGTTGTCGATATGGGCAATTTCTAGAATTGCATGCCTAGAAGTAGCAGAGACCCTGAAATCGAACAAGTTATGATGTGGAAGAGAAAGATCATGCAAAGATGAGGGATTGAAAAGGGATAATTCCTTAACCCATTTCTTGCTAACTATATTTATATTTTATAATCTTTATGTACATAAAATTATGGCATGAGAATTCTGAAAATACAAGAGATTAGATGAGTGGCATGAATATGCATTGGTTGGAATATTAATAAATATTGCACAGTGCATGAGCAGATTTTTGTGCACACATATGATATTACATATTAGTAAAAATAGTGAGGTTCTACATATGCAATGAACCACTAATGGTAAATATTGTGGTTGATAATCACTATTGGTGTTGCTTTTGGTTGTAGGACCAAAGACAACAGAAGCATGGCTAAATATGTTGATGATGTTGTTGCATGAGGGAAACAACCTTATGAAGAAAAGGTTAGGGAAACAAATCCATGATCAAGAGGTTGGTGGAAGAATTCTATAATCCTCTGCAAGAGACCAACGGATCAGGTAACATCAAAGGTCTAAATGGAAGCCATGCAAGTAATGGTTTACTTATGATGATTGCATAAGTGTTGAAAGAGGATTGGGTAAGAATCCCTTGAACCATATTTAATAATCATAAAATGGTATGCATTTATAGATGAAATGCATTCATGTGAATTCCATACTACCATAGTGTGGTGGAGCATGGAGTGGCGAAGGAAAGAGGGTTCATACCATGTGACTGTTTAGAAATTTAGAGTGCATTCATATAAAATATATTGTGCCATGTGTATGCTGGTTATGAGCTTAATAATCAAAGCATGTGAGGACTGGTGGTCTTGATTATGGTAATGCATGCTATATGAGGTGGTCATGTTTCGGCCATAATATGTTTGAATGCATAATATTCATGAACCAAAGCAAGGTAGCATTGAGTGAATATGCATTAAGAAATTTTATAAATCTTATTGTTATGCCTTGAATGAATGCACTTGAAAATCTTGTGTAAAAATTGTAGATGTGCATGCATGTGGGTGGATGCACATTTTGTGATGCATTGCGTGAATGCACGGTTGTGATGTGTATGATTCATTGCAATTAGATAATAGATGAAACGATGAATTGTCAAAATTAATGAGATCATTTCATGAGCTGATATGAATGCAGAATAGTAAGTGCATGAAGAGGGCAGTCATGATCGATGGGCTATCGGAATACTCTGTGGAAGGGTAGAGTTGTATAAATCATAGGACCGAGAAATTATGAGTATGTAAAAGTTTCATTTAAATTGCATGAATGATGTGACTGTACGTTGCAATTTTAGGATGATAATGATGCACGTGAAGTAAATGAGTTTTGGTGATATTGATATGTTAACAGCTCGAAGTGTTTGAATTATGGAATGTTATAATTCTGAAAATGCTTCAATGACTATTGCAACAATGAAACATTATATGCATGGAGACTTACAAGTGTTTGGCTGGTTGAAGTTTTTGATTACAGGTAGATTGTTCAAGGCATGTCAATGAGGGTAAGACCATGATGAAGGATGGAATATACCATGTGAAAGAGCCAAACCTCATGAGAAGGATCTCATGGCTGTGAAATAGTTATGTGTAGAACAAATTGTCAATTCAGATTTGTAAATCTCAGATTTGGAATTTTGCTAATAAATTACTAATGACTATTTGGCTTATATAAAATGTGTCAGGAGGACTTACTGTAAGTGGATTCTCATGTATGGAAGTGGGCATAAGACCATGATGGGAAGAGTGGTGTCACTTACAAGAGCCAAACAATATGAGGCTGACCTTATGGCTGAAACAAATCAATTTATGTAGCAGACCGAACTATAAATTCATATTGAATTTAATTATTAATGCTATTGACTGATTATGGAAATCAGATTTGAATTTTAATGTAAAATGTTGCTGACTGTTTGGCCATTTAATAAGTGTGCCAGGAAGACACATTGCAGTAAGACCATGAGAGAGGGCCAGCAGAAGCCAAACTTCATGGGCAGGGATTTCATGATTTGGAAATGGGTTTCGGGTGAAACGCCATTAGACATTATTAATGTCTCATCCGCACTGCATGATTGGTGAAGAACATGAGTGAGATGGTGAAGATTATGTCAATAAGATATATGAGAGTTATGTAACATCAAAAGGAGTTGGGATGTAAAACCAAGAGACTGTCAACTCAGAGAAGGAGCCCCCATTCCTCATTAGTGAAGAGAAATTACATTTGCAAAATGGATAAGTGTTCTGTAAAGCTAGACTGATATATATATATATATGTATATGGGCATCTCTAAGTGTTAGAATTACTATGCAGAGCATATTCCATTTGTTTATATTATTCAGACTGCTTGAAGTATGATTAGGACCTACACAGTTCACATCAGTGAGGAGTGCACACCTTTCTGGTGCTGAGTTATGTTAGGGATGCCAATATTGACTATACCCTAAGGGAATGGACGCATTCCTGGTGTTTCAATATTGGATAGTGAATGTTATGAAATATGTTTATAGTTTTAGAGCAGCAATACTGATGAGCTTGCTTATCCATCTTGTGTTGTCAGCTTATACATATGCAAATTGGTGTTTCACATTAAAAATAAAAGTGAATAAAAGGGTACTCAAGAGGACTGTATGAGCTGTGGTAACCTTTGTGTAGTGTGAGTGGGTATCATGGGGCCATGATAGCCTGCAATTAAGAAAGTCACCTAAAGAGTTCCTAAAGGGAACTGTTGGTTTGCACAAGAGAAGGAGTGCCATCCTTTTGTGGGTGAAGAGTTGTTATGCGCATGAAGGGTCATGACATGTGTGAAAGTCTGATGCGAGACTTATGCAGAGTAGTAGAGCCTTGACCTATAATGGTCGGTGGCGCAATTTCCTTCCATTGGTTGATGACCCAGACGGATGTGTTGGCTCGGCAATGGAGAGGGCCAACCAAGTATGGGACTGGTTGGGAACCACCAAATGATTGGTAAATCTAGTCGGCGTAAAGGTGTACTGGTAGGGAATTAATTATTTGATATTTTGGAGCATCCTGCGTGCTGGAAAAACATCCCAGTCCACAGAAGGATCCCAAGGCTTGTAAAGAAAAGAAGGACCCTGTGGAGTAGAGAGGAAATGCATAATACATATAAGTATTCATTTCCATTTATTTCTTGTTTGGAATAATAAAGATTTCAGGTATAAGTATTCTAATAGCTAAGCCGATACATTGTTGTTTCTTGGTTGGAAATGCTTAATACAAGAAGCAAGGACCTTGAAAGAACTATAAATTGCTTGGTAAATCTAGAGAGTGACTAGTTGAGCATTAACTATTTGATGTTGTGGATTAGCCTGCATGCTGGCCGAACATGCAAGACTATTTGATGTTGTGGAGCAGCCTGCATGTTGTCCGAACATGCAAGACTATTTGATGTTGTGGAGCAGCTTGTGTGTTGGCCAAACATCCAAGATTATTTGATGTTTTCAAGCAGTCTGCGTGCTGGCCGAACATCCAGGATTACTTGATGTTGTGGAGCAACCTGTGTGCTGGCCGAACATCTAAGATTATTTGATGTTGTGGAGAAGCCTGCACGCTGGCCAAACATCCAAGTCCATAGGTGATCCCAAGGCTTGCAAAGCAAAGCAGGACCTTGTGGACCAGAGAAGAAATGCACAATACAGATAAGTATTTGATTATCTTGCAACTTCTTTCTTATGAATATACATGTATATATGATTTGGGTTATGATTTCTTAAACTCTTGTTTAGAGATAAAACCTATGAAAATAAAATAAACATGTGAATTGATTCGATGTTTGGGTGTAGGTATTGCTGTAAGCAAGGACTATGAAAGTAGCTTAAGGATGCATGTGGACATGCAACTATCCTAAAAGAGCTCAGCATGAGCAGTAATGAAAGATGGGGCTCGTGGAACTATGTGAGTCCTAGTAGCCAAAAGAGTTGTAGACAAACCATCTGGAGGGACTCTATGGTTGAGAGGTCCATATATACCATAGACACTAAGTGTCATAGCCAAGAAGGGAAGGTCAAGCATTCATGTTGAAGTGAAAGAGACTAGGAGCATGAAAACCACAGCAGTGGTGTGGGTTCCAGAATGGAACAAGACAAAGAGGAGAAAAATCTTACTACTCTCTCTTTCCTTTTTATTGATGCATTTATAAAAACAGAAAATTGTTGAATGCATGTATGGTTGAAAGTAGAGTGTGTTTATTTGCTTGAAATAAATTGTGAATGTTGAAGTGGTTAATTCCCTATGAAAGAATGGACATGAATGAGCTTATGTGCCTGTTGGGCAAGCATGAAAAGTATGAAAGTCTCATGGATAAAGCATGGACTACACATGTCAATTGGAAATTAATTAACTGATTTTAATGTTTATATTTTTCTTGGCCTAACAGAAATTATAATGATGAATTTCACAGGTGGGAAAGTGAAACTGATTTGTGGCAGCGATTGCAAAGCAAGTGTTGCTTGTAATCAAAGTGAGAACCAGTTGCACCCAAATACCATGGCAACAGACCATAGGCTATTGGAATTGATTGAAAGTCTTCTTCAAACAATTTCCAAGACCTATGAAAACCTTGGAGAAATGCTCAAGATACAGAAGAAGCAGAATGAGATGAACCACAAGGTCTTGCAGGACTCTAGTTGTTTGCAAAGGGAGGTAAAAAGCATTTTTGAAGCAATCAGCAGTAGAGGAGACATTGGGTCAATGAAGAGGCATTCATCTAATTGGTCCATTAATAAACGTTCCAGGCATGAAGACTCAAAGGAAATTGAGTAGGAAAAGATAAAGCAACCACTAAAATGTTGGAAATGTGGAGGAAATCATTGCCGCCGCAACTTCCCAACAAAGGAATAACAAGAGGGTAGCAGCCATAAAGTTTTTCGACTTGTGAATGAGCTGGAAGGTCAGAACCAGTAGGAGTAGTTCGTGGAAGCCAAAGGACTTGGTCCTGAAAGTTCAAAGTAAAGGATAGAGCGTAGGGAAGACCTACAAAGTTTTTTGAAATTTTGCACAAGTGCAAATTGCATATGCATTCCTAAGTATTTGAACACCGAGGATGGTGTTATTCTAAGGGGGAGGGGATTGTAATACCCCATTTTGACCCTTAGGATATATTAGCTTTTAATGTAAATATTGTATACATGTGATGTATATTTTCCTAGCATGGAGCTCAAGCCCAAGGCCCCGCTAGTGGATGCTCGTATTTTATTTAAATTGAAAGTATTTGATAGTATGTTATCCATGTGTTGTTAAGCCATGGAAATTGTAAAAATGTTGTAAATCAAATATCATGCAATAAAATACCAAAATTGGCTATGGAAGCAACGAATGAGAAGGGGCCATGTGTATCCACTAGAGAGAGGTGAGGGGGTTGTGGGGATGAACCATATGATTCCAAATTCCATCTTGTGAACCCATTTGACTTTCCATGCTGACATTTAATTATGTTGTAAGGAAGTTGTTGAAGATTTCAGTTGATGGCTTCAATGGAGCATGGGCAGCCCAGAAATTTGTATGGCAGAGTATGGACTCTTTTTTCTTGTACCAAAAGTCACCCTACCTCTTGAGAGTTACTTCTTCCCCACTCCAATTCCATTGTTGAAGATTCCAACATTAGTTTTCATCCATTACGAATGCCCAGCAGTGAGAAAAACCAGAAATCGCAACTTTGCAAGAACCCACATTTTGAAGAGCCATAAATGCCAAGAATTGGTATTTGATAGTGAAATCCAATGGGGGATCCATAGATATGAACCTTGGCGCGAAATTGAGAGTATAGATACCCCAAAATCCATTGAAAAACCTAGTTTTTATAGCCCAGAAAACCAATGACGGAATTGACTTACTTAATGACAGAATTTTGAGAAATCCAAGTGTGGATATTTGAACAGAGGATTGGATTGCTTGAATTTAGCTTGAGATATTTGTAGCTTTGGGGTTGAGCTCACTAGCTTAGCATCCTCCTTTTCTTATTGCATGCTTGATAAACCCAACTGTGTGTTGCCTTAGCATGACGGTTTGAGTGAAACCATGGCTGTGAGTGAGCCCATCTAGTTCCTCCTTAGTGGATAGACAACCTAGATCGAGGGTGGTCTCTCGGCTGAAAGAATACAGGCTGGAAAGAGACCTATGTTTGGGTGGAATGTTGCTCTCCCATAGCCATGTGTTTGGACAGTTTCATCTTAAAGATAAGTATTCTCTATGGTTTAAATTGTGATCATTTTGTGTTCTATTTTGCATGTTTAATTATTCTTCTTAATTGAATGAAATGATTATCTTAAGCTAGTTGGCATGAAGCCTGTGCATAGCATGAGAATGGGATTGATTATTGTATGATTGTTTCATTATTCCTCCTTGAAGAAATAAGCAAATGCATGTCCTTCTGCGTGTATGTTATTATGGTTATTTTGCTGTGTTTATTATTTGAGTTGTGTTAATTCTATGTTATGCAATGTATTAAATAATGAAAATTGTTTATATGTTGAATGCATGATGAAACTATGTGCATATATAGTGTTTAATTCCATTGTGCTTGCTGAGTATGAATATGTATGCACAAGTTTTATTTATCCATGCATTTCTTAGTAATGAATGGGGCTGAGATTGTCAATAAGCCCGGTGTGTTTGGTCATGTTCCCTCCCTTGCAACGGATCGACGGGAGGGGACGTGACACATAACCACCACTCTCTCTCTTTCTATCCATCCCTCCCTAAACACCTAACCCCAAATATCTCTATATCCCTCTAAATCCCCAACCCTAAATCTCTTTATATCTGTGTAAACCCTGAAACCTAAATGTCTATCTTTCTGTCTATCCCCGTCTGTTTAAACCCCCAACCTCCAATTTCTCTCTCTCTCTCTAAATCCTTAACACTTAATATATATATCTCTTTCTATACGACTAATCGCAGTCTCTCTCTCTCTCTGTCTGTCTCTCTCTGTAAACCACTAATGTCCAATCCATCTCTCTCTTTCTAAATCCCTAACCTCCAATCTCTCTCCCTCTCTCCCTCTCTTTCTCCAAACCTGTAACCCCTAACCCACAATCTACATATCTATCCCTCTATAAACCCTTAACCCACAATCTCTCTCTCTCTCTCTCTCTCTAAATCCTTAACCCATAATCTCTCTCTCTCTCTCTTCAAACCCCTAACCCATAATTTCTCTCTCTCTCTCTCCAAACCCCTAACCCATAATTTCTCTCTCTCTCTCTCTCTCTCTCTCTCTCTAAACACATAAACCACAAGTTCTCTCTCTCCCATTCCCCCAATCCTCACCCTCCTACACCCCCCCCCCCCCCACTGTACTATATCTATCTCTCTCCCACACCACTAACCATCCATACTCCCCCGTGATCTATAACTTTATCTCTAAATCCATATTAACCCCCAATCCCTCAATCTATCTAAGCCCCTAACCCCCATTCTCTCTCTAATCCCCTAACCTCCAATCTCTCTCTCTCTAAATCCCTAAAACCCATAATCTCTCACTCTCTAAATACCAAACCCACAAACTCTCTCTCTCCCACTCACTCTCTTTAAATCCATAACCCACAAACTCTCTCTCTCCCTCAAGCAGTAAGCACCAATCCCTTTTTAAATCCATAACACCCAATATCTCTCTATAAATTTCTAAACACCAATCTCTCCCTTTCTATATCTCTTTGTTTAAAACCCTAAGCCCCAATCTCTCTATCTCTCTCCAAACACCTAACCCCCAATCTCTCTTATTCTATCCCCATATCTCTAAACCCCTAACCTCCAATATCTCTCTCTCTCTCTCTAGCACCACATTTCCCTAACCCCTTTCCTCTGTCTCTCATCCTTTTCCTAACTCTCATTCTCTCTCTCTCACTCTGTCTCTTTGGCCCCGCCTTTCTGTAACTCCCCTTCCCTCTCTCTAGTCCAACCTCCCCCCTCTCTCTCCTTCTTTACTTAACCCATCCTACCTCTTTATAACCCCACTCCTTCCATCTCTCTCTCTCTCTCTCTCTCTGCTAGACCCCCACTCTTCACGTTCCTACTGCTATCCCCCTATTACATATATACCTCTCTCTCCCCAAACACTATCCACCTCCCCATCCATCTCTCTCTCTCTCTCTTTACATGCATAACTTACAATATATATATATATATATATATATATATATATATATATATATATATATATATATATATATATATATATATATATATATATATCAAAACCCCTAACCTACAATCTCTCTCTCTCTCTCTCTCCAAACCCCTAAATCCCAATCTCTTTCTCACTCTCTCGATATCTCTCTAAAACCCTAACCCCAAATATTTCTCTCTCTAAACACATACTACCAATTTTCGTCTTTCTACATCTCTCTCTCTAAACCCCTAATCCCTAATATCTCTATCTCTCTCTACCAAACCCCTAGTCCTGACCTCTTTATCTCTCTCCCCCCAACACCAGTAACAATCCACAATCCCCCTATGATCTCTCTCTTTATCTCTAAACCCGTATTCACCACCAATATCTCTCTCTATATATCCCTAACCTCTAATCTCCCTCTATCTTAACCCCTAACACCCAATCTCTCTAACTCTTTCTAAACCCTTAACCCAAAATCTCTCTCTCTCTCTCTCTCTCTCTCTCTCTCTCCATCTCTCTATAGATCCATAACCAGCAATCTCTCTCTTTTTATCTTTGTCTGGACCAATAAGATCTAATCTCTCTCATTCTATATCTCTCTCTGTTATAGGTCAAATCTGCACTTCTCTGTCCATGATCACCTTGAGCTGTCGATCACACAAAAGGACAACTTGGATTGAAGAGCATGATAACCTTAGATGACACCTTGGCCTGATTCACCTCCTTGCAAGCTGGCAAAACCCTAAAAAAAAAATAGTTTAGCATGGGCGCTACTCCTCCCAAGCAAACTAGTGCATGTGCTCTACTCCAGTGTATAATAGTGGCGCACACCTCCTCATGGGCACTACTCCTCTTCAGTAGACTAGCGCACAGCATCTAAAAAGTGGTGAGCGCTTGTTTTAAAACACTATAGATGCACCCCGGGCGCTACTCCACTGTGAAATAGTAGCACACACCTTAAAATATGATCAAAAAATAATTAATTTGATGAATGGGGATTAGTTGCAGTTGGTTTCCCAACTTCCCTAACTTCCCCTGCAACCACCTCTCAATCTGAACTACCTACCTTGTCCTATAAATACAAGGAGGATTAAAGAGAGGGGTTAGACATAGAGACATCTTAGACATGAGAGCCATTGAGAGACTCTTCTATATGAGAAGCTTGTATTGAAGGAGGTTATGCTGTAGGAATTCTGAAGTCAGAGAGGATTAGGAGCCTAGGATCAGGTTGCAAGAGCATGCTGCAAAGTCAGGTATACTTTGTATCGTTCTTATGTTTTTGACAATAAAAGGTTGAAGCATCTTTCTCGTCCAAAATCAAGTGCTTATTAGACTATGTATTTGTTTGGATCAATGTTGGTTAATGCTTGATGTTTGAATTACTTGTCAATTACATCATTATTATATTGGCGAAGATACACTGAGAAAGGTCTTTGTGTTGCAGGTTTATTGAACGGGAGATTGGATCGAGGATCGAGTGCAATATTGGACAAGATCTACGATCAAACTTCATTCACAAGGTATGTCCTCAAGATCTATAATCTATTTCCATTTATAAACATTTCTGTAATGCATTTAGTATGCTTACTTGTCACCCCTTTCAGTTGATAATGTCCACTTCCTCATTATAGGGTAGTATTTCCCGCCAACAGACTGGCGACCATCCTAGGGAGTTTGTCTTTTCTGCTCTAGGAAACCCTTCTTGATTGTCTTTCCAGTACCTCTAATCCCTTTCAATCTTCTAAGAATCCTTATAGATAGTCCCTGCTTGCTTCCCTTTGCTTGACTCAGTCCTGTTACACCTCTGCAAAGTTATTTTTTAACTCTTTGAGACCTGTGCATTACCCTACTATACATACAGTAGCACCCATGTGCTAGTCTGTCTCTATACAGTAGTGCCCACCTCTCCAAATGCACTAGTTTCCCTACTGCAAAGTAGGGCACATTCCTGTAGCCTTCTGTTGGTTGTTTGGTTGAGTTTTCTTCCTTTTTGGGTAGTTTTCTGACTTTGTTTTGGGTCTTCTTGACTGGTCTTTGAGGTCTGTAACTCTTCTTTGAGTCTCAGTACCCTTCTTTGAGTCCTTTTGGTCATCTTTAGGTCACTTGTTTACTTTTGAAGTGTTTGGTCCATTTTTTACTCTTCTTGAAGACTAGGCCTTGTTCCTTAGTGAGCACAGTTGCTTACCTATACCCTGATAGTGTGTTGCTGACCTACAAACCTGTATGCTTCGCATTTGCTGTTTGTTGCAACACTTGGTTGCTCTTTAGGTATCTCATCATTTTTTTTAGGGTTTGATCCATTCTTGGAGCCTTTGGGGTGTCTTCCAAAACTTTTTGAGTCCCAACATTTCTTGACTTCATTGTCTTTTCCAGCATCAAGTGAGTTTGGAGTGCTTTTGTCTGCTTCATTTTTCAGCCTTTGTGTCAGTAAGGTGGTTGTTAGTTCGCTTGCCTACCTAGTCCTTGGCTTAGTGGTCTTGTTAGGGTTTGATGCTTCGGGACATTCCTCTTGAGTTTGATTTCAAGCTTTGAGCATCTTTCCTCTTTGTTTTCTTCCCGCTTTGCTTCCAAGTGTGAGATCTTTTTCCTTTGAAAAAACTTGTAAGACAAGTCTTTGTCGAATCATTGTTTTGACAGCTGTGAGCTTAGGAGCCATTTTTCCATACTTACACATCTTGTAATAATTTTATTTGCTTCCTACTTTAAAGTTATTTTTTGTTCATAATAACAGAAAAAGCAAAAATTTTGGTAGCTTAAGAATAGTGAGGCTTATGTCTTTCGCAAAATAGCATAGTTTATTTTGTTCAGAATTTCAAAAGAAAACAAAAAAGAAATTTTGCTTAGATTTGCTCAGTTTTTAATTTGGAAAGAACATTAAATGAAAAAATAAAAATTTTTGTTGTTGAAAGTTATAATTTATGCACTTTGTTTTTCTATTGCAACCACGCCACACAACGCACTACCTCTTGAGTAAAAAAGTAACCCTAAAAATCTTTAATAAAATTGAATAGCAACAATTTTCTTCTTTAGGGATACACAACACCAACTAGTCTTGGTTAGGATCTTAGGTTTAACTCACCTTAAACCACCCAAGATCACACATTACGCAAAAATCGTAGTTCGAATATCACAGGTAAACCCACCTCATTCAAAGCTTTCCTGGGATCTATGCAATAGGTCTTGTGAGATCAGATTATTGGGAATACTCCTCCTACTTTCTGTTTCGAGCATATACCAGGATTGGATCACATTTGGGGACTCTTTTAAGTTTCGGGCTCAGTTACCCTGCCCATGCCTTTTGATTCGACCAGAGACTATTCCCTAGGAGTCTTCGGTGTGGTGGTATCCTTAGTATTTGACCATAGGTTCATACACAGGTGACAGTGGAGGGTATATATACTGTACCTAGGACAGACATGGGAGGAAATCCCTTGCAGGTCTTTGGGAGGGCGGTTGGGTGATTCCAGTGCTTGCACCCTTAGTCATTGTATTGTTGACCCCGAGTAACTGTTCTTCATCCTTTGTTGATCTGTTCTGGGCCCTCATCATCCCAGACTCTTCTCCGAAAAGCATTTGTTTGCTTGGTTTGCATACTTAGGACTTTTTTAGTTGGCGTGCTATTTGCCCCCTGGTCTTAGTGGCCATTAAGTTTTTCTAGTTTTATTTTTATTATAATCATGGAAGACCAAGAACTTCGTAGGTCGAGAAGGTTGCAAAACCTTCCCCCACTTAAAACGAAACCACTATCGCCAGCTAGACGACATAGGGTAGACTCCAGTGTTCCTTTGGAAACCACTGGTGAAATAGAACTTCCTGAGGAACTACAACTTACAATAGAAAGTCCTGAAATAGAAATTCCTGAAGAACTACAACCTACAACAGAAAGACCCAAAATAGAGGTTCCTGAGCAACCACAACCTGGGACTCCAGATCAGCAAGCGTTTAATATAGTTGAGATTGAGGATCTCACTTTTGGTGAATTCAGTACTCCCTTTAATCCTCCTCTGACTAATCTTAGAAATCCGCTACTAATACCCGTTGGTTTCCAGTAACCTGATTATAGTGCATATCATTTCACACCTGAGCATTTTATGACTAATACAGGAGGCGAACAGGGAGTTCCATAGACTCCCACAATAGGTATGAATACAAATACTGTAAATCCTCCCCCTATTGCTACACCGAGTGCAGCACAAACAACCTCTGTGTCAACTCCATCCTTCAGCTTTAATGCTGGAATGTTAGGCATGCTGAGTTCAACAACTATAGCATCTGCCTCTACACCCATTTTTGGACCTAGAAGTACAATGAATCTTGTTCCACCGCCTATGACTCAACCGCTGTATCACATACCTAGCACTTGGATTTCCACACCCGCTGTAGGGCCAAATGCTTATGTAACTGTGCCTGTCATGAGTACCATGACTGCACCATCCACGTCAGCTACTAATGGTTTTAATACCTTTGTAGGTCCCAACTTGAATAAAGGTGATATGCCTGCAGGAAACATCCCTTTCTCTTTATTCTCGGGAAGAGGGGGTAACATTTTTAATCAGCAATATGGCGGGGCCAACACCCATCCACAATGGATGAACCCACAGAGCACTAACCCACTTTCATATGGGTGGGAGAATTTCAATAATACTTTCACGCAACAATAGACGATAGGGGGAAACCCCTTCCAACAGATGGCTGGGGGAAACCCCTACTGGAAGATGGCTGGGGGCAACCCCTACCAGGAGATGGTCGAGGGAAACCCCTACCAGCAGTTCACAGGTCAAACTATGGGTGGTTCCCCCTTTATGACCATAGCTTATCAAATGTCGTCTTGCAGACCTCATTTACCGTTTCTGGAAACTCTAAACTTGCCAGACCTTTCTAAGTTGAAAAACGATCCGGTGTATCACAATGCCACATGGCCACCAGCTCCTACCAAGTTACCTTTATACATTCCAAAATTCAAAGGAAAAATTGGTGAGGAACCTGGTGACCATGTCACTACTTTCCATTTATGGTGTTCCTCGAACTCATTAAATGAAGATTCCATCAGGTTGAGACTGTTCCAAAGGACCTTAACCAGTGCTGTAGCCAAATGGTACATTGAGTTACCTACAACCACATTCTTTAACTTTCAGGATCTCGCGACTATTTTTCTGAACCAATTCCAACTTCCTATTCGGTATGATGTTGGAACAAATATTTTGTCTACATTTAGACAAAATAAGGCCACTCACTTATCTGATCACATTTAGGAGTGGCGGAGACGAAAGAGGCTCATTGAAGCCAACATACCTCCAGAATTCCTGCTTGAGTGGTATTTGAAATCACTCCTTCCTTATATTTCTAAGGAAGTAGCTACTTTTGGAGTGTCTACCGAGGAAGAAGCCATTTTACGAACCCATCAGCTGGACCTTGTTTATGCACAATCTGGGTTACTTTATGAAATCATACCTGATGCGCCGTGATCAAATACTGATCTGAGTAGACCTAAACCTGGACCGCATGCTTAGGGCATAGTGGGTTCAGTTGATTCTGAAGCTTTTGAAGCATTGACCAAGCAGGTTCAGGCCTTATCCGTCAAACAATCGACTGCAGAATTTACTTCCATCACAAACTCTCCTTATACTTCTAAATATGTAAACCAGGTTCAGAATAATCAAAAGGGCCCTTGGTAGCCCAATAACAAAAATAAGGGCAAGAAAGGAGAGGGGAACCATCAAAATCCCAAAAAAGAGAATGCCGAAGAGGGTAACAAAGAGAAGAAGAAGGTTAAGTTCCCTTGTAAACTTTGCAAGTAGGACCACCTCACTCACCAATGCCCTCTACTCGAAGAAGCCCATAAGATACTTCAAGAAAAGAAACCTGTTGTACTTAAAGATCCATTTCCTAAGGGGCAGGGTTCAACTTTTGGCACCTCCAATACTGCGAGCACTACACATGCTTCGGTTGATCAAACTTTTATTAACATGGTTAATTCAGATGCACTCTTACAAACGAGAGCAAGAAATTACACCCCGGATGCACAGAAGAAGGATAAGGAGATTCCATAATCTTCCACTCCTCTCCACATACCTGTGGACCCATTGCCCAAGATCCCGAAAGGTGTCTTGAAGCGGGCATCGCACAATCCCAAAACTCAAGCTGCTTCCAACTACAATGTGTTTGAAGATCTATCCCAGACCCCTTGTGCTATGTCCACCTTAGAAGTTTTGCAAAGTTGTCCTTTACAACAAAATGCACTTCTGGCAACTATTGGAAGTATGGAATCATCTAACATGCCTGCGCGATTTGATATGGCTGATATCAAATACTAGTTGCCGTACCATGTTTCCCTTCAGATAGAGGTCGTCCATGGCCCAATGACGATTAGACAAGCTATCGTAGATGAGGGCGCATATACATGTGTAATGTCAATTTCCTGTTGGAAAGATTTGGGTTCCCTCGAGTTATCCCCTTCTAACGCACTGCTTACTGCATTTGATGGCAGGGCTTTCTGTCCACACAGAGTTTTGCCATCATTTGATGTCACTTTGGCCGGTAAGACAGTTGTTGTAGAGGTAGAAGTTCTGGATGCTCCACTTGATTACAAAATGTTATTAGGCAGGAGTAGGATGTATGCCATGCGAGCTATTGCATCGACAGTTTTTCGAGTTGTTATATTCCCTTTTGAAGGTAAGGTCATTATAGTCAATCAGCTTTCTTTCACTCAGAGAAACAACTATACTGCTTTGGAGTCCACGATTCCCTTAGTTGATCAAACCACCCCAGTAAGCGAGATTTTAGGAGAAGGGTTTTACGGGTCATTAATAGGCACGTTTGACCTACCCTCTCCAGTTCTTTTTATGCCTTCTGATGTGGGTACTTCTACTGAAACTTTCACGGTTGGTTTAAGAACTGATCCATGGATCCTTTCCACTACATTAGAACCTTCAGTGCCTCTATCCATTGTAGAAGTATCCTATATGGAAGCACAACATGCTGCAATGGAACATATCATGACTCCGCTAGTCTCTGCTAAGATAGATATGGAATATGCTTCAGCATGGTCACTGAATTCTACCCACTCTTTCAACTGTTTAGACACGGTTTTTCCGTCTGATGAAACCATTTTGGAAGCCATGATGGGCTTAGATAATCCATGGGAACATATGCATCACAGGTCCTATCTGCTTCCAAATATAGACAAGATAGAGAGAGGAGAATTCTCTTTGAGACCCGGTGGATTTGTTGACTTGTCATCTTTTCCTTCTACTTCGAGAGCTATTTACGCTGAAGGGAATATGGCTAATATATGGAGAACAATTCTGATTAACATATCCACCAAACCCGGGGTCATGGAAAACATTTTTATTGGAGCAGACTATTCTCCAGAAGAGATCGCTCTGTACACCAAGCTCCTTAGAGAATTCCATGACATTTTTTCCTGGTCTTATGAGGAGATGCCAGGCATTGATCCAGCCATAGTTGAGCATGTCATCACAACATACCATAACGTAAAACTTGTGAGACAAAATCTTCATCTTTTGAATCCTTGAAAAGCGGCCTCCATTAAGGCGGAGGTTGAAAAGTTGCTTAAGGTTGGTTTCATCTATCCGATTGACATGACAGAATGGGTTTCAAATCCTGTTCTGGTTGATAAGAAGCAAGGTACCATTTGAGTCTGTACTGATTTTTGGGACTTGAACAAAGCTTGTCCGAAAGATAACTATCCCACACCGTTTATTGACCAGATCATAGATGCTTGTGCGGGACATGAGATGTTCTCTTTCATGGACAGATTTTTGGGATACAATCAAATACAAATCCAACCCGAAGATCAGCACAAAACAACTTTCATTTTCCCATGGGGAACCTTTCCTTATCGGAAGATGCCGTTTGGTTTAAAGAATGTTGGAGCTACTTTCCAGCGAGCGATGAACTTCACTTTTCACGATATCAAACACATAGTTGAATGGTACTTGGATGAGCTCCTGATGCGATCTCGAAAGAGACAGGATCATCCATCCCATCTAAGACTTGTGTTTGAAAGATGTAGACAATATAAGATTCGTTTGAATCCTAATAACTGTGTATTCTGCATCAAATCGACACAAACATAACAAATTCAGAATGCAGATAGATTAAAATGATGAACTTTCTTGTTGGGAAATTATTTGTAGACATCCTTACAAAGATAGAATGAGAGAAGGTGTTAAAGATATTATACATAAATATTGGTTAGCACATGCTCGAGTTTAACCAAATTCAAGGGATGTGATATGACAAAGAGTATCACAAAATGAATACGAAATCCATGCAAAACATATAATGGAAATGACACAAGTACAATTGTTCAATAAATTCAAGGAGGATCATCGTGGAATTAATAACTCAATCACTACATTTGCGCAACAAAAACCATGGTATGTTAGAGCCATTACTATACGTGACACATGTTGTTGTCATTATCATGTGCAATTTGAATTATATTACGAGATTTTTCTTGAATTTGGTAAACTGTTTTGGACAAATTCACCACCTCCACCCACAATACATGAATTCATATCTGAAATTCTTTGTGAGAGAGATCACGATGAACTATTTTACAATAAGAAATGTGTCAATGGAAAACATTGTCATCATTGTGGAATCTACTTTTATTCCGCAATAATTATCCTATTGATAATGATCAGTCGTTGTCAAATGTAACCATTGATTAGAGAAGGTATGAATACATCAATTATGCTACAAGTTCTAGTGATGCACATTCCAAACTAATTGAATTGCGAGAAGATAAAATATGTGACAGATTTTCTGAAGAAATTTGAAAGTGAAATTTATAAATACACCAAGAATTCACATAGAGCACGATGGAAAGACCTTCAATTCAAATAGTATCATGAAATTTTTCCACCCGAAATTTTTTTGTCTGTGGTTGATTTTGCAGTAAACTACACCTTTGCTGCACAAAAGAAGATACAAAGTGAATACTATCATTCTGACCAAGTTTCAATATTTTTCCATGTTCTATATAGACATTCTCAACACGATGTTGATGGCATCGAAAGCATGTGTGACAATCAAGATGTGATTGAAGAATATCATTTTTATATTAGTGATGATTGTACACACGATAAACATTTTGTTCAGCATTGTATTGAAAATATTTTCTATGAATCATTAAAAAGACGTGAAGTTAAATTCAATGAACAATGGATATGTTCAGATGGATGTGTGGGACAATTTAAATCTTCACGATAATTTTTTTGGTTATGTTCACTTCATAAAGCATCGAACATTAAACATCATTGGAATTTCTTTGAAACTGCACATGGAAAAGGTGAACATGATGGTGCGGGAGCATGTGTAAAAAGAGCACTTCGAAGATGGAAAATGAACCGTTCTTTCGCGCAATTTCATTCAGCTAAAGAGGTTTTTCTGTTGATGTATATGTAACTTCGAAATGTATTTCACATATGTATATTGTATTCCTATAGAGATGTTATTATTCCTCTATACGGAAGTGTCGTAGTTTATATTGTAAGTGTCGTAACTTATACTTGATGGGTTATTAGACCACCTTGATGGGGTCAGCCATGTATAAGTCATGTGGGTTAAAGGTTTATTAGACCACCCTATTGGGGGTCGGCCCTGTCAGCATTATGTTATGTGGTTAAGTTGAGGCTGACCTTGTAAGGTTATTACGCAAGTCAATTCAAGTATAAATATAGTGCAGGAGGCACTCTATTTGATCATTCACTTTCTCACTCATACACTCATTGGAGAGTGGCGCATTAGTGGAGGAGGAGAAGCTGCTGCTAGGAGACGATCTCTTATGCTTGGGTTTTGTATCATTGTTCTATCTATATCTGAGGAATTTATTGGGGTTTTTCACCTTTATGGTTTTCCCCAAGGAAACTCTGTGTGTCTATTGTCTCTTGTTATTGCTTCTTGTGATTGATATGTTGTACATGTTATTCTCTCAGATAAGATCCTAGATCATATTGAATTGATGATAAAAAATTGACATGGTATCAAAGCTAACCTGAGAAGAAGACACTGTGTAGTTGCGGAAGCTAGGGATTCATGTTCTTGGGTTTCTATCCGCAGATCTTGAAAGGAAGTAGGGTAGATTGACTCTCTTCAGCAAGGTACATCTTTCTATCCAATCAGGAATTCAATTCTGGGCACTTTTATTTTTGGCCCTAAAATTTAGGGTTTCCTCAAAAATAGAAATTTCTAAAATCTAAGACCATGGCTGGAAGCTCATTGGAAAAATCGAAGTTTAGAGCTTTGGATCAAACTTTTTGGTTGGGTGAAGCTCTGGTAAAATCAAACCCTAGTTTGGGGTCCTCTCGAGTGAAGCTAGAAATTAGGGCATCTGCAAAAGTTGGAATTTCTGAACTCTGAGACCATGGCTAGAATCTCCTCTGAAAAATCGAATTTTATAGACCAAGATCGAACTTTTTGGATGGATGAAGCTTCGGGAAAATCAAGGTCCTCCCTAGTGAATCCACAAGTTTGAAAAGCAAATTTGAGGGGTGAAAATTTGTTGTTTTCAAATTCTGAGTATATCTACTTGATCAGCTCATGAAAGCACATCTTTCTGTCCTTTCATAAGTTTGAAATTGAAAGTTTGAATTTTTAGGGTTTCTTTGACAAACCCTAATCCAGCTCCAGATCCAGATTTCTGCAAATCAAGTGGTAAGACCTAAATATTTTCTATTTCTTTTAAAGTACTCTTTAAGATGTCTCACCACACCAAGATTGAGGATAAGCTTGAAGGGGCTGATAACTTCAGACAATGGAAGTATAGAATTGGGTTAATTCCAGAAAAGAGTGAGTTTGACACCTACATAAGTGAAGGGGTTCTTGTCCCAGAGGGAGAAGAGACTAAGGCATTACACAACAGGAACTTGGTCAAGGCTAAGAGGACCATTGCTGATTCTATCAAAGACCATCTCATACCACATGTGACATCTCTGAAGACACCTAAGGAGATGTTTGATTCCTTGACCAAGCTATTTGAAGGGGAGAATATAAATTGGAAGATGACCTTGAGGAATTAATTCAAGAATATCAAGATCCAGAATGTAGAGACTATGCAGTCTTATTTCTCAAGGGTCTCCCAGATAAAAGAACAACTTGAAGACGTGAAAGAATATATAGAGACTGGAGAAGTGGTAATGACCACTCTTAATGGCCTTCCTAGGTCATGGGATTCCTTCATCCAAGGAATTTGTGCTAGGAAGAAACATATCTCTTTCGGTAAGTTGTGGGAAGAATGCTCACAGGAAGAAGCTCGGATTGTAGCTCCAGAAGAGAAGATGGGGAATGAATATCAAGCTCTCACAGCACATACCAAGAAGATGACACTTTTCCTCAGATTGTCGTAAGAAAAAAAGGAGCAACAACAACAACTAGTACAAGCAATTTGACAGGTATGACTTACAGGTATGTTTTGAAATCTGTTCATGATTAAGTTTATAATATGATTGTCCTCATGTTATTGAGTTTAGTAACAATCTTGTTTAATTTTATACTTTTCTTATCACCCTGGTAAAAGTATGAATGCATGATAGAAGACATTCATTGATTAGGGCTATGACACTTATGATTGTATTATGTTTATACTAATGCACTGTGGTGTTGTATCAGGAGAATGTTATCTACAAACATGAAGGGACAAATCAAGTCCTATATCAAGACCATAGTGACATGAAGACAAAGAATCATCCATAGTAATGGATCACATAGAGGTATGTATAATTTGGTTCTACAATGGTTAACTTCTTAGTTATGCAAGTCATTGAAGAGAACAAGAAAAACATTGCTAGACATAAATAGCAAATTTGATGACCAAGTATGTTTTTTCCTATATCAAGTTAGAATCCTACCCTATGTAAGGATCTTATACTTTTGTATGATTGATAATGATTACTCATGAAGCTACAAGTTTGAGTAATCTAGGGTTTATGCATATTATGTCTCCTACCTTGATTGATGATATGACTAACCAGAAGAGTTATATGGTCAAATATGAATATGCATGAGTAAGAGAAGTCTTCCCCAAAACTTTGAATGCTAATGCTTATTATCTATGTTTGAAATGATCATGACTATACATGTTTAAGATTATTGTGTTTTGATAGTATTAAGATTATACTAATGAATGTATGATTATGTATGAGATCTCAAGGATAACAAAATGATGATACTAGTAAGCATGCATAGTGATTGAGGATGGATATAAGTTCAAGGACAGGTAATCTAGGAAGCAAAGATCAAGAGGGAGCACACTCCAGTAGTTCCTGCAAGGAAGCAAATATTGAGAGAGAGTCCACCCAACAAACAAACAAAGATAAGTATTTGAATTGGCATTTCTTGTATATTTGATTGTTTAACTAATATTGTTCAAAGATGTATATACTTATGTTCCTAGACTTAGGTTGTGTATTATGCATATTAGAATAATTGCATTAATGAACAGTATACTACTAATATGCATGTAATGGGTAAGTGGCCTATGGCACTGTACAACATTCCATTTCTACTTATCTAGAATGAAACCTCTTTGCTGACATGTTGGGAGTTCTGCACACTCTTAACAATGTTCTGGTAGAGATTGGAAGGGATCTAGAAAGTTACGAGATATGGATAAATGTTGTATTGAAGCATTGGCTAAAATAATTGCATTACTGTATGACATATTTATTTATGTGTAAGAATTTGTTCTTAAAACTATGAGATGTTTTTAATCATGCAATTTAACTTGTTTTTGTAGGAAAGATCGTATATGAGTACCTACAAAAGAAGGACTACAATATTTGTTCAGCAACAAATCTATCTATTTAAGAATCTGAAGTTCCCAGGATCCAGGATGAAGTAATGATGCCATGATCCGTCAATCATGAAAAATGATGTTTGGGATGTGGTCCCAAGACCAGAAGGGAAGTCTGTTGTGACTTCCAAGTGGATTTATAAGATCAAGCATGATATATATGGCAGCATAGAGAAATATAAAGCAAGTGATGAAATGGAAGATACACTAGATGGATGTCAAGACAGCCTTCTTGAATGGTGTAGTCGAGGAGGAAGTGTGTAATATCCCTCCTTTATGCCCCACTATTTCTAAGTGAAATTGATTACTATATTGATTCCCTGGTGAGGAACTCAAGGTCGAGGTGCCACCAGTGGACGTGGGAAAAGTGTATCATCTTTTCTTCTTCTAGGTTGTATGTTATAAATAGTAAATTTATAATAACACCACTGAAACGATGGACAAACAAATCTACTAAAGGGAGTAGCAGGGTGGTTGGAAGGCCATAAATGTATAGGTAGTTTTACATATCCCCTTAAGCTTAACGACAAAGGTTCAACAATATAGGGTTTGTCTATTCAGTGCTTAATGGAACTTGAGATTGAAAAGACACTAAGAAGGATATAGTTATACAAGGACTAGTCGCATCTAGTACATAAACTTTATACTTATACAAAAGAAGAGTATCATATATGAAGTTATATATATTATAGACTAGGCATATTATATAGGTTCAAATACGTCTCATTTATATATATATATATAAAAGTATGCACCACACGAATAAATACGAAGGAACAAAAGATGTAAATGTCTTGGCAAAGGGGTATTTTGTGGTAGATTCGTACGAAGTGGCTAACATGTTGTTTTGTTGGTGATGACTCCCCACAACCGTGAGAGGGAGGCTGAAAGAGGACACGTTGGGATCCCATTTATTGCATTGTATTACATGTGGCAGAAGATACTCTCTGTCAAGGGCGGATTCCCCAAAGTAGAGAGGTACTTCGGAGTTATTTAAACTCGGTTTTTCGCTTGGCGTGGGGGGGAATTTTGGGATGGAAGGAGACAGATCGCCGAGCGAGAGTTCGGGGCGATCTCTTTTTTTTCAATTCCTTCTGCACGGTTAAATTTTGGCTGGGAAATAAATTTGCTGGTGTGATAGACATTAGAAGGGGGATTTCTGCGGGGAAAATTGGATTCTAAGCGGCGATGGAAATGGAAAATTCTTGGCTGCGAGAGAGATAGAATTGCTCTCTGCGATGGAAACCCGAAATAGTCTCGGTGTGAGTCGACCACTACAACAAAGTTCAAACTCGGAAATAACAGTATGGAGGCACGATTTCGGCGATGTGAAAGAATGTAGGTGCACTCTATAATACAATGAGAAAGACCATCTCTGCAGGAAGAAGGTAACTGTTTATGCCTGTCATGATTGTGTCGAATAACGTGTCCTCCTTTATATAGTATTTCGGGTTGTTTATATCTGAATATTGGGTTCAACACATTTCTGCACAGCTTGATAATTAAGACTTGAGATCCATATGCTATGGATTTGCTGAGTAATCTCTGTGTTCGGCTTAAACCCCGAAGGTTGGGATCCATACATTATAGATCTTTTAGTATTTCTCTCTGCGTGCACATTGCTTGATAAGAGCATTGCTTCGTATGAGATCTATTATTTCCCCAATACGTGGAGAAGAAGCGACGGATCAGCTATGAGGAGCTAGCCGATCCCATAAACTGGATACCTTACTAGAATCCCTATGCACAGTAGCGATTTTTGTTATTGTAACTAACCTACTTCATGGAGTTCGTTTTCTGTACAGAGATCTTTTAATAATATCTATGCTTGCACATTGCTTGATAGAGCACCGTTTCGTATGAGATCTATATCTATGTTGAATGCATTACGAAACCATTTCTCAGATCTGTAACCGAGTGAATGCATTATGCATTGTTGGATATGCTTCATTAGATCTTGGCCGTGTCGAATAATTTATAGAAATTCTTCTTAAAATCTTCATATAGGTTGAATATATTATGAAGCTGTAACCCTGGCGGTTGAATGCATTACGAAACCATTTCTCAGATCTGTAACCGAGTGAATGCGTTATGCATTGTTGGATATGCTTCATTAGATCTTTGGCCGTGTCGAATACTTTATAGAAATTCTTCTTAAAATCTTCATATAGATTGAATACATTATTAAGCTGTAACCCTGGCGGTTTCCTTTTTTGGAGCAAACCCTGTCGAGATCTTCTTATACTGCATGATGATGGAATGCCGGGAACTCGTCTTCATTTCTGTATGAAGGTGAATGCTGGAATCGTTTTTTTTTCTGGAACAAGTCATATAGTTATATGAGATGGCTCCCCGAAAAGTACTTTCTAGGAAGAGAAAGCGCAGGTGGTAAATCTTGGAAGGATCTCGGTATATTATAGATCCCTAATTCCACTCCTTTAATTATATGAAGATCTCTTTTACAGTATTGTAGTGATGAATTGAAAGGATTGTGTTAAGTTAGATAATATAGTGTTGAGTAATCGAAAGATTGGTTAGATTATAAACCGCCGAATAGTTGATGAAGTGATTGAAGATTCAGAAAATTTGGTTAATTTATAAACTGCGGATTAGTTGTTGTAGTGATTGAATTTTAGGAAGATTTTGTTAAGTTATAGACTGCCGCATAATTAATCCAGTATTTTTACTCTGAGTTAGATTCATCTTAGCATGGATCCACATTGTGTTCTATTTGTGCGTTGATGTCAGCGTGAATCAGTAAAATTACTTGTGATAGGTTCAAACCACACTTGATCGCTTTCTGGAAATTAGTATTATTCTGCTGGATAAAGTGGTGTACTGCATAACTCTGTCATTAATAGAATGACCATTAGAAAGTTCTAGTTGTATAGACCAGTGTTGGAAGTCGACCCTTACCTTCATAGCTCAGTACGAGATATCCTCGTTTCTTTCCTTTGGCGGAAGGTTATGAATTACATCTGTGTATGTATGATTGTTAAGAAATAAGTAGCAGAACTGTGATAAGTTCTTTTATGTTTCACCAGAAGGAGTTCCCCTCAAACAGCTTGGGGTAGCGTTGAATGTTGTGAAAGGACTCTTTACGAGAGAAGTTTAGAGGAATTGATAACTGTATTGTAGCCATTGGTGGCAGGATGTAATTTCTCCCTATGTTTGAAAATAATACATGACGCGACCTTCCTTGTGGACGTAGCCCAAAAGTTTTGGGTGAACCACGTGTATATCTTGTCTCTCTCTTTTGTGTAGTTGTGTGTTTTCTTCTTCTTGAATATCGTGGTCTACAATGGTAATGAATTTCATGGATGATGGATTAAATTATAAATTGATATGTTAGCAAGTAAAATTATGATTTTTGATGTTGAAGACAAGCTTTTATGTTCGCAAGTAAACTAAGGATTTTGTGGCAATGAGCTTTTAAAGTTTATATGCAGTATTCAACATATATATATTGAACGGTTGTGTAGGTAAGCTAGTTATAAGGTCATTAACTTGAATCGGTTAGGTTTATTATTTTAAAGAGATTCTTATTTATAAGGAATGCACCATCTTCATGCTAGTGGTTCCTTCTGTAAAGGGTAGGATGAAAACTATAACCTGGTTGAATCCCATGAGTTCGTTAAGTGAAGATGTTAATAGTGTATCTCATAAAGTCTTATGTTTTAAGTTGGTAATTACTTAAACTTTAAAGAACTAATCGTTATTGTATGAGAAGTTAGGAAATGATCAAAGGATATTTGTAAGAAATTAAGTTAAATTTGATACGAATGTATATGCATGCTGTATATGTATTTTATTTCTCTCTTCTCGCTCAAATGTAAATGATTTATATAAAGAAGATTCCCAAGATTTCTAATTCAGTTTTATGGAGATATGACAAAGTGTATGTGGAGCATCCACTTGGTTTTGAGACACATGACAGAGAGTCATATGTGTGTATGTTGAAGAAAGCCTTGTATGGCTTGAAGCAAGCTCCTAGGACTTGGTATGGTAGGATAGACAGTTTCCTATCCAGTTTGGGATTTACTAAGAGTAAAGCAGATTCTAACCTTTACTACAAGGTTCAGGAAGGAAATATTGTGATACTACTTTTGTATGTGGATGACCTGTTTGTTACAGGTGAGCATAGATTGATTGTCGACACGAAGAGGAAGCTTGTGGTAGAGTTCGAGATGAAGGAATTGGAGATGATGCACTATTTTCTAGGCATGGAGGTGTGGCAGAGTGCATATGGGATCTTCCTTGGACAAGGGAAGTCTACAATAGAGATCCTGAAGCGGTTCAGGATGATAGACTGCAAGGCCATGGCCACACCTATGGCATCAAACCTGAAGCTTCTTTGTGATGCTTCATCTGATCCGGTTGATGTCACTGTGTATCGCCAGATGATTGGGTCCTTGATGTATCTGACAAACACTAGACTAGATATTTGCTTTGCGGTGAACACATTGAGCTAGTTCCTGACAGATCCCGGAGGTGTTCACCTAGTTTTTGTAAAGCATATTTTGAGGTACCTGGAAGGTACATTTGATTATGGGCTCAAGTATGATGTGAATCAAAAGTTTAACCTATAGGGTTATGTTGATTCGGACTGGGTAGGCAGTGCTGCAAATAGGAAGAGCACTTATGGGTGCTACTTCAGTATGGGATTAGGTGTGATCTCTTGGTTTAGCAAGAAGTAGTCCTACATAGCACTGAGTACAGCTGAAGTAGAGTATGTTGTAGCTTGTTCGGCTTGTTGCGAGGTAGTATGGCTTAGGAAGCTATTGTCTGAGTTATTTGATCTTCTGTTGGACGCTACTGGTATATTTTGTGACAACCAGAGTTGTGTGAAGTTGTCTGAGAACCCGGTGTTCCACGATAGGTCGAAGCACATTGCGATCAAATATCACTATATCAGGGATACCATGCACAGAGGAGCAGTGAAGCTCATGTATGTTGCGATGGATGAGTAGGTTGCAGATATGTTGACGAAACCACTAGCCAGAGTGAAGTTTGAGTACTTTAGAGAGAGGCTTGGTGTTCTTCAGATTGATGACACTTCGAAGAAGAACTGATGGATACATCTACAGGACCCATTCCAAGCATGGTGAGAGAAGGATCCTTCCCATGGATGTGGATGTAAACGCTGTGTGATGAGCATCAAGATGATGCTACAGTTACTACTATTTATATGTATCATGTTGGATGCTTGGTATGATCAGTTGGATCATGTATATGTATATGCATCAGGATGATGCAGTGAGGATGATCAGGATGATCATGTGAGATGAGTATCAGGATGATACTCTGGATGATATGCATTAGGATGATGCTATGATGATGATCAGAAAGATCATATGTGATGATATGTATCAGGTGGATACATTACATAATTAGTTGGATTATGTGTGATGAGTTCTAAAGACACAGATGCACATGGGATTTTTGGACATGGTTGTAGATGTGTTCTCCCATGGTCATGATGTAATTGCCGGAGCCATTCTCACATGGTGGTAGATGTGTTCTCCCATGGTGTAGATGTAAGGGCTGGGGCCATTCTGAGATGGTTGAAGTGTGCCTTCCCATGGTCATTGATGTAAGAGCTGTTCCATTCAAGCATGGTTGAAGTGTGTCTTCCCATGGCTGCGATATAAGTGTTGTGTCATTCGAGCATGGTTGAAGTGTGTCTTCCCATGGATGCGATATAAGTGTTGTTCCATCTGAGCATGGTTGAAGTGTGTCTTCCCATGGCTGCGATATAAGTGTTGTGCCATTCAAGCATGGTTGAAGTGTGTCTTCCCATGGCTGTGATATAAGTTTTGTGCCATTCGAACATGGTTGAAGTGTGTCTTCCCATGGATGCGATATAAGTGTTGTTCCATTCGAGCATGGTTGAAGCGTGTCTTCCCATGGCTGCGATATAAGTGTCGTTCCATTCGAGCATGGTTGAAGTGTGTCTTCCCATGGCTGCAATATAAGTGCGATGCCATTCTAGCATGGTTGAAGTATGTCTTCCCATGGTGTAGATATAGGTGCTAAACCTTTCACGGATGGTTGAAGTGTGTCTTCCCATGCCAGTGAATGTAAGTGCTGTGTGATGTGCATCTGGGTTGTGCTTCATGAACAATGTTATGATTAGTATGATCACGAGTATTAGGATGATACTCTATGGCCATGGACAGGTTGTGTAGTGGCATGTAAAAGGGTCCTGGGAGATCCGATAGGTTGAGCTGTGTGCTTGTAATCAATCCTGCAATGCTCTTTTGAGGTTTTCTAATGCACGTAATAAGTCTTGAGGATTCCATAGTATGGCCAGTGATGATGAAGACCTACATGTGGTGGGCCTGCATCCAGCATGAAAAAGGGTTGGCTCTGTAGAACTTCCTATGATGAGAAGATTAGAGATTGATTGAGATAGCAACAGCAGAGACAATGATGATGATTTGATGACGATGATCCAGTGACGATGATCCAGAGAAGAAGACTTGTGCTAGCAGATCTGTGTCGAGAAATAACTTCCTAGTTAAGAGGGAGTGTTGATGTATATCTAACTTCGGAATGTATTTCACATATGTATATTGTATTCCTATAAAGATGTTATTATTCCTCTATACGGAAGTATCGTCATTTATATTTTAAGTGTCGTAACTTATACTTGATGGGTTATTAGACCACCTTGATGGGGTCGGACCTGTATAAGTCATGTGGGTTAAAGGGTTATTAGACCACCCTATCACGGGTTGGCCCTATTAGCATTATGTTATGTGGTTAAGTTGAGGCCGACCTTGTAAGGTTATTAGGAAAGTCAAGTCAAGTATAAATAGAGTGCGGGAGGCACTCTATTTGATCATTCACTTTCTCACTCATACACTCATTGGAGAGTGGCACACTAGTGGAGGAGGAGAAGCTGTTGCTAGGAGACTATCGCTTATGCTTGGTTTTTGTATCATTGCTCTATCTATCTCTGAGGAAGTTATTGTGTTTTTTCACCTTTATGGTTTTCCCCAAGGAAACTCTGTGTGTGTATTGTCTCTTGTGATTGCTTCTTGTGATTGATATGTTGTACATGTTATTCTCTCAGATAAGATCCTAGATCATATTGAATTTATGCTCAAAAATTAACATTTCGAATGGTGTCAATTACATCTAAGACATGATTATAATCAACAATCAAAATATGTGCATAGATATGTACATGGTTTTTTTAATTTATATTAATTGTCAATTTAAAAAATGTTATTCGCAAGTCTATCATTTAAGTATATGTACACTAACAGTAAAAGTTGTCCTTTGTGATTTGTCATATATTGTGTATGTTCTTTTGGCTTATTGGAATCCAAGATATCGATAGATCAATCCCATACAAGGTTGGCACCATAGATGGGACTAGAGATTTACACTATATTCAAACAAAATCCTTCCAAAACGTGTTTTCACTTGATAGTAGAAAGCAATCATGCTTTTGTCATATTTGCATTGAAAATATTGAATCTACAGAAGTTTGTGAAAACATAACTAACAACTACGTAAAACATTGGAAACACATAGAGATTAATCCAAAGGGTAAAATACCACTAGCAAGCTCAGAAGAATTAGAATCAAAAGAAATAGCAATATCATCTGATGGCAATAGAATTTCATATATTGTTAGAGAAGGTAATGAAATAAACTAAAATCAATGATTGTTCATTTCATATAAATTATGTATATATATAGAACTTACAAATTCTTTGTTGATTGTTCATTATTGTTCGTCACCTTATGTGTATAGTCAATTTAATTGATTTAAAAACCCCGACGTCAATTGTAATTTGCATAGGAGATGTTTTCATTGTGATTGCACCTTTAGACAACAAAGAAAAGGAGAAAAAATATTTGATGTGATACACTGAAGGAAATATGAAGTTATTGGAGGACTACGATGACAAAGGATTTACATATGAGAGAGGATCCATCATTTTAAAAGGTTTTTTTTTCAACAAACCCATATGACTGAAAATTATGTCTACTTTCAGGATTATGAACCTGATGTTATATGTTGTCAATATATTCATTTAGTATGTGCATCTCGAATAAAATTGGTACAAGTTCCATAAAAAAAAAATTAGAGTCTAGAAAATGGAAAATGTCCAAATATGACCATGAACAAATAATTAAGGACGACATTCTATTCCGATGTTTTTAACTATATCGAAAATGAATTTATCATGGTTAAGAGAACTATAGGAGACCCATGGAATTATTGTATCCTTAATACTAGTGAACCACAATTAGGAGTGGCTCAACCATCCACTATTGTTAAGGATTTTGGCGATGCACCCATATTTACTGTGCAAGCGAATGAATAATATGATAGGACATGAGGGTGCCTCTATGTGGAAGATGATTGTGTACTATTTAATGATGATGAATAGGAGTGTAAAAACAACTTCGAATTAAAATTATAAGGTACACATTTTACTTGTTTTGTGCATGTCAAATGTTGTGTACAATATATTTTTATATTGAGAACTATGACTATGATCTTGAGGTGTCAGATTTGTATTTATGTGTTATAAGATTGTGTTTATGATTGTGTATGCTTGAATATGGATGATGGCATGATGACTTGGTGTGTTATTTGGTAATCTGTAAGAAGATGTCATCAAGGTTGAGATGACATTAATAAAATGATTGTATTTTATCATGTTGAAATCGATTCGATAATTATTTGGTAATGAAAACTTTAATAAAAGTTGGGAAAATTTGGAAAATGTTATCTTTCAACTATGGAATGTTTATTACAAATGTAATTTTACAAGTAATTTATGGAAACTAGAATAAGAGTTTAAACATGATCATAAAAACATTGTTAATTGTTAAGAATGATTGCTTAAAGATTCTTGGACATGATTGAGTAATTATTTTATGTCATCTTGAAATATGGACATGTGGTGTATGACTTATTGATGTAGGATTAAATTGTTTAAGAAATGTTTGAAAATGATGGAGAATTCTATAACAAGTTGATTGTCTATTATTACATCTATGTAACATCCCAGAAAAAATCACAAAAATTTAAAATTTTTCTACGTGACATTTATTGCTTATTTAATGTATGCAGAAATAGAACGATGCATGAAATGTTATCTTGTTGTACTAAATGCCATACTGTTTTCATTAAAAGAATTTGCGGCTAAAGGATTCAGATTACGTCTTGATGTTATTTTATGTTTGGCTGCACTATTGCAATTTCTATCGTTATTGTTATGATTGTTGAATCAAGTGTTTGACTAATGTGCTTTGTTGATTGATGAAGGGGTCCTTCGGATGCCCCGAGGCTTACTTAGTATTCGTGCTAAAGCATGTGATTTTCGTACTTGTGACAGTTTACAGGTAAGGGTTTAAATTATGACAAGTGACCACCTGTTTTCAATAAATCTCTTTTGTCATTAATTGAAGAGATAAAGACTTTGAGCATTCTATCGGTGAGAATCTTGGTTCGAGACTTAAAGTCGTTCAATTTTAAGATATTAGAAAATGACTATTTACGCAGACAGTACATCTCACATTCTGAAATTGTAAGCTTGTATTTAAAATCATGAGAAGGTGTTTATCGATCATGGCTTGGTTTGTACTCAAAAATATATATAGATTCCATTCAAATCGAACTGTATGCAACTGTCTAACTTCTTTTCTCATGGAAAACTATAGAAATTCTATGTAATGTCGTTTAATATTATTCCTAGGGACTATATTATATAATGGTGATAATGATTTAATTGCCATTATGACTTTCATTACACCGTGCAATATAATGCATCACCATACAATAGAATGTATGTTTCTTTGATTTATTTATGTGATCTATATTATGATGTAATTTGAGATATTATCAAAACTCTATCTATATATTTACATATCCCATATGATATGTGCATTGTGTTCACTATGGTGACCCTATGTGGCACTTATGCAATTGTGTGACACTATGTACACAATGTAATACTATACAAATGTGAATTATATGCAATAAGTAATACTATGCGATAAGTGATGTTACGCGAACATATGTTACTATATGAACCTTAGCAATATCTAACCAACTTTGTACAAACATGTCTTGACAAGGTGTTATATCACGACTATATCATATTCAAGGTCCAATGTAATAATTGCTATGATTTGAATGTTGATGTCACAGGTTGTCAAGTGTAACCGTAACTTATGCATTGAATGCTTACAACTAATATGGATAGTGGGATTCCATTGTGGATGGTATAGCTGGTTTGTTCACGTGCCAATACGGTGGTATTGATCCTCCTTGCGATGATGTGTAAACATAATAGTTCAACGGTTGATGAACTAACTCATTCATGGCTCCTTTGTGGCAATTGTAATGACAACACATTTAATGTGGTAGATGGTATTGATGCTTCATAAGTCTACCCGGTGATCTCCACCGTTGATCTGGCAGTGTAATAATGGGTGTGAGTTAAACCCTACTTTGGTTTTGATTATCATGTTTATTGTGAACTTGGCATTTCTAGTTGTGGCTCTGCGTGGCTGCCAATCTGAGGGTTTGGAGGGTTGTTGTTTTTTTTGTAGAGGCATAGCTCCTGCATCTTGAACTTGTGACCTTTGTAGCTTAAAGGGTCGAACTCCTCAGTTCTTTGTACAATGGTGAATGGCTCGGTTGGCAGCTTAGTGTTTCTCTTTGGTGTGTTTCAATCGTCACACTTGTTGAGGGTTTTTAAATTGAAATTTGATTCAAATCAGAAACCAAGCCTTCACCATGGTTGTTCCAAGTCTTGGCACTGTTTGACTATTTGAAAGTTGATGGCTCTGTGTGGGGTTTCCTTCTGCCTTGGAATTTGATAGTATGAGTAATTTCAGTTGCTGTTGCACCTGTCTAGTGGTTGTTGCTGCTGTTGGCCAACTATTTTGAAGGTAATGTGTTCAAAACTTCCTCCTGTAGCTTTCACATTTGACATTTAACACAGTAGTAGTCTGTTTGTTAATACTGAGTCTCGTTTCTTGAAAAGATAAATGTTTTGACCACAACATTAATGGTGTTGTTTACAGGGAAAGGATTTGATGGTTTTCTCTTGTTTGGGCATCGTAGGTTGGCTGCAGCTATACCAACTGGTAAGCCTCGATGGTTGCCTTGAAACTCTATGTAGATGAAGATGATGGCCAACTGTGTGGTGTTCTGTGTGTTGTGTTTTTAACTCAGAGAGTTTCGATAGGGTTTGTAAACTTTTAAAAGAATGGGGAGGAGGATTCCTAGACCCAAGAAGCATGATCCTCTTATGTTGATGGCTGTCGTGTGAAATTGTTCTTTCTCACAGACCTGGAAATAATATAACGATTTGGGTTTTGATGATCTGCTGCTATCGTTTTTCTTTTTGTAATCAGTAAAAATTGAAATGTAAATACAATGGGATAATTTTATATGAAGTTTGTATAAATGATGAGTCTGTTGCTAAATAATAGATGTTTGTCCTTGTGGAAGGCTTACAACCTATAGACAACTCGTAAATTTTGTACAAGTGTTGTTGCGTTTCAAACTCATGGAATTTCCTAAGGGTTAGGTTTTCGTTCTCGTTTTGTAAAGTCTAAAATTGATGTTGCTTGTTGATACTTTCTCGGCATCAAGCTAGTGTTTGTGATTTATGTTTGACTCTGCTTCTACAGACATTGTAAAATCTTAAACCCTGGAGATGATATTTGTAGAAATAAATTACTCGACCTACAGGATCGATTTTTGGTATATATGTTTGGTTTGTCTACTGTTAATAAAATAAAAGAAAGTCTTTGAAGTAGATACCAGAATGTGATTTAAATCGATCCATAGGGATGATTTACATTTTTAATATTATTTAAGTGTTGAGAGTTATCATCTAGATTTTACAGTTGATTAAAAGTGCTGATAACAGTTCTGATTCCTGCTCTAGCAGGGTAATGTGAAAACTTAGAAATACATAACTGTGTTTGATCAGAAACCATAACTTGACTCTGTTAAAGTAAATGTAATTGTTCTATACATGGGATAAATTTGTGTAAGAGTAGATGATTTGGTACATGAATAATTTGTATTTATTTCTATGCATTATTCTATATGATGGAATCTACTCTACAACTGTAGGAAATAGAAAATTACTTCATATGATTTTCAGAAGGGAAAATTATTTAATTCTAAACAAACTAATATTTATAAAATGTAGAAAAACATTACTGTAATTTCTGGAAATACTTGTTTGTGCAGAAATAATGAGGAAAAACATTGATATATATAAACATAGGTATTTTTAACAGTAAACAGTAACCTTGAGAGCAATTACAACATTTATATCTTCTCATTCTCATGGCTAATTGCCTATCATACTTATCTATCTTAATCTATCTCTGTACTAGAGTACGATGCAATTCCTATGGCATGGGGAAAAATGCAGAGATCATTTATTTCATTCAGCATTTCTATTCATAATTTTAAATGATTCATAAAATAAAAGTAAAAGCATTTAAACCAGAACACATTCTGTAAATAAAATTAAATATTTTTAAATAAACAGATTTAACTACTTAACAACAGATAAACAATTAGAGCATGTAGATAATGATAGGGCCGACAAACACCCAAGGAGGCATGTTCCTCCCAACCTTCTTCAGAAGAAGCAGCTCAACTGCTGGCTTCTAGTGAACCCTCGAGCCTGATTACTGATCCAATAAGTGGGTGGAATCTGTGTAGAAGGAAGGCACTCAAGAATGCCTTCTCCACTCAACATCAACCTCCTCAAATAAAATTCCTTCTCCACTCGGCATCAACCTCTTGAACTCAATAAGAGTTTGGCAGACTCACAACATGATCAACAACATAGCATATCCCCTCATCAAATCTCTTGGGTGCAAACATAGAAAAACCCCAAGGTAAATTTCCTTGTCAGGAAAAGTGATGAACCTCAGTTCAATATTTGATGGCTATTATATAGACTACCTAGGTCTTTTAGTGGTCAGTTAAATGGAATAAATGAGCCTCAAGCTCCAGTCCCATCTTTCAATGCACTATGACCATATTTCAAGGGAGTTGTCCCATACCAACAACTAGTTAGTTGCATCATGATGCTGCCACTTGTCCATTTCCTTCTACCCCAGATTCCATTCCACCTAGTGGATCAGTAACCACTCTTTCAACAGTCCTCTTAGGAGTTTGTCTCCTATTTTATTTATTTAATAATAATATATTGTGCAAATTACAGTCGTCCTTGGACACATTTCCAACATAAAACTTTACAATAAAAGTTATAATAATGTTGCTAACACAAAATGTTTTCCAGCTAAAAGGGTATGTTACAATCTATTATATTAATCTAATTGATTTCATTATATTGGGGGAGATGGTATTTAATTATGTTAAGGAAATCCTAAGTTGGAATCCTTATCAATTTTGATATGTGGTTGTATAGTTGAAACAATTTGACCTTGATTGAATTTGAAGGATTTTAGGGTAATCTGTGTGGCGTTGAATTTGATTGATTGCCTCTCTTGGTTAAATCCTACTATTTTTTTTATTCTTGCGGGAGTAGTGCCCAATATAGAGATGGGATCTTATTCATTTGTTGCTTGAATAATTAACTATCCATAAAAATGGCTCAGATTTGTATTTTCTTAATTATTTAGATAAATTATTGTAATTGAATCCATTAAAATTGATTGCAAAAATGTTTAACACATAGTATTTTCATTTCAAGTACTCCTTGTTAAGTGTTGGTACATGGTGTGCTCCTAGCTAAGTTAAATTGTGTTAAATTACATAATATCCCATTTTACAAGTATTTAATTATATTTACTTGAATCAAAGTGTACAATTAATAGTTGCGATTCAAGCATGTACAATTAATAGTTGTTTATATGATCATATGTAATTGAAAAAAAATATTGAAGTTCACATAATTGAAATCATGGCAAACGAAGATAACGATAATTTTATTATTAATCACAAACAAGGACTATAGGATTGTGAAGCTTATGCTAAATTAGAGAAATGGTTATTTACAACAAACCGATGAAAATTCATCAAAGTGTTGTCTAAAATCATTGCTCTAATTTAGCATAAGTTTCACAATCCTTAAATCCTTGCTTATGATTAAAAAACAAAAAATCGTTAAATCCCCATTTGCCATGATTTCAGTAGCATCTATAGTTCGCCAACTACAAAAGTGTTGTACCTGAACATTGAACATATGAATCGTTAGAAAATTGAAAGTATGAATATATCCCTTCTTAGCAAACTGAAAAGTGCAAAAATGATTCCTATAGGAGGAAAAATCAAATATCATATATTAAAAGACAACCAAGAGGGTTGAAACCTACACTCAAAGTTTTTTACATCTATACTCAAAATTTTTTACATCTGCACTCATATAAATTTTTACATATGCAGTAAAAAATTGTCAATACTTCAATTCTACACTCACGGATTAAATCCTGCAGGTCTTAAAACTTGTAACTTTAGATTGCACCTATCAAAACATAAGGCTAGCATATACTGAAATTATATAAAGAAATATTCAGGAGTGCAAACTGCAAACACTATATTCTATGAACTAATTTAAAACAACAAATAGTTAATGTCTACTTTACATAAAATTTGCAATCTGGAAATTACGAAAACAAGGTACATCAGCTAAATAGTGTTGTTCTACATCACATAGTGATCTAAAATATTCCAGTTTGTGAGGACAGGATCCAACAACAATCACATGGAATTTATATTATTCATAAAATAAAGTACTTTAAACATTAAAACATGTGTACTAATATTCTTTAAATCCATTTCAAGATTGAACATTAAACTAGATATAAGATTGACTATGGTTATGAAAGAAAATTGTAACTTGTACATACAAATTTAATAATACATACATTCATGAACATTATGCAAAATCATATTCTAAGCATTTACCACACAAAGTATGCTATGCAATGAGCCCAAAAAAAGAGTTAAAGCATTAAAAGCAAATACAAAATATGTAAGTTCAATGTACATGTATATAATCCAAAAATAAAGTTCCTGAATATGTGAGTTCAATGTACATATATAATCCAAAAATAAAGTTTATGGATGTCCAAAACAACTGCAATATATGTATCAACATGCAAATATATGCAATATGGTAGTATGGGAAAACAAAAAAAGACCAATATAAATCATTCTCTAAATCAAAGTCCACCACTATCCTCCGCTATGGTCTTCCCTTTGTCTTGAAGAGTCCCAACTTGCAACATGTAAAAAAAAAATTATGAATCTCATAAATGATATAAACAATTTTAAACTAAATTCAAAAGTTAAAATATTAAACTTATAAAAATTAAATTGAAAAGAATAGTTCAATTATAAACAAAATTACGTCAGTGCCAATGTCCACGTTGATCAAAGAACCAATATCCTCACCACCAATGTCCATGTTTTCTCGTGTTCCCTAAAATTTAAATTTTGATAATAAATAAAACATTGTGCAAGCAAAATAAACTAAAATTAAGCAATTCACTTAAAACCAAAACAAAAAAATTGAAAACATGAGCTCACAAGAGATGGAAAATCATCAAAAAAGTTGGTATCTAAATGAACTTGCATGGACAAGTCACATTAACAATAAGATTCATAGATAAATTAAAAGTAAAAAAATCATACAATATCTTTCAAACATAAATATAAATATGTAAATAACAAATATACCTCTCTAAGATGCTCTTCTACATTTTCACTAGTGGAGAGACGAAAATCATGTTCTTTCAACATTCTAGAAAACTGCAATCAATAAACATTTATGTAATATATTTATTAATATCAAAAAATACATAATTTCATAGATATAATGTAACAAAAAGTTCAATTCAAAATGAATAAAAAAATTAAATATATTGTATGTACATAAACAAAAGACCTCTCCTATACTTGATGTGTCATGGGATAGGTCATTCGAAGCTGTATTGCGACAAACCTTAGCATAAGGCATAGGATATTCAATGCTCATTCCATCTACCTCATCATTCATTTTGTAAACAAAGTTTCGACGAATAGTGGCCTGAGCCCTCTCTCGAATCAAGCCCACATCAACTCCTACAAATGCTGATGTTAAACGGTCGGCAATAGAATTCGTTGCAATTGTCCCAAGTTGGGATGTGGGCTCCATATCCTATTTTAAAGTCACAAGCCTAGCTGGGAGACATATCTGGGGTGGAGGTTGAAGAGTTGTGGGATCTCTAAGAGAACATTTTTGATCGTATATTCTCCCCTTTCCAACTCCATAAAAGCTAGAATGAATATCGATATAGTCTCGCTTCATATTTAAGAAAAAATATGCATAAAAGAATCTCGAGAAATAATTAGGAACCTCATCATTCAATGGAAACCAACCATAGGATGCAATGAACCGATCATATAATAGATGTGCAAGTTCAGGGTGCTTGAAATATTGCACTTTGAACATTTTTCTCTTTAGGTTTTATTTGAAGTTAAACATTGAATTGACCTATTCTTTGGTCACTCTCTCCTTCACAACAACCCACTTGTCTAGACCCATCACATGTGCCCTTCTCCTCTGCATCAAGTCAACAAAACCATCCGTAGTTGGTTTGATATCCTCATATACCTCAATGAATTTTTGCAATGACCGGAAAACAATATCTAGACTTTGTTTTCTCACTAGAGGGAGATCCAAACTAGAAACATCGTGTTTCAACTTGTCATAGTGAGATCTACAGCTTTCAAGGGTTGTTTGTTGAACACCAGTTTCCCATGGAAGCTCCTGAGGTAAATTAGATGGATAAGTTGTTATGGGTGTACAACCCACATCTAGTTAAAAATATGCCCTCCTTGCTCGATCTTCGTCCCTCTATGTTGAATTATGAGCCTCTTCTGAACCTTGCTCTACACCCACATTTGGTTCATCATATGTCATCCTTGCTCAACCTTCATCCCTCTGTGTAGAATTACGAGCATCTTATGAACCTCACTCTACTTCAAAGACAAACAAAATTGTGTGTAAACATGTACAAACTTTTTGAACACGCAAAAAAATACAATCGATACATGTATTAAAACATAAATGTTCATAACAACAGAAGGTCGAGATCTACATGATTCTCCCATAGAAGATATGGGGGAATCATTTGTGCTCCTTTGGCCTAACTGGTGATCATCTAAATGTGAACTATACAAAAATCTTGAATCCCGAGGTGAAGCTGAAAACCTTTGATTATCAGTCGAAACACCAATTCCTAATGATTGTGATGACCTCCCCTTAGCAAATGTCATTGTACCAGTAGACCTTGTACACTTTTGCCTCAAAGACCCCTCTCTTTCCATTTGATAAATTGCCTAGATTTACACAAATTTATCAACTCATAACATATTAGAAATTTACATGTTTTGATGTTTAAACATTCCAAACATTTAACCTAATATCCGAGAGAAAGATTTTATGGTATATGAGACAAGATAAATATTGTGACAAAGTGTTGTTATGATAAGACAGACCCACGAAAGTTACGCTATACCTACAATAATGGTCAAGAAATAGCATTCAAACTTGATTACATAGACTTGAATAATTAAGCGTAGTTTGAGCACCATAGGAAGGAGGCATGTATTACTTATAGAAGTTAAAGTATTACGGACCTAGGATGGCCACAAACAAGTCTAAAATCAAATTATATAACAACAAAAAAAGTATATACATAGGATTTGTTGTGATTTGGAAGATTTAATGACATGACCCAAGCTCATAGTCATTGGTGCATGGGGTAATAAACATATTTTGGGTTTCACTTGCAAGGTTTTCGAATAAGGCTAACATTTTTAATTAATTATTAATATGCTATTATTATAACATTATAACTTATCTAAAACTTCATAAAGTTTAAAGCATTATAAACTACTTATTTTGAATTATTAAACCTATAACTTAAAAGAAAAACATAAAAATGTTAGCCTTCTTATTGGTCACTTATTATTCGTCACATTTAAACTTAACTAATATTAAACTTAAAACTAAAAATTAAATTAAATCAAAACTAAACCTATAATTTAAAAAACCTAAAACCGACTTCTTCTCAAATAAAATTTACATTACATGAGAAATTACACATATATATATTTGACGGGAATCTTACTCACTTCCCCTTAGGCTTCACTAGTCTCGTGATGATGATCATAGAGTAGAGATCGAAACGTCGAGAGTTTCAACTTTCGAATGCAGCTCCTACTTACTTTCAATTGCTACTGTGTAATGACTACATTAAAAAAGGTGTATCCTTTTAGAGTTAGAGTTTCCATAAAAAGTTGAATAGCTTGGAGTATATAAGAAAGTGGTTAATATATATATATATATATATATATGGATGTATGTATGTATATCTTCCTTTTTATTTTAATTGTTGGCACAAGTATATGTCTATTAATTTTGAGATGTAGTGAAAGTTAATTCATGCCTATGGGTTTATAGAAGGAAGATATAGATATATATATTGTAAAGTTGTATGGTTATACAAATTAGTCTAGTGGCTTCGCATGTATATAAATGTCTCATCCAAAATTATGTACTCCAATACTTAGAGCTACTAGTTTATATAAATGGAAGAAGATATGCATCTTACGAGAAAAGTTATATAGAGCCCGAGTGGCATTTAACATGATAAAATATTTAAAATTTTACCAAAAATTCAATATATTTTTGGGTGTTACATCTATGAATCAAGTATCCTTATACAACACTTTCACTAACCTAGGCTATGAACATAACTAACTACATACTTTAGACCTAACGAACACTCCCAACAAGATTTACTCTTCATCCTGCATGGCATTTCACTATTCCTACTGAAATATCTTGTATCCTTGTTTGAGGATGGAACTTGGGTGGCAGAAACATACTACACCATTGGATTATCCACGGAAAATTTCTCCTCCGAGTTTAAAAATATGAAAATGGACCATTTTGCACATTAGAATATTATAGTAAAACCGAGAGATTAAAAAAAACATTTCAAATCGTGAGAAAAAAATCATTTCAAATACAGAGTAGCTGGTCATTGTGTGATAACAAAATTCTTGATCCAAAAATCCATTATGAAAGTGAGCGTCCAAAGTCATATTCGACACACATATTTGATAATCAGAAGGAGGAGCATCCAAAGTCAGAGGGAGGAGCCATATTTGATGGAGGAGAGAGCGGACCCACATTCATACACACTTGATAATCACAGGGAGAAGGGTCTAAATGCAATAGGTAAATTTGATTCCGTGTAGTCCTTTCTTCCTTATAGTCATTTCTTCCCTGTTTTGATCAAGGTTTCATTGGATTCTTTAATTTTTGAATTGTCCATTCATGTGGATTATTTAATTTTTTTATTTTTCCATTCATGGGATGAGATGGGATTTTGATGAAATGAGAGGAAATCAGTGATGGGTTTTTGTAGGTAATGAGCTTGCTGGATGGTTGGGTATAGTCATTTCCTTCCCCTCGGGTTGCAATAAAAAATATCTTATTAAATTATAAATAAATTATTTTGTCATACTAAAAAATGTAAATAGTTAACTTATTGTTACTCTATTTAAATACATTTATTTTATTATTCTTATATTAAATATGGTAAATAGTTTAATTATTGTTATCATATTTAAAAGATCTTTGTATGAATATAATAAGTTAGGTATTCTACAATCCATTATGTAAAAAATATGAAAGTATAAATAATTTGTACTGAGAGTAATTTAACTTCTTTTATTTATTAATAAATCTAAATTTAGCTACTTAGTGAAAGTATAAATAATTTGTACTGAGAGTAATTTAACCTCTTTCATTGTGATGTTGATATTTAACCCAAACAAATAGGCGGGATGGCCACCATAGCCACCATTTAGCTACTTAGTACTTCCATTTGAAGAAAAGTTTGATAAAAAACATTTGAAAAATCATACAAGTGTGAGAGTTTGAAACAATATCTTTACTTAGTTTTGTAAATGATTGAATTTTGACATCCTACTTTGCAAAACAATAAAAAATAATAATTTTATGATGTACATATTTAAATATTATCTTTCATTCGACATTAATCCTAATGTTATTTACTGATGTTTTTAAACCAAAATATATTTCATATATAATTCAAGTCTTTTTTGTACATTGATGTGCATAGTAGTGTTACCTATGTATGTGAGCCAATGTATCAAGTGCACCAAACATTTTTTAAAATATATATTTAAATATTATCTTTCATTTGACATTAATCCTAATGTTATTTATCGTACTAGTGCAAAAAAATGTTTTTAAAGCAAAATATATTTCATATATTATTCAAGTATTTTTTGTACATTGATGTGCATAGTAGTGTTATCTATACATGTGAGCCAATATATCAAGTGCACCAAAGATTTTTTTAAATATTAATATTTTATTAAAATATTTTTTAAAAATAAATGAATGTTTTATAAAACATATTAAATTACTTTCGTGATTCTCATAGAATTACTTTTAGTATTATATTAACATCTATACTCAATGCCATATTAATAATTATGTCTAACCTAAAACTTGAAAAGTTGGTACTTTGATAGTCACCACAATGTCTTTATATCTCTAACCTTTGAACCTCACATTTTTTAATTATTAAAATTTTATTAAAAAATATTTTAAGGTAACTTACATATTGATACTAGTAAATCAATGTTGCACGTAGAATTGTTAACAAATATTTTTTTTTAATGAAGGATTTTTTTATAATAAATATTTTGCAATTCTAAATTCAAATAAATACTAAAGACATAACAAACTAAATATTCTAGTTATTATAAATGAAACATATAAATGTAATTAAATTTTCAATATTTGTTATTAGTAAATTTAGAACATCTAATATGTAAACTAAACTTTTAATTTTCAAATGGATAAAATTTGAGTGACTAAAAAAACATACCATCTATATGGTGAGAAACTTTTAAATATCCACTGGTGTGGGCGCCATAAATCAAAACCTTTACTAGTATAAGGCATCAAAATACTCCTCCACGTTGCAAAAGATGTGGATGGACCGTTCAGAATAGTAAAACATAATGTGATAGAAAATATAAGTGATGCAATAAATTTTTTTGGAAAATCCAAGCAAAAAGATACCAAAGTTGGACATAGAGCAATTCAGACAACAATTATTTCAGCTAGTACTAGACAAAATCGTTTGACAACACAACTAGCAAAAACAATAGGAACCTCAAGAAATACATTCTACAAACATAACAAATTCAGAATGCAGATAGATTAAAATGATGAACTTACTTGTTGGGAAATGATTTGTAGACATCCTTACAAAGATAGAATGAGAGAAGGTGTTAAAGATATTATACATAAATATTGGTTAGCACATGCTCGAGTTTAACCAAATTCAAGGGATGTGATATGACAAAGAGTATCACAAAATGAATATGAAATCCATGCAAAACATATAATGGAAATGACACAAGTACAAATGTTCAATAAATTCAAGGAGGATCATCGTGGAATTAATAATTCAATCACTACATTTGCGCAACACAAACCATGGTATGTTAGACCTATTACTATACATGACACACGTTGTTTTCGTTATCATGTGCAATTTGAATTATATTATGAGACTTTTCTTCAATAATTTGGTAAACTGTTTTGGACAAATTCACCACCTCCGCCCACAATACGTGAAGTCATATCTCAAATTCTATGTGAGAGAGATCACAATGAACTATTTTACAATAAGAAATGTGTCAATGGAAAACATTGTCATCATTTTGGAAATATAGTTTTATTCCACAATAAATATCATATTGATCATGATCAGCCATTGTCAAATATAACCATTGATTGGAGAAGATATGAATACATCAATTATGCTACACGTTCTAGTGATGCACATTCCAAACGAATTGATTTGTGAGAATATAAAATATGTGTGACATATTTTTTGAAGAAATTTGAATGTGAAATTTATAAATACACCAAGCATTCACATACAGCACGATGGAAAGACCTTCAATTCAAACAGTCTCATGAAATTTTTCCGTGGTTGATTTTGCAGAAAACTACACATTTGTTGCACAAAATGAGATACAAAGTGAATACTATCATTTTGACCAAGTTTCAATATTTGTCCATGTTCTATATAGACATTCTCAACACGATGTTGATGGCATTGAAAGCACGTGTGACAATCGAGATGTGATTAAAGAATATCATTTTTATATCAGTGATTATTGTACACACGATACACATTTTGTTCAACATTGTATTGAAAATATTTTCTATGAATCATTAAAAAGACATGAAGTTAAATTCAATGAACATTGGATATGGTCGGATGGATGTGCGGGACAATTTAAATCTTGACGGTCATTTTTTTTGTTATGTCGACTTCATAAAGCATCAAACATTAAACATTGTTGGAATTTCTGTGAAACTGGACATGGAAAAGGTGAACATGATGGTCCAGGAGCATGTGTAAAAAGAGCACTTCAAAGATGAAAAATGAACCATTCTTCCACGCGATTTCATTCAATTGCATAGGTTTTTCGATGGTTTCAATTATCTAATCCATGATTATAATCAACAATCAAAATATGTGCACATGTATGTACACGATTTTTTTAATTTATATTAATTGTCAATTTAAAAAAATGTTATTTGCAAGTCTATCATTTAAGTATATGTACAATAACATTAAAAGTTGTCCTTTGTGATTTGTCATATATTGTGTAGGTTCTTTTGGATTATTGGAATCCAATATATAGACAAATCAATCCCATACAAGGCTGCATCATACATGGGACTCAAGATTTACACTCTATTCAAACAAAATCCATCCAAAACATGTTTGCATTTGACATTAGAAAGCAATCATGCTTTTGTCATACTTGCACTGAAAATTTTGAATCTACAGAAGTTTGTGAAAACATAACGAACAACCACGTAAAATATTGGAAATACATAGAGATTAATTCAAAGGGAAAAATGTCACGAGCAAGCTTAGAAGAATTAGAATCAGAAGAAATAGCAATATCATGTGATGGCGATAGAATTTCATATTTTGTTAGAGAAGGTAATGAAATAAACTAACATCAATGATTTTTCATTTCATATAAATTATGTATTTATATAAAACTTAGAAATTCTTTGTTGATTGTTCATTGTTGTCCATCACCTTATGTGTATAGTCAATTTAATTGATTTAAAAACCCTGACGTCAATTGTAATTTGCACAGGAGGTGTTTTCGCTATGATTGCACCTTTATACAACAAATAAAAGGTGAAATATTATTTGATTCGATGCACTAAATAAAAGATGAAGTTACTGGAGGACTACGATGACAAACGATTTACATATGAGAGAGGATCCATCATTTTAAAAGGTTATTTTTTTCAACAAACCCATATGACTGAAAAATATGTATACTTTCAGGATTATGAACCTGATGTTATGTGTTGTCAATATAGTCATTTAGTATGTGCATCTCGAATAAAATTAGTACAAGTTCCATCGAAAAAAAATTAAAAACTAGAAAATGAAAAATGTCCAAATATGACCATGAACGAATAATTGAGGACGACATTCCATTGCAATGTTTTTATCGAAAATGAATTGATCATGGTTAATAGAACTATAGGAGACCCATGGCATGATTTTATCCTTAATAGTAGTCAACCACAATTAGAAGTGGCTCAACCATCCACCATTGTTAAGGATTTTGACGATGCACCCATAGTTACTGTTCAAGCGAATGAAGAATATGATAGGACATGAGGGTGCCTCTCTGTGAAAGATGATTTTGTAATATTTAATGATGATGAATAGGAGTGTAAAAAAAAACTTCGAATTCAAATTATAAAGTACAAATTTTACTTGTTTGTGCATGTCAAATGTTGTGTACAATATATTTTTATATCGAGAACTATGACTATGATCTTGAGATGTCATATTTTTATTTATGTTTTATAAGCTTTTGTTTATGATTGTGTATGCTTGAATATGAATGAGGGCATGATGAGTTTGTGTTTTATTTGGTAATGTGTAAGAAGATGGCATCGAGGTTGAGATTCCATTAATAAAATGATTGTATTTTAGAATGTTGAAATCGATTAGATAATTATTTGGTAATGAGAACTTTAATAAATGTTGGGAAAATTTGGAAAATGTTATCTTTCAACTATGGAATGTTGATTACAAATGTAATTTTACAAGTAATTTATGGGAACTATAATAAGAGTTTAAACATTATCATAAAAACATTGTTAATTGTTAAGAATGATTGCTTAAATATTCTTGGACATGATTGAGTAATTATGTTATGTCATGTTGAAATATGGACATGTGGTGTATAACTTATTGATGTAGGATTAAATTGTTTAAGAAATGTTTGAAAATGATGGAGAATTCTCTATAACAATTTGATTGTTTATTATTACATCTATTAGATTAAGCTAATTGAGTCCATTATATTGGGCGAGATGGTATTTAAATATGTGAAGGAAATCCTAAGTTAGAATCCTTATCAGTTTTTATATGTGGTTGTATAGTTGAAACCATTTGACCTTGATTGAATTTGAAGGATTTTAGGGTAATATGTGTGGTCTTGAACTTGATTGAATTCCTCTCTTGGTTAAATCCTACTATTATTTTTATTTTTGTGGGGGTAGTGACCAATGCAGAGATGAGATCTTATTCATTTGTTGCTTGAATAATTAACTATCCATAAAAATGGCTAAGATTTATATTTTCTTAATTATTTATATAAATTACCGTAGTTGAATCCATTTAAATTGATTGAAAAAATGTTTAACACATAGTATTTTCATTGCTTACTCCTGCTAAGTGTTGTTACATGGTGTGCTCCTAGCTAGGTTAAATTGTGTTAAATTACGTAATGTCCAATTTTACAAGTATCTAATTATATTTAATTGAATCAAAGTGTACAATTAATAGTTGTGATTCAAGCATGTACAATTAATAGTTGTTTATATGATCAGATGGAATTGAACAAAATTATTTAAGTTCACATCACTGAAATCATGGAAAATGGAGATAATGATCGTTTGATTTTTAATCACAAACAAGGACTGCAGGATTGTGAAGCTTATGCTAAATTAGAGCAATGGTTATTTACAACAAACCGATGAAAATTCATCAAATTGTTGTCTAAAATCATTGCTTTAATTTAGCATAAGTTTCACAATCCTGAAATCCTTGCTTATGATTAAAAAACAAGAAGATCATTAAATCCCCATTTTCCATGATTTCAGCAGCATGTGTAATTCACCAACTACAAAAGTGTTGTACCTAAACATTGAACATATGAATCATTAGTTAAAAATTGAAAGTATGAAGATATCCCTTCTTAGCAAAGTGAAGAGTGCAAAAATGATGCATATAGGAGGAAAAATCAAAGATCATATATTAAAAGACAAGCAAGAGTGTTGAAACGTGCACTCAATTTTTTTTACATATACAATAAAAACAAATTTACATCTACACTCATATAAATTTTTACATCTACAGTAAAAAATCGTCCATACTTCAAATCTGCACTCAAGGATTAAATCCTGCAAGTCTTAAAACTTGTAACTTTAGATTGCACCATAAGGCTAGCATATACTGAAATTATATAAAGAAATATTCAGGAGTGCAAACTGCAAACACTATATTCTATGAACTAATTTAAAACAACAAATAGTTAATGTCTACTTTACATAAAAAATTTAATCTAGAAATTATGAAAACAAGGTACATCAACTAAATAGTGTTGTTCTACATCAAAAAATTTTCTAAAATATTCTAGTTTGCGAGGACAGGATCCAACAAGAATCACATCGAATTTATATTATTAATAAAATAAAGTACTTTAAACATTAAAAAATGTGTACTAATATCCTTTAAATCCATTTCAGGATTAAACATTAAACAGATATAAGATTGACTATCATTATGAAAGAAAATTGTAACTTGTACATACAAATTTAATAATACATACATTCATGAACATCATGCAAAATCATATTCTAAGCATTTACCATACAAAGTATGCTATGTAATTATCCCAACAAAAAGATTTAGAGCATTCAAAGCAAATGCATAATATGTAAGTTCAATGTACATGTATATAATCCAAAAATAAAGTTCCAGAATATGTCAGTTCAATGTACATATATAATCGAAAAATAAAGTTCTTTGATGTCCAAAAAAGCTACAATATATGTATCAACATGCAGATATATGCAATATGGTAGTATGGGAAAACAAAAAAAGACCAATAAAAACCATTCTCTAATTCAAATTCCACCACTATCCTCTACTGTTGTCTTCCCTTTGTCTCGAAGAGTCCCAACCTACAACATGTATAAAAGAAAATTATGAATCTCATAAATGATTTAAACAATTTTAAAATAAATTCAAAAGTTAAAATATTGAACTTATAAAAATTAAATTGAAAAGAACTATTCAATTATACACAAAATTACCTTAGTGCCAATGTCCACGTCCATCAAAGAACCAATATCCTCACCACTAGTGTCCATATTTTCTCGTGTTCCCTAAAATTTATTTTTTTGTTAATAAATAAAACATTGTGCACGCAAAATAAACTAAAATTAAGCAATTCACTTAAAACCAAAAAAAAAAATTGAAAACATGACCTCACAGACATGGAAAGTCATCAAAATAGTTGGAATCTAAATGACCCTGCATGGATAAGTCACATTAACAATAAGATACATAGATAAATTAAAAGTAAAAAAAAGCATGCAATATCTTTCAAACATAAATATAAATATGTAAATAATAAATATACCTAGATGTAAGATGCTATTCTACATTTGCACTAGTGGAGAGTTGAAAATCATGTTCATTCAACATTCTAGAAATCTGCAATCAATAAACATTTATGTAATGTATCTATTACTATATATCAAAAAATACATAATGTCCTAGATACAATGTAACAAACAGTTCAATTCAAAATGAATAAAACAATTAAATAGATTGTATGTAGATAAACAACAAACCTCTCCTATACTCGATGTGTCATGGTATAGGACATCTGAAGCTGTATCACGACAAACCTTAGCATAAGCCCTAAGATCTTCATTGCTCATTCCATCTACCTCATCATTTGCTTTGTAAACAAACTTTTGACGAATAGTGGCTCGAGCCCTCTCTCGAACCAATCCCACATCAACTCTTACAAATGCCGACGTTAAACCTTTGTCAACAGAATCCATTGCAGTTATCCCAAGTTGGGATGCGGGCTCCATCTCCAATTTTAAAGTCACAAGCCTGGCTAGGAGAGATATCTGGAGTGGAGGTCGAAGAGTTGTGGGGTCTTTAAGAGCACGCTTTGGATCATATATTCTCCCCTTTCCAACTCCATAAAAGCTACAATGAATATCGGTATAGTCTCGCTTCATATTTTTTTAAAAATCTGCATAAAAAAATATGGCGAAATAATTAGGAACCTCATCATCCCATGGAAATCGGCCATAGGCTGCAAGGAACCGATCATATAATAGATGTGCAAGTTGAGGGTCCTTGAAATATTTCACTTTCAATTTTTTTTTCTTTAGGCCTTATTTGAACTTAAACATTGAATTGGCATTTTCTTTTGTCACTCTCTCCTTCACAACAACCCACTTGTCCGTACCCATCACTTCTGCCCTTCTCCTCCGCATTAAGTCAACAAAACCGTCTGTAGTTGGTCTGAGATCCTCATATACCTCAATGAATTTTTGGAATGAATGCAAAACAATCTCTAGACATTGTTTTCTCTCTAGAGGGAGATCCAAACTAGAAATATCATTTTGCAACTTGTCATAGTGAGATCTACAGCTTTCAAGGGTCATTTGTTGAACACCACTTTTCCATGGAAGCTCCTCAGATAAATCAGATGGATAAGTTGTTATGGGTGTACAACCTACATCTAGTTCAACATATTCCCTCCTTGCTCTACCTTCGTCCCTCTATGTAGAATTACGAGCCTCTTCTGAACCTTGCTCTACACCCACATCTGGTTCATCATAAGCCCTCCTTGCTCGACCTTCATCCCTCCATGTAGAATTTCGAGCTTATTCTGAACCCCGCTCTACTTCAAAGACAAACACAGTTGTGTGTAAACATGTAAAAATGTTTTGAACACACACACAATTACAATTGATACATGTATTAAAACATATTTTTTCATACCAACATAAGGTCAAGATCGACGTTCTCCCAGAGAAGATATGGGGGAATAATCTGTTTTCCTTTGGCCTAACTAGTCATCAGTTGAATGTGAATGATACAACAAGCTTGAATACTGAGGTGAATCTGAAAACCTTTGATTATCGGTCGAGAAACCAATTCCTGATTATCATGATGGCCTCCCCTTAGTAGATGTCATTGTACCAATAGACCTTGTACGCTTTTGCCTCGAAGACCCCTCTATTTCCATTTGATAAAATGTCTCTTTTACACAAATATCAACTTAGAACATATTCAAACATTACATGTTTTGATATTTAAACATTCCAAAGATTTAACCTAATCTCCTAGAGAAAGATGTTATGTTATATAAGACAAGATAAATATTGTGACAATGTGAAGAATTTGCAACAATTAATTGATGAATACATGATATATCAGATCACAGAATACTTTTATTGATCGCAGGCCACTTCGAGGGGGTAACCTCCTTTGAGCAAGATCAATACAAAATAACTTCACGGTTCCTTCATTTTCCTCAACACAAACTTATATACTAAGTCTAGGTGCCAATACTATGGGTCAAAACCATGGGCTAGTACAAACTATGGATCAACAAATACTACGGGACGACTTACAAAGCATATGTGTCCAACAACAATAATACAAACTATGGATCAACAAATACTACAGAATGACTTACAAAGCATATGCGTCCAACAAAAATATACTAACAAAGTAAAGGGAAGGGTTAACATGGATTCCTAATATCCCCTCCCCCTTAGAAAAATATTTGTCCTCAAAGATTTAGATGTGGAAATTGTTGCTGAATCTGAAGGAGTGGTTCCCATGTAGCATCCTCTGGTTGCATTCCGTGCCACTGAATTAAGACCTCGATTATAGAGCAAGAGCAAAGATGACGAGTGCGCTTATTGAGGAAGGCCTCTGGCTCCAAAAGGATGGATCCTTCATTATCTAGTTCTGGTAAAATAATTTGTCCTCTGATGATGGTGCCAAGAAATTTCTTCAGACAAGAGACATGAAATACTGGATAAATGCGGGAAGAAGGAGGAAGTTCCAATTTATAAGCAACGGACCCAATTGTCTAAAGAATCCAATATGGTCCATAGAAATTTCGAGCGATCTTATGACGCCCTTTGAGTTTCAGGGAAGATTGCTTGTAAGGGTGGAGACGAATAAAAACATATCACCTGCTTGAAAAGTGAACTCAGAACGGTGTTGATCTACTTGTTGCTTCATGTGATTTATTTCCATGTGAAGATTGTCTCGCAAAATGAGAAGAATATGATCGCGGTTTTGAAGGACCATGTCAACTGCTTGAATTGGTGAACTACTGGGGGTGTATGGAAGAAGAACTAGTAGTGCCTGACCATAAACTACTTCATATGGAGTCATTTTAGAGGCAGTGTGGTAAGAGTTATTGTACCACCATTCAGCGAGAGGGAGCCACTTTTCCCACTAATGTTGTTGTTCAGAGGTGAAACAACGAAGATAAATTTCCAAGCATTTATTGATAATTTCAGTCTAACCATCTGTCTGTGGGTGATACCCTGAACTCATCTTCAGTTTGGTGCCAGTGTGGAAAAATAGTTTTTTTCAAAAATGACTGGTGAAAGTCGCATCATGAGCTAGGACAATGGAAGAAGGGATTCCATGAAGATGAAAGATCTGGTCTAGGAAAATTTAAGCGACTGAGGAGGCTGTATAGGGATGGATGAGAGCACAAAATTGACTATATTTTGAGAGGCGATCAACCACAACCAAAATCATTGTCTCCCATCCATATTTAGGGATCCCTTCAATGAAATCCATGTAAATATCTTTCCAAATCCCTGTAGGTATGGGCAAGGGTTCGAGCAGTCCCAGAAGGAGTGTCGCTTCACCCTTATTTCCCTGGAAGGTATCACATTTAGCCACCATCTATTGAATTGTCCTTTTCATTTCCTGCCAAAATAAGTTACGTCATGCCCGCTCATACATTTTGAGGAACCCAGAGTGCCTTATTGATGGAGAAGCATGGAGTTCATAGAAGACATCCTCTTGAAGATCTGTGCTCTAGGGAAGCACCAAACGACCCTTGTATCTCAGGGAAGCACCATCCCAAGAGTAATGTGGTATAGAAAAAGGGTTGTTGGCCAAGCGTTGGATGATTTGATTTAATGAAGAGTCATTGACATAGCCTCATTGAACAGATTGCAACCAATTTGGAACAGGCATAGAAATAGCTGAAAGAGAACCTTGGTCATCAAATGTGCGAGAACGAGCATCTGCCACAATATTTTCCTTACCCTTCTTTTAAGTGATCTCATAGTCATAACCCATGAGTTTTCTAACCGATTTATGTTGTGTTGGGGAGGATACATGATGTTCCAAGAAATATTTTAGACTCTGGTGATCAGTCTTGATGCAGAAATGATTCCCTAATAGGTATGGTTGCCACTTTTGTACTGCATGCAAAATAACCATCATTTCCTTCTCATATGTAGAGGCAACTAAATTCTTACCTAAAAGGGATTTGCTTGTGAATGCAATGGGGTGTTCATATTGAAGGAGAACAATACCAATTCCATTGTCGCAAGCATCACTCTCAATAGTGAAGGGCTTGGAAAAATCAGGCATAGCTATAATAGGCGTAGTACACATAGATTGTTTTAGTTTTTCAAATGCACACTCAGTAGCATGTGTCCATGTAAAAGCATCCTTTTTCAATAGAGAAGTTAATGGAGCTGCAATCTTCCCATAATCCTTGAAAAACTTGCGTTAGTAGCTAGTCAACCCCAAAAAACCATGAAGGATCTTGAGTGTCTGAGGATGTGGCCGATTGTTCATGGCAGCAATTTTGGCAGGATCCACGTGAACCCCATGTGCTGAGATAATGTGCCCAAGATACTCGAATTAATTCTCTCCAAAAACACATTTAGACTGTTTGGCATGGATATTATGGTAAAAGAAAAGTTGCATTACAAGATCCAAATGCTGGAGATGTTCAGCCCATGTTTTACTGTAGATCAGGATATCATCGAAGAATACCAGAATGAATCTCCACAAGTAGGGCCGGAATATTTTATTCATCAAGGCCTTGAATGTGGGAGCATTAGTGAGGCCAAAGGGCATGACCAAAAAATCAAAGTGGCCATCATGTGTGTGGAAAGCTATTTTAGGGATATCATCCTCATGAACCCAAATTTGATGATACCCAGAACGAAGGTCCAACTTGGAGAAAAATTAAGTACCATGAAGCTCATCAAGAAGCTCATCAACAACAAGAATTGGAAACTTATCCTTGATGGTGAGGTGATTAAGTGCTCGGAAGTCAATGCAGAGGCACCATGACCCATACTTTTTGCGGACAAGAAGAATTGGACCTAAAGAAAAGGAACTAGTGCTTGGGCAAATAATACCTTGCTTCAGTAAGTCCCGAACGAGCATTTCAATTTCTGTTTTTTGGTGAAATGGGTAGCGATAGGGCCTGATGTTGGGAGGAATGCTTCTAGGAAGGAGATGAATACGAGGGTCCTCTAGCCTTGAAGGTGGCAATCCCATTGGTTCAGCAAAGACACCTATATATCGATCCATAATTTGTTGTAGAGCCAAAGGAGTAGTGGAGACTGATGATGGTTGCATTTGAATGGAATGGATTTGAGCGATGACACCATGTGAATTCGTCTTAAGGAATTTTTCCATGCGATGTGATCTGATGATGCTAAGAGAACCTAGTTGTAAGCCTGTTAATGTGTGCTTTTGTCCATTGGGAGAAAATTGCATCTAAATTTCAGCAAAATCCCATAAGATGGGGCCAAGTGTGCATAGCCATTGAGCACCGAAAACCACATCACATCCACCTAAGGTCAAGGAAAACATGTCATAGCGGAAGTTATAACATCCAATAAACATACACACATTACAACAATTCCCTTTGCAAGGTAAGGTTCCCCCATTGGAAACCATGACTTCAAAGTTAGAGCAAGGATGGATAAAACAATCAACTTGTTTGGCGATCCGAGGGTCAATGAAATTATGAGTGCTACCAGAATCAATGAGTATTGTAAGACAAAGCTTCTTGAAGTAAACCCTGACCCGCATTGTTTGGGGGTGGTGATTCCAACTAAAGCATGGAGATATATCTCTGGCCGGTCATCTTGATATGGAGGGTCAATAGGCGGATCCTGAATGTCGACCTGTGTATCCATTGTATCTGGATCTTCTTCACCAATTTTAGAGGCAGGTAGAGAATCCACATCCAAGAGATAGAGCTTTTACTAAACACATCTATGTCCATGAGTGAATTTATCATCACAATTATAACAAAGCCCTTTTTCTCTACGTGCCTACATCTCTGTTTCAGACAAATGCTTGATAGGAGTTGGTCGAGGAGCTGGCAGGATGGGAGGTCGTTGATAACCCATAGTTCATAAGGGAACAAAAATGGGTTTGGAGTGTTGTTGGGCTGCAATCTTGTCTTCTGCCAACTTAGCCGACCCTAGGGTTTCCATCATTATGTTGGGATAGAACATTTTGACCTTAGAGTGGATTGCATCCTTTAAACCACTGGTAAAAAAATATGGTAGAATTCATTAGGAAATCCTTCGGTGTGGTTGACTAGTTTCTCAAATTCAATTTGATACTCTCTCACAGTGCCAATTTGGCGGAGTTTAGTGATGGATCCTATGAAGTCATCAAAAGCACTAGGACCAAATCATTGCAAAAGGAGCTAGCAAAAATCTGGCCATTTTGGCTCTTCATGAGCCTTGATGTACCAACGGTACCATTGAAGAGCTCCTGTTCCAAATGAAAGGATGCAAGTGGAACTTTGTTGACATCAAAAGTATTATGCATACTGAAATACTGTTCTACATGATAGATCTATCTAGTCAGATCAGTACCATTGAAGCAAGGAAAATCAAGCTTCGAACCACGAAAATTGCTGGAAGAAGAGAACCCATTGTCTGATGAAGACTCTGACTGTCATTTGTTGTTCATGGTTGAATGCTCAAGAGGCTGAGAAATTTTTCATCCAGATCCCATAGTTTGGCTTGGATGGCTGCAAGTGCTTCCTCCATGGTTTTTGCTTCTGCGCGGGTGACAACCATAACCAGAAGTTTTTTCTTTTTTTTGACTGGGTAGAAAAACAAAAACATAAACTGTTTCAGTAAAGGAAAATATGGATTTGGGAAACATTTGAGGGGTAATTTGGGTTTGACTAGGTTTTGGACACTATTGAATGGATAGGGAAGCAAAAAATGAGGATTTCAGAAGTAGGGTGAAAGAATGAGAAAATGTGGCAGAGAGGGACAAAGAAGCAGAAATAGGAAAGGAACTCTGTGGTAAAATTTGAAGGGGTTCGGTGAAAGTTGAAGAAGTTATGGAAAACCCTAAAAATAGACAAATGTGAGATTTCTCACATTGGGAAGTGGAATTTGGGATAGGGTCCTCAGGAATGAAATATTCAAAATGGGATTACAGAGGTGTCAGGGAGGTTTCAAGGGAAAGAGAGTGAAAAGAAGGGAGATATGGTGAAAAAATAGAATTTTATACTTTTTTTTTCCAGGAATGGATCTGCAACGGCGCGGAAGGGATCAAAAACAGATAGATCTGCAATGATGCAAAAGTGATCAGAAATAGATGGATTTGCAATGGCGTGGAAGTGATCGAAAATAGATGGATCTGCAATGGCGCGGAAGTGATCGACAACAGTTCTTGATAGAGGAAATCTGTAATTTTTCAACTGAAAATAGATATGGACCCCAGGTATGCTTGGCTTCCTAACGGTTTAGGGGATTCACTCAACCACCAGTGTTGTCTGACAGCTTTTGCGTATTGGGTCAGTACCCCTCACTCCATGAATTAGGTAAAACTGATAACCGCTTTGCCACAAACGACAGCTCTTGGTTTACCTGACAGGGGGGAACTAGTAAATCAAGTAGGGGTTGTTTCCCTTTTCACTAGCAGGTCCTCTCAATGGGATAGCTACTTCGAGGTTCCTGTGGTACTCCTGACAATTATTTTTAGGGATTATTCCCAAGTACTTCCCATAGTTAAGTGAGTAGGGACTATTCCCAGATCTGAACCTGCAACAGATGCGAAAAAAAACAATTTGGCAGAAATTTCATCCAACGAGCCCAAGAAAGTGCTCTGATACCAGATGTGAAGAACCTGCAACAATTAATTGATGAATACATGATATATCAGATCACATAATACTTTTATTGATCGTAAGCCTCTTCGAGGGGGCAACCTCCTTTAAGCAAGCTCAATACAAAATAACTTCACAGTGCCTTCATTGGTCTCAACACAAACTTATATACTAAGTCTAGGCACCAATACTATGGGTCAAAAACATGGTCCAGTACAAACTATGGATCAACAAATACTACGGGACGACTTACAAAGCATATGCATCCAACAACAATAATACAAACTATGGATCAACAAATACTACGGGATGACTTACAAAGCATATGCATCCAACAACAATATACTAACAAAGTAAAGAGAAGGGTTGACATGGGTTCCTCACAGACAAAGTGTTGTTATGAAAATATAGACCCACGAAAGTTATATTATACCTAGAATAATGGTCAATAAATAGAATTCAAACTCGATTACATAGACTTGAATAATTAAGTGTAGTTTGAGCACCATAGGAAGGAGGCATGTATTACTTATAGAAGTTAAAGTCGTACGGACCCACGATGGACACAAACAAGTCTAAAATCAAATTATATAACAATAAAAAAAGTATATATATATAGGACGTGTGGTCATTGGGAAGATTCAATGACATGACCCAAGCTCATAGTCATTGGTGCATAGGGTAGTAAACATATTTTGGGTTTCACTTGCAAGATTTTCAAATAAGGCTAGGTTAGGTAAGATTGTGAAATGGGTCCACCACCTCTCCACATAAGCAATGATAATAAATCAACGATGATGGTAGTATGGAACATAGTATGGAAATATTACTCATAGAAAAGAAAACTAGAGAACCATAGATGGCGCATGTCGGATTAAACTAGACCTAGATAATATCACCAGTGGTTGAAAATACACTGTAACTGATCTCCTTGTTAGAGGTGTCAAGTATGGAAACATTGGTATAAAAAAAAATTGAACATATCATAACAATAGGACTACTAAACTCAATTGAGCATACACGTCACAATCGGGATTGCTAAGCTCCGAAAGAGTTAGGAAATAAAAAATAGACGCCCCTTAAGCAAAAACTAAAATAATGTCACGAGGTTTGTTTGGATTTAACTTGCTTAAGCATATAGTAACAATTCCTAGTTTCGTCTTTGCTTTGAGATCATAATTCAAAAGGTTTAGTACCCAAAATATTGTTGATCAAAATTAAGCTAGTTATGATTAAGAGTTCATTACTCCTTTAAAGTTTTCTAATCCTACACTTGTAATTCCTTTATAAGGATTCTTATTAACACCATAAATGAGCATGTCTTGGCAAAGTTCAATCATATGAGCCTACCTTATATATGTCAATATCCTCTACACATCCACACACATACATGGGCTCACATATATATTGAAGAGAATGACTATATCATAAATAAGAGATGACCCTCTAAATTCAATTTCCTTCTCTCTTAAAATTGTATAGACAATTATTATAGCCAAGCAATGTCTAAACTTTTGATGTGAGGAGGACCAGTTTCCTTTTATTTCTTCAAAGCATATGGAACTTTATATACAACACCTATATATGTTTTCTTTTACATAAATAACTATACTTCATTACCATGTCTAGACCCCATAATTTATATCTTGACTTCTTTCCAATATGATCAAGGCATAAGAGTTATAATTCCTATATGTATGCAAATACCATTTAATCCCCCATTTTTTTGTTTACACTTATAATAACCATGTAAAACAAAATGCAACTTCTTGTAATATATTTATATATATGTATGAGATTCTCCTATTAACACAATTCGGGAGTGATATATATATGTATATATATATATTGTAAGTACATAATATAGGTACAACATTCTAATTTATACATGCATAAAATATATATTTATTTACCCAATTCAAATTCAAACTACATTACAACATAGACCTTTCCTTTATGTGTAACAAGAAGCTAGAGATTAATCATTTACAAATCTGCATTTAAAATTCTGAGTGTTGTACACAATAAGGTGTCTACAAAAGTGCACATAAGCTAAAAAAAATGTATACTAACATAACCCCTCTTTTGTCTTATTGTTTGTTGCAGATAAAAAAAAAAGGAAGGGAAAGGAACAAGGGTTTGCAACTGTTGTAGACCTATTTTAGCTGAGGGAAAAGGTTTGGATGGTGTTGAAGGGGTGGAGAAGATGCAATCCAAAGGTGCTGGAGAAGAATATATATATATATATAAAGAATATATAAGCCAATATCCAGTCAAATGAATTAAAAGAAACCTATCTACAAATACAGAGGATGAAGTCTCACGTTCTCACACAGAGACTACATTCTCCATATCGATTAATAATGTACTCGAAGTGAATTTTATACAAAACAAAGAGAGGGTAATTTTATACAAAACACATCTAAAAAAAATTTCGATATCCTTTCTACGGATATGTTCAATCAAATCACTAGACTTAAATGAAATGCAATAGATTGAAAACAAACTCTAGATAGAGCCCGAGGTAATTTCAATCGATCCATGAATCATGGGATTAAAATTAATTCTAAAATTACCATAATCAGTGTATTTTTCGATCATGATTTGGATTTCTACACAGATATTTAAGGAAATGCTAGAATTATCGCGTGGTTCCTAACACCTGGTTGGGATGACCCTCAAAATACCAAAATAAGTCGATCTAAAACAATTAATATCTATGTACATTCGAGAGAGCAACATCAATAAGCTTCATACGCATTTGTTAACATAGTTTTTCATACTATTTTAACATAGGACAGATCACGAACCAGCCCGACCTTGAACAAATTCGGATGGTAGGCATGCAATCTCGTTTTCACATAAAAAAGGAAATAGCAATAGGAAGTTAATGTAGTTTTTCAAATAAATTTTACAATAAACTAGATTCTGTGATCGTGTAAGGAATCTAAGGATCACTCAATCCTTGCTTCTAATAAGATATAGCATAATTTAATAATGGTCCTTGCAAATCGCCCGATTCCATGAACCAAAATAAGCTCTTTACATAAATTTAGATGCAGATCGATCTCACGGGAATGAAAAGAATAGTCTAAACTAGTCAATGTTTAATGAACTAAAAGAACAGTAAAATGCATCCCTCTTTTATATAAATACAAAAAATGGTCGAGTTAGAAGATTAAATGTTGGGTTCGAATTATGAGACAACACCGTCATAATCTATGATTTCTCAATTCTAAAAATACCTTTAGAGCCAAGGTATAGGAAGCAATTTGAAATTTTGATTTATAAAACCTACAGGGAAAACCATCTTAGTACATAGGGATTTGTTGGAAATATCTAATTAAATGAGTTGATCGCTTAGTTACTGCACCGACTCTGTCAGTCACCCTGGCAGCCGTTTTGTGTCCACACGATGTTCGCGATGTAAGTCTGTCAATGAGTTCACTGACCAATCTAGCAGACGTCTTGTTTGTAATTACTTCACCGCGTTAATAGTTCGCAAGTCAAGAAACCTTAGGATAGAATTTATTTCAGTCTTTAATACAATCCTGTAGCTTCCATAGGAAGCATTCCTAAGTCGGTTGGTTGAAATTCTATAAATAGAAGCTCTTAGTCAAAACTCTTAGAGAGATGTGTAAGAAGAGTGAAAGGAGAAGAAGCTCCCGTGAATTTTAACAAGATCCCAAGCCATGTGAATGTAAAAGACCGCAGTGAAACTCACTTCCATGAATTGAGGAGCTGCCTAGTTTACTTTGGTAAATATATAAGTCTATGTTTTATGTTTTATGTTTCATTCTCAAGAATGTTGTATTTAGCAAGTCGCACATCATCTCTAGTTTTAGTTGTGTGAATGTTGTTTACATTTACCCGCTCTAAAAGGAATCAAGATTTCCAAATAGTTCACAGCAGTGAATGTTCTAAATTTAACAAGGAGTAACTTCACGTTAGATGATTTTAGTTAATGAAATACATTTCATGAAAAGTTTGGTTAAGTGAACCACGAAGTATTTGAGAATACCGCAAAGTAGAATATTGTGACCAAGTGAACTTCGCATCACTCTGAAGTAGTCGAAATCGCGCAGCTACTTGCTGCGAAGTGAATGTCGCGCTTACTTGCCACGAGGTGAATGCTACGAAGCAAAAGTTAATTGCCGCGCAGTTAAAACTACGAAGTTAATTGTTAGTGAGGAAAGTGTTCCACGAAGATAAAATTCAGTTCTATATTGTATGGTCAGCGAAGTCCGAAGAAAAGAAGAAAAAAGGTATCCATCTACTGCATAATTAAATCTTATTGACTGCGCGGTGTTCCTTAACCCTTCATCTAGTATCAGAGCTTGGTTTATGGCAAGAAGGAGTTCAATTCATAAGGGAAAAGCGGTTAACGATGGCTTCCACTTCGGGTAATTTGCAAACCCCAATATTTACTGATAAAAATTATGAATATTGGTCTCTAACCATGAAATCTTTGTTTAGAGGTCAAGATGTATGGGACATAGTCTAGATTGGTTATGCAAAACCAGCAGATGCAGCAGCATATAACAATCTCACACAAGTTGAGAAAGATGTCCTGAGTAAACAAAGGAAGAAAGATGGAAAGGCATTGTTCCACATACATCAAGCGACACATGAATCAATACTCCCAAGAGTAGCAGCAGCGCAGTCAGTAAAGGAAGCGTGGGACATGCTGGAAACAGCATATCAAGGTTTCAACAAGGTAAAGACCGCCAAACTTCAAATTCTTAGAAGAGAGTTTGAATCTTTGTCAATGAAAAATACAGAGTCAGTAGACTCATTCTATACTCGTGTAATTGGTTTAGATAATCAAATAAAGTCTCATGGAGAAAATCTAATTGACCAAAGAGTTGTTGAAAAGTTTCTTAGAGTTCTGCTAAAGAAATTTGAATCTTTGGTTGTAACCCTAGAGGAAAACAAAGATCTGTCCATATTTACTATTGATGAGTTGCAAGCCTCATTACTCAATCATGAACATAGAATAAGCGGTTAAGAAACATCGTTGGAAGGTGCATTTGCAGTACAGTCATCAATAAGTCACAGTAGAGGCAGAGGAAGATCAAACTCTAGAGGCAGAGGACGAAGTTCGTTCAGAGGAGGTCGCAGCAGCAGTTTTGCACATGTCGCGGGAAGAGGCGAGAATCAGACCCCCAATCAACCAAGTGGACAAAGGTATGATAAATCAAAGATTCAATGTCATTACTGTAAGAGGTATGGACACTTCGCATATGAATGCAGGAAGAAAAAGTATGACCAAGGAAAGCAAGGCGAAGCACAATCAAGCAACAACAGCACTGTGAACAGTTCACTCTTCTTGACATGCGCATCATCGCTGGAATGCAATGCCGTCCAAGAAAGTCCAAATGACATATGGTATTTAGACTCAGGCTGTAGTAATCATATGACGGGTAATTTAAGTTTATTTTCTAGCCTAGATAAATCAGTTCAAACTGATGTAACACTTGGAAATAATATCCAAGTCACTGTTTTGGGTAAGGGTACTGTTAATATTCTAACAAAACAGGGGGAGCATAAATTTATGCCTGATGTGTATTATGTTCAAGGTTTCAATCATACTCTGATGAGCATTGGACAGATGATGGAAAAAGGTTATAGAGTTCGTATGATAGGGAAGCATTGTGTGATCAAAGATGTATACCCAAGCAATCAGTTAATAGCCGAAGTATAGATGACAAGCAATCGCTTGTTTCCTTTGATGATAACACCAATCATCAAAGGTAAAAATACTCATGTTGTTCATGAAAGTCAGAAAGAAAATTCTGAAGCTATGTTCAAGATAGAAAGAAAAGGAGTAGAAGTTCGCAACAAAGAGGAAGGAAAATGTAGTGCAATGCAAGGTGCATTTCAAACAGAAATGAAGGATGAATCCTGGTTATGGTATTTTAGATTTGGACATTTGAACTTTGGTGGGATGAAGCTGGTGCACATGAAGGATATGGTGAAAGGAGTGCCATTGATTGAAAAGCCAGAGAGAATTTGTGAAGGCTATATCTTTGGAAAGTAGCATAGAGAGACTTTTCCAGTCGGAAAGCCATACAAAGCTCGTGCACCACTTGAAATTGTGCACTCTGATATCTGTGGACTGATGCAAACACCATCCATGGGAGGATGCACATATCTTCTCACATTCGTTGATGATTTCACAAGAAAAACCTGGTTCTATTTTCTAAAGCATAAATCTGATGCATTTGACTATTTTCAGCAGTTCAAGGCACTTGTGGAGAAGCAGAGTGGTTACAGCATCAAGATATTAAGAGCAGACAGAGGTGGTGAGTATGTCTCAAATGATTTCTTAAATTTCTGTAAGAATCAAGGCATACAGAAACAATTCACTGCACGGTACACACCGCAGTAGAATGGCATCACTGAAAGAAAGAACAGAACCACCATGGAGATGGCATGGAGTATGTTGGTAGCCGTGCATCTGTCAAATGAATACTGGGCTGAAGCAGTGGCAACTGCAGTATACATCATGAATCGATGTCTGACGAAGAGCATGAAGAACAAGGTTCCATAGGAAGCATGGATAGGTATGAAACATAGTGTTTCACATTTAAAAGTTTTTGGTTGTGTAGCATATGCACATGTTCCAGATGAACTGAGAAGAAAGTTAGACAATAAACGACAGAAATGCATTTTTATTGGATATTCTGAAGACACAAAAGCATACAAGTTGTATAATCCTATCGCAAGAAAAATTATTATCAGCCTTGATATTCAGTTTGTGGAAAATGAAGCCTGGGATGGAACTGTTGAGAAGAATGTGAAAATCATGTCACATGTTGAACATGATGACATCGCAGAAGACGTGGTTGAGACTCCACATGTGAATTAGAACTTTGCAGCACCATCTACTCCAAGGACTGCGCAGCATGGTTCAGCACAAGCAACTCCAACACAAGTCGTAGCATCTCCAACAAGCACTCCAAGTGCGCAACAAACTCCATCGAGTAGTTCACGCAGTTCGACACCAGCAACTCCGCCAAGGACAAGAAGTCTGCGTGAGATATATGAAGCTAATACACCTAATTCATTCTCTTGTTTTTCATTATTTTCTCAAGTTAATGATCCTCTAACATATGAAGAATCAGTTGAAGATGAAATCTGGGCACAAGCCATGAATGAAGAAATAAAATGCATAGAGAAGAATCAAACATGGGAACTAGTTGATGTTCCTAAGGACAAGGATGTAATAAGCGTGAAATGGATTTATAAGAACAAGCAAGATGCTGAAGGAAATGTGTAGAAGCACAAGGTGAGACAGGTAGCAAGAGGGTTCACTCAGCAACCTGGCATAGACTTCAATGAAACTTTTGCACCTATAGCTCGCATGGACACTATCAGAACAGTTTTGGCCATCGCAGCACAAAAGAAATGGAATTTCTATCAAATGGATGTTAAGTCCGCGTTTCTAAATGGATATTTAGAAGAAGAAGTATATGTGGAGCAGCCACAAGGCTATGAAGTTCCAGGACAAGGACACAGAGTATACAGACTGAAGAAGGCACTGTATGGTCTGAAGCAAGCTCCTCAAGCTTGGTACAGCTGCATTGACTCATATCTCATCCAGAATGGATTTCACAGAAGTGAATGTGAACCAACACTGTACACAAAAATCAACCAAGAAGGTAATAAGCTGATTGTTTTCCTGTATGTAGATGATTTAATATTTACTAGTGATTTTGGCATAGAAGAATTTAGAACAGTCATGGAAAGTGAATTTGAAATGACTAATTTGGGGCTTATGAAGTACTTTCTGGGCATTGAAGTTCAACAGTCTGAAAATGGGATATTTATATCTCAGTCAAAGTATGCAAGTGATGTATTGAACAAGTTTAAAATGTTAAATAGCAAAACAGCTCCAACACCAGTGATAACAGGTTTGAAATTAAGCAAGGATGATGATGGATCCAATGTAGATCCTTCACTGTTTAAAAGGCTCGTTGGTAGCCTTATGTATCTGACAGCAACAAGGCCAGACATCATGTATGGAGTCAGCTTAATCTCAAGATTCATGGAGTCACCAAAGGAATCGCATTGGCAAGCAGGTAAAAGAATTCTGAGGTATGTAAATGGAACAAGAGACTTTGGTATTCTGTATTCCACCTCAGAAAATTTCAAACTCATAGGATACACTGACAGTAACAATGGTAGCATAGATGACAAAAAAAGCACATCTAGGAATACATTTCATGTAGGAACAGGTGTTGTATCATGGGCGTCAAAGAAACAACCCATAGTAACTCTTTCTTCAGCAGAAGCAGAGTATGTTGCAGCTACAAGCACTGCATGTCAAGCCATTTGGATGCGCAGGATCTTAAGCGATCTGTCGCAGCATCAACAAGAACCCACAATCATTTACTGTGACAACAATTCAGCTATCGCACTATCAAAGAATCATCTCTACCACAAAATAACCAAGCACATCGACATAAGGTATCACTTCATCAGAGAGTTGATAAACAAGAAAGAAATCTATTTAGAATTTTGTAGGTCTGAAGATCAGGTAGCAGACATCTTTACCAAACCATTGGCAAAAGACCCATTTCAGTATCTGCGAAGTTGTTTTGGAATGACAATTTCCATGCAATGAACTTGATCATGAACAGAGCATATTCCTGCTCTGAAACATTTTGTAATATTTTACTTCTGTTTAAAAGATCTCCATCCGCTCATAATTAAGGGGGAGTGTTGGAAATATCTAATTAAATGAGCTAATCGCTTAGTTACTGTGTTGACTCTGTCGGACACCCTGGAAACCGTTTTGTGTCAGCGTGATGTTCTCAATGTAAGTCTATTAGTTAGTTCACTACCCAATCCGGCGGACGTCTTGTTTGTAATTACTTCACTGCATTAATAGTTTGCAAGTCAAGAAACCTTAGGATAGAATTTATTTCAGTCTTTAATATAATCCTGTAGCTTCCATAGGAAGCGTTCCTAAGTCGATTGGTTGAAATTCTATAAATAGAAGCTCTTAGTTAAAAATATTAGAGAGATGTGTAAGAAGAGTGAAAGGAGAAGAGGCTCCCATGAATTATAACAAGATCCCAAGCTCTATGAACGTAAAAGACCGTAGTGAAACTCACTTCCATGAATTGAGGAGCTGCGCAGTTTATCTTGGTAAATATATAAGTCTATGTTTTATGTTTTATGTTTCATTCTTAAGAATGTTGTATTTAGCGAGTCGCACATCATCTCCAGTTTTACTTGTGTGAATGTTGTTTACATTTACCCGCAGTAAAAGGAATCAAGATTTCCAAATAGTTCATCGCAGTGAATGCTCTAAATTTAACAAGGAGTAACTTCGCGTTAGATGATTTTAGTTAATGAAATATATTTCATGAAAAGTTTGGTTAAGTGAACCATGAAGTATTTGAGAATACCACGAAGTAGAATATTGCGGCCAAGTGAACTTCGCATCACTCTGAAGTAGTCAAAATCGCGTAGTTACTTGCTGCGAAGTGAATGCCATGAGGTGAATGCTGCGAAGTAAAAGTTAATTGTCGCGCAGTTAAAACTGTGAAGTTAATTCTTAGTGAGGAAAGTGTTCCGCAAAGATAAAATTCAATTCTCTATTGTATGGTCCGCGAAGTCCGAAGAAAAGAAGAAAAAAGGTATCCATCTTCTTTTTTTTTTTTTTCCTCGGAAAAAGTCGTAATTTTATTATCAGAAGATACAAAATTACATTCTGCATATATATGGAGAGCAAAAGCTGCTCCATACATTGTCACATATAAGTGGGTACAGTAAATGAGCTCGGGAACAAACCCTCATTGCACAGAAAAATGGAGAATACAGAAAAGAACTAGAAGCTATGACCATCCACAGTTCTTTGTAGCAGACCCTCCACAAAAAGATATAGATCCGTCATAACCGAAACCCTCATCGGAGGAAGCAGAAGATCCATGTCTGTGGACAGAGCAGCAGACACGGTAGACCTCCCAAACCGGCAAAAACAGCCAGCAAGCAAACCCCTGATGAAGAAGCAGCCAGACAAACCCCATTTTGGACTGGAGCAGTCCGCCAAATCAAGCCGAGAACCAAGAGTCCCAGACGCCAAGGGCTCCACCCTCAGGAACCACAGGCCTCCAAGAACCCAAAGCAACGGCTCTTCGAAGATCTGTAAATAAGCTTTTCAGCTTAAGTATCATAGCTTTCAGAAAAAAAAAATACAAGTACCGAAGTACCCCAAGAACAAAAACACCCTAGAACAGGGCCACCACAATTTATAATGAATAATCAGAGATTGCCATCACAGGAAGCGTTATCGACGGCATCTTCTAAGCTGTAATCAAGAATGCCCTTCAAACCCAGCGCCCACATTCTGGTCAAAGTGTCGGAGTCCTCTGCAACAGTTTGTCCGGCGCAGAAATGAGAAAACACCATCCGCTTCACAGCTTTCAGCACTCTGCAAGGCGCGTAGTCCATCAGAGGCGATTTCAGCACCTTCATGCCAAGATCCTCGACGGGCTCGCAGGAAACGAGGAGCAGATTGAAGAGCGAAGCAACGATCTCCCTCGTGGTTAACCCCGAGAACAATCCCTCCGCGTCTTCGAAATTGTGAATGGAAGAGGCAGCAGGTCGCTCCATTGACACGAATTTGCGGAGCCGTGGCTGCAGCCACGGAAGAATATTGCAGGGGTTTTGAAGACGAATTCATGTTACGGTAACTCGTGTAACAGAATTCATGGTGCCTTGTTGAGCTCCAAACTCTGCCGGTTCTTCGGCTCAGAATGAACGCACCACGGACGCCATGAAAATCTGCAAATCTTGAATTCGAGATCAAGAAACGCTGAACCGATTCAAGAAAGGAAAAGCAATCGCTCTGTTGGTTGCTCTTCTGCGACTGAAAAAATTCACTGGCCTGGCGTTTGAGGGAAGTATTTTCCTTACAAAGAACCTCAGATATTGCCCCGGACCTGGACATTACAGTTTTCTCAAATGCCTCCAAAATCCTTGATGCATGAGCCCTTGCATCATCCAAATTAGATGCATTCTTCATTTCTGTAACAAGAAATTCAACCCACTTTACTCCATCAGTCGGGATGTTCAGAAGGGTTAAGGCACAGATTACTGAGGCTCGTGATGGCATGATCCATGTTTTCATCACAAGATTCGAACACACTCTCCACCAGCTGGGGATCCATGGCCGGAAATAGGGCTATGAGCCTGGAAATATTATCTGAAGGAGAAAGGGAGGAGGTGTAACGCAATTTTGGCAACAATGGGAGGCGATCCGTGGACGCCCTTGAAAGGCGGCAGACACATCCCGCAGACTGCTGCAGACATGGCAGCTGCCCAGAACGACCTCCTTCAGTGCCTCCCCGCCTTCCCCCTCCCCCCCCCAAAAAAAGGGTATCCATCTATTGCGTAGTTAAATCTTATTTACTGCGCGGTGTTCCTTAACCCTTCAGGATTCTTCAATCTTAATTAACCCCGAAGTTATCAATAGAGAATCGCTCTCTGTTTTGGATCGCTCAAGAACATGGAAATTAATCTAATCCTATATGACAGAGATCTACAAGTCTATTTAGATTGCTTAAACAAATAGAAAAATAATTCATTATTTTTTAATAGAGATCTACAAGTCTATTTTAGATCGCTTAAACAAATGGAAAATCAATTCAATACTTTCTAACAACATTCTATATCCAAAAATCCATTATCAAAGGGAGAGTCCAAAGTCATATTTGATACACATATTTGATAATGAGAAGGAGGAGCATCCAAGGTTAGAGGGAGGAGCCATATGTGATGGAGGAGAGAGCCGACCAACATTCATATACATTTGATAATTAGAGGGAGAAGGGTCCAAAGTCATTAGGTAAATTTGATTCCCTGTAGTCCTTTATTCTTTATAGTCATTTCTTCCTTGTTTTGATCAAGGTTTCATTGGATTCTTTAATTTTTGAATGATCCATTCATGTGGATTCATTAATTTTTTATTTTTCCATTCATGGGATGAGATGGGATTTTGATGAAACTAGAGGAAATCACTAATGATTTTGTAAAAATATCTTATTAAATTATAAATAAATTATTTTGTCATACTAAAAATTGTAAGTAGTTAACTTATTGTTACTCTATTTAAATACATTTATTTTATTATTATTATATTAAATATGGTAAATAGTTAAATTGTTGTTATCATATTTAAAAGGTGTGTGTATGATTATAATAAGTTAGGTATTCTACAATGCATTATGCAAAAAATATAAAAGTATAAATAATTTGTACTTGGAGAAATTTAACTTCTTTTTTTATTTAATAAATTTCAATTAAAAAAGATATATATATATAAACTGGTTGCACGAATAATGTAATCATGATTAAAAGAGTTGGTGGTAAGTTTTCTTTGATAACCTTCATCTCAAATTAAATATGTTAGAAGTAACATCACAAAACAAATGAGTCAACATGGAGATCGAGTCAACATGGAGTTGGCTCTTGAATAACAACAAATTGTTATGATTATTAAAAAATTGAATTTTTAATATGATATTAAATAATAATAATTTGATTAATTAAATCTAGAAGAATTGTAAAAAAAAATTATTTTATTTTATTTTATTTTGCTTCATTACCTGTTATAATTTTCCTTTCATTTTATGTGACTTATACTAAGGTAAATCTTCTTTAATATTTTAAGTATTAAAAATATTTAAATTTAAATTTAAAAAAATGTAATTGAAATTTTGAAATAGATTTTTCAAAATTTTAATTACATTTTGTTTAATGTTTTTTTTATGATTCTATTTAATTTAAAAATATAATATATAACTTAAAATTGTTTTAAACTAACTAAAAATTCATTTACTATTTAAAATCATAAAAAGTTTATTTTTTTGGAAGTAACAATATGTACCTTTAAATATTATAGTGTTTTTCATATCTATCTATCTATCTATCTATATATATATATAGATATATATATATAACTTAAATTTAAGAGTTATTTAGATTAATGGAGTTTAGTATACATGAATTTTAATTATAAAGGGATTTCAATACTAATGAAAAATTAATTTTAGGATTTACAACAGTTTCTCGTTTATATAAAAATTCTACACATACTATAATTTTAATTTTGAAATGTCTATATAAAATTCAAATCACAAACCTAATTTAACAAAATTGAAATTCTAAAAATTTAGAAATTAAAACAACCCTTGGAAAAATATTTGAATTAAAATATTTTTTGGAATAAAACCCACATTTCACAAGCTCCTCCAAAATAAAAACCCAAACAAACTAGTGGGATCACCACCATTTAGCTACTTAGCACTTCCATTTAAAGAAAATTTTGATTAAAAAACATTTGGAACATCATATTTGCTTTTCATTTGACATTAATCCTTAATGTTATTTGTCATAATGGTACCAAAAAAAAAAAGGGCTAGCTAGCCACCATAGCCACCATTTAGCTACTTAGTACTTCCATTTGAAGAAAAGTTTGATAAAAAGCATTTAAAATCATATAAGTGTAAGAGTTGGAAACTATATATTTACTTAGTTTTGTAAATGATTGAATTTTGACATCCTACATTGCAAAATAATAAAAAATAAAAAAATTATGAGGTACATATTTAAATATTATCTTTCATTTGACATTAATCCTAATGTTATTTATCATAATGGTGCAAGGAAAAGTTTTTAAACCAAAATATATTTCATATATAATTCAAGTCTATTTTGTACATTGATGTGCATAGTAGTGTTACCTATATATGTGAGCCAATATATCAAATGCACCAAACCATTTTTTAAATATTAATATTTTATTAAAATATTTTTTAAAAATGAATGAATGTTTTATAAAACATATTAAATTACTTTGGTGCTTCTCATAGAATTACTTTAAGGGCTGGTGCAAGGTAATGATACCCAATTATGACACGTTAGTTGCAATGACATTCTGGAAAAACATAAATATTATCATTAAAATCAATTATTAGAGGTACCTAAGAAACTTTTTCTGATTAGCTGTAAAAAGATGAAACGTAGAAAAACGGATGTCCTTCCGGAATATATAACTTTTATTTATGGAAAAGTGGTATAACCACCCCAAAATGTCATTATTCGAAGATTGGTATGTTATTTTTTTTCTAAAACATAATGCACATGTTTTTGTTGACCCACCTATTTGCTATGTAAATTTTCAATTTATGAGAAAAAAAATTATGTATAGGCCTAGGCAACAGACAAATCTTTTATGGAGCTATTTTTCCAAAATTTTAAAAGTTAATTTTATATATTTTTTTAAATTACCAAAGTGAGTGAATCCCTAAAAGGACATGGTCAAGTTTTAATCCACCATATCATGGTCTAAAAATAATCAAAATGCATTTTTTTTATTAGGTTGTAGGTATCTTCGTGCTCTTATGTGGGTTCTTTTCCATTTTCGAAATAGGTAAGCCAATCAAAAGTTATAGGCCAAATAAACGACCTATGTTTTTTACAAATTTGACATAAGTGGAGTTTAAAATGAATTAAAAATAGAGAACAACAACAAATCTATTAAAAAATTATATATTTGGAATTTGCACACAGATATCGACAAGTGTGTGCAATTTCATCTGCAGTGCACTTGTGGAGCTTATGCAGAACTAGCTATGAAAAACAGGAAGTTGCAGCGTTTGATGTGTTCTGCCATAAATCATATATAAATCAGACCGAGCCTAAAGGTGCAGTCCAAAGCTAATTCCAAGCCTGCAAGGGAGCCAAAAACAATTTGAATTCATACACACGTGCGCACAAAGAGGTGTGCACACGTCCATGGAAGCGCGCACGCGTGGTTAATAGTGCGCACACGTAGGTGCGTGTATGCGTTCATGTAATTTCCTTTGTCACGGGGATACATAAAGTTGATGAAGATGTGATGATGAAGAAGATGAAGATGATGGAGATGTTGATGAGGAAGGGGGAGATGACAATGATGATTAAGATGCTGATGAGGAAGGGGGAGATGACAATGATGATGAAGACGTTGATGATGATGATGATGATGATGAGATGATGGTAACAATGGTGATGAAGATGGTGATGGTGATGATGATGAGATGATGGTGACAATGGTGATAAAGATGATGATGAAGATGATGGTGGTGATGATGGTGATGAGGATGATGATCATGATGGTGACGAAGATGATGAGGATGATGAGATGAGGATGATGATCATGATGGTGATGAAGATGATGATGGTGATCATCATCATCATCATCATCATCATATTCATCATCATCATCACCCTCATCATTGACATCTTCATCATCATTGTCATCTCCCCCTTCCTCATCAACATCTCCATCATCGTCATCTTTTTCATCATCACCATCTTCTTCATCAACATCATCATCATCTTCATCACCATTGTCATCATCATCATCTTCATCTCCATCATCATCATCTTCTTCATCCTCATCACCATCACCATAGTCATCATCATCATCATCATCATCATCATCATCATGAACACCATCATCATCATCATCGTCACCACCCTCTTCTTCCTCATCATCATCAACATCTAGGTCATCATCTTGATCGTCAATGTCAGATCAACATCATCATTATCATCCTCATCATCACCATTGATTATGTTGATGATGATGATGATGTTGATGATGAGTACGATGACCATCAACATCATCATAATCTTCAGCATCGTACTCATATTCATCATCATCCACCACCACCATCATCATCATCATCATCGTCATCTTTGTCATCACCCTCTTCCTCATCAACAACATCTTTGTCATCATCATCATCATCACGATAGGAAGATGATGACAAAGATGATGACGAAGGTGGTGATGATGAGTATGATGAGGATGATGAAGATGATGATTATGATGACGAAGACAATGATGATCGTGACCATGATCATATGATGATGATGATGATGGTGAGGATGACGAAGATGGCAATGATGATGACTGATGAAGATGATGATGATGAATATGATGATTTTGATGGTCATGATGATGATGATGGTCATATTCATCATACTCGTATTCATCATCATCCACCACCACCACCATCATCATCATCATCATCATCATCATCATCATCATCATATCATATCATCATCATCTTCATCATCCTCATCATCATCCACGTCCTCACAATGACGATGATGATCATGTTGTTGATGATGATGAAGATGATGATGATGTGCTGCATATTCCTCATCATCTTCATCATCATTATCATCATCATCTCCAAATTAGTCATCATCATCATCGTACTCATATTCATCATCATCTTCGTTGACGATGATGATACGAAGATGTCAATGATGATGATGATTCTGATACGAAGATGTCAATGATGATGATGATGATACGAAGATGATGACAAAGATTTCGATGATGATGATGATTATGAGGAAGATTGCGATGACGAGTATGATGATGAAGATGAAGATGAATAAATTATGATGACGACGACGATGATGATGAGGACGATGATGATGATGGTGATGATGATGACTAATGAAGATGATGATGATGAATATGATGATTTTGATGATGATCATATTCATCATCGTCATCATCATCTCCATCATCATACTCATATTCATCATCATCCACCATTGTCATCATCATCACCATCACCATCATCATCGTCATCGTCATCATCATCATCATCATCATCATCCTTGCCCTCACAATGATGATGATGAAGTTAATTATCATGATCATGGTGTTGATGATGATGAAGATGTTGATGAAGATGATCATGATGATGAGGATGATGTGTTGCATATTCGTCATCATATTCATCATCATCATCTCCATTAGTCATCATCACCATCTTCATCGTCATTTTCATCATCATCATCATCATCATCATCCCCATCCCCACAATGATGATGATGATGAAGATGGTGATGATGATGACTAATGAAGATGAGTATGACGATGAATATGATGTTTTTGTTGATGATGATCATCATCATATTCCTCATCAAAATCATCATCTTCATCATCATACTCGTATTCATCATCATCTATCGCCATCATCATCATCATCATCATATCATCATCATCTTCATCATCCTCATCATCATCCGCGTCCTCACAATGATGATGATGATGATGATGATGATGAGGAAGTTGATGATGATGATCATGGTCTTGATGATGAGGAAGATGATGATGATGATGTGCTTCATATTCCTCATCATCTTCACCATCATCTTCATCATCATCATCATCATCATCATCTCCAAATTAGTCATCATCATCATCATACTCATATTCATCATCATCATCGTACTCATATTCATCATCATCATCATCATCATCATCATCATCATCGTCATCTTCGTCAATGATGGTGATATGAAGATGTCAATGATGATGATGATTATGATACAAAGATGTCAATGATGATGATGATGATACGAAGATGATGATGATGATGATTAGGAGGAAGATGTTGATGACGAAAGATGAAGATGACTAAAGACAGTGATGATGAAGACATTGATGATCGTGACCATGATCATATGATGACGATGGTGATGATGATGACTAGTGAAGACGATGATGATGAGTATGATGATTTTGATGATGATCATATTGTTGATGATGATGATCATGTTGTTGATGATGATCATGTTGTTGATAATGATGAAGATGATGATGATGTGCTGCATATTCCTCATCATCTTCATCATCATCATCATCTCGAAATTAGTCATCATCATCATCGTACTCATATTCATCATCATACACCATCGTCATCATCATCATCATCATCTTCGTCGACGATGATGATATGAAGATTTCAATGATGATGATGATGATTATGATAAGAAGATGTCAATGATGATGATGATGATATGAAGATGTCAATGATGATGATGATGATACGAAGATGATGATGAAGATGTCAATGATGATGATGATTAGGGGGAAGATGGCGATGACGAAGATGAAGATGACTAAAGACAGTGGTGACCGTGACCATGATCATATGATGACAATGGTGATGATGATGAATAGTGAAGATGATGATGACGAATATGATGATTTTGATGATGATCATATTCGTAATCATCATCATCTTCTTCATCATAGTACTCATACTCATACTCATCATCATCCACCATCATCGTCGTCATCACCATCATCACTGTTGAGATATTGTAACTTCAAAGAATATTATATTTGTACTTTATTATTCCGGAGATGTTTCATTCCTCCGTGAAGATCTTATTGTATATCCGGAGATGTTTATTCCTCCGTCGGAATGTGGTAACTTGGGTTATTAGACTTCCCTAGTGGGGGTCGGCCCTGTATGTGTTATGTGGGTCAAAGGGTTATTAGACCACCCTAGAGGGGTCGGCCCAGTCAGTTGTAGTGGGGCATTTAACCCATTGGTTAAATACGAGCCTACATGTTTTGTGTAAAAGACAAGTCGGAGTAGTGTATAAATAGAGGAGGTGTATTCCTCATTTGACACACTCACTCACTTGAGAATAGCGCACTTGTGGAGGAGAGGTATGCTATGGTGGAGGAGGAGATCATGTATTTGGTTTGCATATTTGTATATTGCTGGTCATCTATATTGAGGAAGCTTTGCTGGTTTTTCTACCCCATGAGGGTTTCCCAGGATAAATCCGTGTCTCTTGTGTTTATGCTGTGCTTGTTGTTTCTTCAGTGATCCTGTATATGCTATTATTGTGAAATGGAATGTAATGCTGCTATTTTCTGTCTTATCATATTAAATATTAACATGGTATCAGAGCTAACCTGAAGGAAGACAAGGTATGGCACTTACGACACTTGCTTTACTTACGACAATTTGAAGGTTAGGATTTTATATAGCAAAAACCAGTCATCGTGTAACTTTCGCCATAAATCCATTTTGGAGAAGTTTCAGGATCTAAAACCTTTACAAATCGTAGATAACATCTCCAAGTATCTTATTTCCAAAGGGCACCCTCAGATTCGTTGTACTTTGTAAGTTATGATCAGTACAAGTTAGGGTTTCTGCCTCTTCCAGATCTCAGTCAAAATTAGGTGACCTAGGAAAAAAGGTCATAACTTGGGCTAGGAAGCTCCAAATGAAATTTCATAAAAAGTGATAGGTAGTGCACAGACTGTAATATCTCATGAAACGTTTTCAGAGGCTGAAGCTTAACCAGTGACACGTGGCATGCCGTACAAGTTTGATCTCCTGGTTTATCCCAAAATAGGTCACGTTGCGACACTTGGCATAACTCTCTATCAGAGAATCCAATTGAGGTCATACCTATCAGGATGGAAAGATGACAGGTCAGGCTACCACAAAAAAAGTTTTCAGACCCTGTCGAGTGAAAATTTCAGATTTACAGCAGAAACAATCAGGTACATATTTCTGTCAAAACAAAATTATTTTTGGAGCACTTTCATTCATGGCTTCCGGAATTTAGGGTTTCGGAGAAAGTTAGAATTTTTGGAATCGGAATCCACGGCTGAATGCTACTCAGAAAAATTGAAATTTAGAGACCAAGATCGAATTTTTTTGTTGGGTGGAATATCGGGCTTGATCAAACCCCAGTTGGGGATTTTGATCGGAAAGATGGAAAATTAGGGCTTCAACAAAAGTTGGAATTTTTGAAGACTGTAACCACGGCTGGAAGCTCCTCAGAAAAATAAGAGTTTAGAGCCTTGGATCGAACCTTTTGTTTGGGCAGAAGGGTGGGCTTCACCAAACCCTAGTTCGAGATCCTGTCCAGAAGATCCAGAAGTTTCAAAGGCAATTTTGAGGGGTCAAATTTTGGAGATTCCAAAATTGAAGTATGCTAGTTTGATCAGCTCAGCAAGACATATTCTTTCATCCGTTCAGAAGTGTGAAAGTCAATGATTGAATTTTTAGGGTTTCTCTAGCAAACCCTAATCAAGCTCTAGATTAAGTTTCAGGGGGAGTTGAGGCTAAGGCCTTACATAAGAAGACTACAAGAAGTCTCGACAGGTATGACTTAAGGAGGTTCAGGTATGTCTTGAAATCCGATTCTTGATTAAGTTCATAATGTGTTTATCTTCATATTATTTATTAGTACAATCTTGATTAAACTATCTTATCACCCTAATAACAGTATGAATGCATGTGAATGATCGAAGACATTCATTGTTTAGGGCTATATGATTGTACTAATACACTGTGGTATTGTATGCGGTTGATGTTGTCTTCTAACAAGATACAGGTACATCACGAAAGACAAATCAAGTTCCATGACAATGACAACATGAAGACAAAGACTCCTACATAATCTTTGATCACATAGAGGTTCTACTTACGAGGTATTTATGAGTTTGTTCTATTATGCTTAACCTATGAGATATGTAGGTTCCAGCACAGGATCTCTAAATCATTGAAGAGAACAAAGAAGATATTGATTCAGTATGTTAAACAGATATACTAACCCAGGTATGTTTCCTATGAATCTTACCTTGTGTTAGTATCCCTTATATAAGTATACTTGGTATGATTAGATATGCTTATTCATAAAGTTAGTAATCAAGGGATTATGCATATTATGATTGATGATATGCATGAGTAAAAGAAGGCTTCCCTGAAATCTTGAATACTAATATTTATTATCTATAATCATGACTATACATTTTCAAGATTATTTAGAACTATAATGTTTTGATAGCATTTAGAATATACTAATGAGTGTATGTTTGTGTATGAGATCATGAAAATGACTCTTGAGCATGCACAGTGGTACAGAATGAATAGAAGTTCAAAAGACATACAGAAGATCAAGCGGGAGGCAACCACACAAACATAAAAGATAAGTATTTGAGTTGTTATTTGAAATAGTAAATGATATTGCCTGTAATAGGTTGTATGCATATTTGTATTCCTAGAATATATGATGTTGAGTGTAAACATTCATAGAGCATTGAACAGTATACTACTAATATGCATATGATTGGTAAGTTGGAAAAACATTCCATTGTTGCTTGTCTAGAATGAAACCTCTTTGCTGACATGCTGAGAGTTGTGCACACTCTCGATAGTATGTTCTGGTAGAGATGGAAGGCATCTAGATAGCCACTGTATGCATACAGGATATGGGAAAGTGTTGTGCCAAAGTATTGGTCAAATTAGTTGCATAACTATGTAAATGATATCTGTATGCATAATAGGTTATCATGTCAATATGATTTGATGATTATGAAGTATTACTAATCATGTACTTAATTTTGATTTGCAGGAAAGGTCATGAAGAATGATGGACACCGTACAAGTGATGGATGTTCAAACAAGAAGATTTACAAATCAAACAAAATATAGAAGGCTCATGGCTAGAAGATTCTCTTAGAAAGAGGAAGAGAATCATGACAAGATGTTTGCTCCAAGTGGATAGATAAGATCATTCTCTTAATGGTGTAATTAAAGAAGAAGTGTGAACAGGTTATGTATGGGTACCCAGGATCGATAATCAATTGATGAGCTTAATGATCACCATGAGTGATGTGGATCTCAATATTTGCTACAAGGTTGAATATGGTTTCTATACACAGATGACATGGATGCAAGAAGGAACTCACCACAGAGTTCGAATGATATTAAGGCTCATATCAGTAGACCCATCTAACGAGAGATGGCACAGATAGATATGCAGAAGATCATTCAATACAGAGTGTGAATGATGTTCAGTCACAAAGGGAGAATTGACAGTTTCTTGATAAGCTTGGGCTTTACCAAAAGTAAAGTTGTTCCTAACCTTTACGTTAAGGTTATGGATCATACTATTATTGTATGTAGATGATATCTTTCTGATAGGGAATGAGAAACAGATCATGAAAAGAAAGAAGAAGATGGCTGCAGAAATGAAAAATGAAAGATCTCAGATTGATGCATTACTTCCTAGGTCTGGAAGTATGGCAAGGCTCAGAAGGAATCTTTCTCAACTAGGGAAAGTATGCTGAGAAATATTAAAAGGACTTGATGTGTTGGAATGGCCACTCTCATGAATTCCAACTTGAAGTTCTTAGCAGATGATTCATTAGAGTTAGTGGATATAACTCTGTATAGACAAATTATTGATTCATTGATGTGCCTAACGAATACTAAGTCAGATATATGCTTTGCTGTGAACACCTTGAGTCAGTATCTAGTGGAAACTAGATGTGTTCACCTGTTAGTTGCAAAGCATGTGATGAGGTACCTAAAGGGTACAATAGAATTTGATCTATGAGATCATGACTTCAGATGGCTACATAGATGTTGATTGAGCAGAAAGTATATCAGATAGGAAGAGCACATCGAGAAGATGTTATTGTCTGGGATCAGCCATGATCTCATGGTTTAGAAGGAAGCAATCTAGTGTGGCTCTCATCACAAGCAGAATATATGGCTGCTTGCTATGCTAGTTGTGAAGTAGTATGGCTATAGGATTGGTTGACTTAGAGATAGACCCAACTGTGATCTTATGTGACAAACAGAGTTGTATCAAGATGGCATAGATTCCAGTGTTAAAGTTCAAATTTGTAACAAGTTGACAATGTACTAACCAAACCTCTATCGATCCGATGTACTAACCAAAACCTCTACCTCAAGTAAAGTTTTTCGAGACAAACTTAAAATAGTTCAGAAGGACCCTCCTCGAAAGGGGGAGCGATGTGATCACTTATGATGAGATTGCCCGCATCGACAGTGAGGTCGATGATATGGATACCTATATTGGTGATGCCGACAAAGAGGTTGGTGGATGGTCCTTAGACAGGGTCTAAGGTGACAAGGGGATTGGATCATCCCTAGACTTCAGTCCTAAAGAGAGCCGTAGACGTATGTCTTCAAGAATGAAGTCCTTGGTGGACATGAGGGGATTGGATCATCCCTGGACTTCAGTCCTAAAGAGAGCCGTAGACGTATGTCTTCGAGAATGAAGTCCTTGGTGGACATGAGTGGATTGGATCATCCTTGGACTTCAGTCCTAAAGAGAGCCGTAGTCGTATGTCTTCGAGAATGAAGTCCTTGGTGGACATGAGGGGATTGGATCATCCCTGGACTTCAGTCCTAAAGAGAGCCATAGACGTATGTCCTCGAGAATGAAGTCCTTGGTGGACATGAGGGGATTGGATCATCCTTGGACTTCAGTCCTAAAGAGAGCCGTAGACGTATGTCTTCGAGAATGAAGTCCTTGGTGGACATGAGGGGATTGGATCATCCCTGGACTTTAGTCCTAAAGAGAGCCGTAGACGTATATCTTCGAGAATGAAGTCCTTGGTGGACATGTGAGGATTAAGTCATCCTTGGACATGGTCCTAAATGTACGGTGAGGATTAAGTCATCCTTGGACATAGTCCTAAATGTACGGTGAGGATTAAGTCATCCTTGGACATGGTCCTAAATGCACGGTGAGGATTAAGTCATCCTTGGACAGAGTCCTAAATGTACGGTGAGGATTAAGTCATCCTTGGACATGTTCCTAAATGCACGGTGAGGATTAAGTCGTCCTTGGACAGAGTCCTAAATGTATGGTAAGGATTAAGTCATCCTTGGACGTGGTCCTAAATGTACGGTTGAGGATTAAGTCATCCTTGGACGTGGTACTAAATGTACGGTTGAGGATTAAGTCATCCTTGGACGTGGTCCTAAATGTACGGTTGAGGATTAAGTCATCCTTGGACGTGGTCCTAAATGTACGGTTGAGGATTAAGTCATCCTTGGACATGGTCCTAAATGTACGGTTGAGGATTGCATTGTCCTTGGACTTATGTCCTAAAGTGATAAGGACTAATCATCCTATAAGTAGATTGGGATTGCATCGTCCCTAGACATGGTGAGGTGTCTTAAAGTGATAAGGACTAATCATCCTGTAATGAGATTGGGATTGCATCGTCCCTAGACATGGTGATTTGTCTTAAAGTGATAAGGATTGATCATCCTGGAACTGGATCGAGATTGCATCGTCCCTAGACATGGTGATTTGTCTTAAAGTGATAAGGATTGATCATCCTGGAATTGGATCGGGATTACATCGTCCCTAGACATGAAATTTGTCCTAAAGTGATAAGGATTGATCATCCTGGAACTGGATCGGGATTGCATCATCCCTAGACATGAGACTTGTCTTAAAGTGATAAGCATTGATCATCCTGGAACTTGATCTGGATTGTATCATCCATGGACCTATGTCCTAAAGAGAGCGGGATTGATCATCCTGTAATATGATCGTGTGTGTTGCAGGGTATGCTGCTATGTATTGATGATAGATGTATTAGTGAGAATACATGCTTTTGATGATAGATGTATTAGTGAGAATACATGCTTTTGATGATAGATGTATTGGTGTGGATACTAATACAGATGATCCAGATGCTGTAGATCGAGATGATCTAGATGTTGTAGATCGTGATGATCCAGATGCTGCAGATCGAGATGATCCAGATGTTGTAGATCGAGATGATCCAGATGTTGTAGATCGTGATGAACTAGATGTTGTAGATCGAGATGAGATGACGATGTTGATCGTATGATGACGATGTTGATGATCGTGTGATGACAATGTTGACGATCGTGAGGATTCAGATATTGATGTTGTTGTAGCCATTTGAGTGTTGCAGAAGATAAAGACTCAGTACTGAAGATGTTGATGTTCCAGTATTGAAAATGTTCCAGTAACTGCTTGAGTTACTGATGATGTTGAGAAAGCTTCCAATGATTTATAGATGTATCATGTATGATGTTGATGACTCCTTGCTCGTGCAGATGTTGTTATAATATCCTTCTCGTTAAGGGGGAGTGTTGAGATATTGTAACTTCAAAGAATATTATATTTGTACTTTATTATTCCGGAGATGTTTCATTCGTCCGTGAAGATCTTATTGTATATCCGGAGATGGTTATTCCTCCGTCGGAATGTGGTAACTTGGGTTATTAGACTTCCCTAGTGGGGGTCGGCCCTGTATGTGTTATGTGGGTCAAAGGGTTATTAGACCACCCTAGAGGGGTCGGCCCAGTTAGTTGTAGTGGGGCATTTAACCCATTGGTTAAATACGAGCCTACATGTTTTGTGTAAAAGACAAGTCGGAGTAGTGTATAAATAGAGGAGGTGTATTCCTCATTTGACACAATCACTCACTTGAGAATAGCACACTTGTGGAGGAGAGGTATGCTGTGGTGGAGGAGGAGATCATGTCTTTGGTTTGCATCTTTGTATATTGCTGGTCATCTATATTGAGGAAGCTTTGCTGGGTTTTCTACCCCATGAGGGTTTCCTAGGATAAATCTGTGTCTCTTGTGTTTATGCTGTGCTTGTTGTTTCTTCAGTGATCCTGTATATGCTATTATTGTGAAATGGAATGTAATGCTGCTATTTTCTGTCTTAGCATATTAAATATTAACAATCACCATCATCATCATCATCATCACCATCATCCTCATCATCATCCGCGTCCTCACAATGACGATGATGATGATGATGATGAGGAGGAGGAGGAGGAAGTTGTTGATGATGATCATGGTGTTGATGATGATGAAGATGATCATGATGATGAGGATGATGTGTTTCATATTTGTCATCATCTTCATCATCAACATCATCATCATCTCCATTAGTCATCATCACCATCTTCATCGTCATTGCCATAATCATCATCATCCTCGTCTCCACAATGATGATGATGATGAAGATGGTGATGATGATGACTAATGAAGATGAGTATGATGACGAATATGATATTTTTGCTGATGATGTTGATGATCATATTCGTCATCAACATCATCATTTTCATCATCATACTCATATTCATCATAATCCATCGTCATCATCATCATCATCATCATCATATCATCATCATCTTCATCATCCTCATCATCATCCGCATCCTCACAATGATGATGATGATGATGATGACGAGGAAGTAGATGATGATGATCATGGTGTTGATGATGAGGAAGATGAAGATGATGTGTTGCATATTCCTCATCATCTTCACCATCATCATCATCGTCATCATCATCATCATCATCTCCAAATTAGTCACCATCATCATCATACTCATATTCATCATCATCATCATCATCTTTGTCGATGATGGTGATACGAAGATGTCAATGATGATGATGATTATGATATGAAGATGTCAATGATGATGATGATGATACGAAGATGATGACAAATATGTCAATGATGATGATGATTAGGAGGAAGATGGCGATGACGAAGATGAAGATGACTAAAGACAGTGATGACAAAGACAGTGATGATTGTGACCATCATCATATGATGATGATGGTGATGATGATGACTAGTGAAGATGATGATGACGAATATGATGATTTTGATAAGATCATATTCTTCATCATCATCATCATCTTCTTCATCTTCGTACTCATATTAATCATCATCCACCATCATTTTCATCATCACCATCATCACCATCATCATCCTCGTCCTCACAATGATGATGATGATGATGATGACTATGAAGATGGTGATGATGACCATGTTGTGGATGATGATGAAGATGATGATGAAGAAGATGATGATGAAGATGATGAGGATGATGAGGATGATGTGCTGCATATTCATCATGATCATGATCATCAACATCATCATCATCATCATCTCCATTAGTCATCATCACTATCTTCATCATCATCATCATCATCCACCTAGAAGCATTATTCTTGATGTAATACATATGTTTATAATTCAAAATTAAATTAATGTTTTGAAATTAAAATACATATTTGTAAATATACCCCTAAACCCCTAAACACCTAGAAGCACTTAAATGCACATAGGGATTATGGGCTAGAAGAGGTCCTAAAGGCTTTTATGGGGGAGGGCCTCTTTATGGGGAGGGGCTCTAGGAATAACCCGAAACAGTTATATCTCTCGGGTAATAAATGCACTGAACGTTACCCACCAAATAATACAATTTTCAGAATGGACACACACACGCTAGATGCGCATGCGCATGCGCATCCCTATTGAAGATAAAATTTAGAAAATCACCCACGTTCTTTCTCTCACAATTTTTTCCTCATTTTCGCGTTCTCTTCGCTAGTTTCATGCACAGTCCGACAAGCATTTAAATGGTAGATTGAATTCATACACCATTTGGTGCTTCCTTGACCATTTGGATAGAATACACAACATTTTTGGCTCTATTTTGGCTCCTTGGATTGAATACACACCTCTTGGGCTCTATTTGGATCAATCGAGTGAATACACAACAGTTGGACTCTATTTGGCACCTTGGATTGAATTCTCATGCTACTTGGACACACATGAAGTCTTCTTACATATAGTGAACACATCAAAAGATCATTTGACATTTGAGGCAAAGAGAAATCATAATCCTTGAGGTATGGTGATAATTGTATCTTATTAAATGTAGTTTGGTCTTCATTCACTTGTTTAAATGGCATCTATTTTGTTTTTTCCTCATGAATTGTATGATAGATCTATTTTAGTTTTCTTAATCTTCAACATAGACAATAAAAACATCTTACCAAGTAAAACTACAAAATGCACCAAGCAATGCTTTCAACCTTTCATGAAGATAATAAAAGAAAATTACTTGCATCACCACCAATAAAATTTCATAATCACATTCTTCCATCTAGTAGATAAACATTTGTTGAATTCCTCATGGTTTCACTACAACAACTCACACAAACACCTAGAGAATTGAAAACTCATAGTCTTTTGGAGCTATTTTCCCTCATAGGGAAGTTGCTCCTACTAACATCCCATACAACAATTCAATACCATCCAATACTATCCTACCGAGTTCCTAGAGGTGTCGTTGCAGTTATACATAGGGCATTCCCAATAGCTTTTAAGATTATATGAAAAAATTCTCACTAGATGTTGTTGTACATAATCAATTGTTACATCGAGCTTTAATAATCAAGTGCACTTCGAGTTTTAATATCTTATTTGTTGTTCATTCTTGCAGGGGTGATATTTTTGATTTTTTAAAAACGCATTGAATATGGGAAACAGACGTAATAATATAAGAAAGTCTAGATCCATCAACAAGCAATGACAACTTAGTGGTTGAAGCCAATCAAATCTTGCCTGATGTCGAGTATGAAGGGATGGATGTTGAACAAGCTCTTAATTGGAAAACTCCCCAAGAAGATCACACACATGCAGAACACACTCCCTTGCAGGATCAAGTTGTGAACGAAGGGCCACAACAAACCGTTGACGGGACTCATATTTCCATGTTGACTCCCTTGCCTCGACTATCAAGCGGATGAAAAAGAACTCCTAGACATATTCATGTGTATGCAAGTTCATTTCCAGTACTTGAAGGTAATATGCCCAAACGCACTATTGATTTTCATTGTAGTAAGATAACGAAAGAATTTTTTGAATCCAAAATCGATGCAGCAAAATGTCAATTATTTCTTGCTTTGTTAAAATCACATTGTCTAGCAACTTGATTGTCTAGCAACTTGCTTTCACATTGTCTAGCAACTTGTTGACATCACATTGTCTAGCAACTTGATTGTCATGATTGTCTAGCAACTTGCTTTCTTGCTTAGAATTTTAGATGTCAACAATCATGTTGTTAGAAATCTACAATCTGCATTTAATTTGATTGGAAAAGCTTCTTGTACAAAATATTTTAATGCGACCCGTTGTGTACTGTCAGAATCGATTGTAGACAAATCCACAAGGCAACGTCGCCTACTATCACACACATGTAAAATATTTAAAGTAGACAGAAAGACTCTTCAAAAGTATTCCTCCATTAGAGAAAAACATAAGACCCCATGCCAAAAAGATTGATGGGCCTTTGTTGGTAGGTTACCTCGTTAAGACATGAAGCTCATTGATGTTGTTAAAGAACTAGTGCAGAAGTTTTGGCATGATAACGCTAGACTTTCATCGAATCAAAGAGATGTTTTAAGGTTGAGAAAAGGTGTTAGGGGGGGTGAACCCCATGTCAAGCACTTCCTTGACACGACACAAACAGAACTCTACGAGAGGTTCAAGAATGAGCACACACAATTGAACTTGGGCCAAAGGTCCTTTGAAAAATGCAAACCCTGGTATGCTAAAATTTGCAATGATCGCAATACATGTTGTTGTAGATACCATGTAGAATTTGAGTACTTTTATGATACATATAGACATATATTTTTTGATTTGCATACTAACATCGTGCAGGATTGCCCATCGTTACAACCACCGAATGCATCCAGAGAATTTACACATAGCATAATGTGTCCAAGACCTGAAGGACAAAAATATTATAAAAGATCATGTTTATATGGGACGTGTTCCTATTGTAGTGGATTTGCATTATTGAGCCCCTGCATCCACGCAACCGCGAAGCACGCATTTGGGAGGATGTCAATAGAAATGCAGAACTTCCAGTACATAACATATCAAGAAAGGAAAGCAAAAAATTTGCATTGGTGAAGTCACAGGTAATCTAAGTTTGCATACTTTCATACTATACATGTTGAATTTGTACATATATATTCACATTGAAAATGTCACATTGTATTAATGCCCTGGGTTTTGTGGCACCAGGTACAAATTTGCAATTTCATGAAGGAATTCTACCAAAAGACCGAGCAGTATGTATAGCATGTCCATGTAGCATGATGGCAGGATGCACAGTATAGACAGTGTAGGGACACCTTCCCCAATGGAAAAATATTGTCGGTTGTGGACTTTGTTGAAAACTACACCCTGTAGCCACATAATGAGATTCAAAGTCAATACTACCATTCAGACCAAGTTAGCATAATGGTCCATATCACGTATAGGCACGTGCCAGAGAGCAGCAACGACAGGAGGATAATATTGAAAGAGACCAACTTCCACATCAGTGACGACAGTTGCCATGACCTGCATTACGTGCAACATTGCTTCAAAATTTTCTATGGTCAGCTAAAGGAGAGAGGTATACAGATGGATTGGCATTGGATATGGTCAGATGGTTGTGCAGGCCAGTTAAAAAATGCATGTGTATTCCAGTGGTTGAGTATTTTACACAAGAATTGTGATGTGCTGCATGTGTGGAACTATTTTGAGACCGGTAATGGAAAGGGAGAGCATGATGGTGCTGGGGCATGTCTCAAAACTTTCCTATGAAGGGAAGAGATGAGGTGCATGAGAAACCCTCATATCTGGGATGCAGAAACCATAGTTCAATGGTGCTCTACAAAAATGTCAGATTGAACCATGGAGGAACACATACCAACAGGTAGAGGACATGTTGTCAGAAATTTCTGGCATGTAGTTGATATAGACTGATCGTGTTCTTATAGTTGCAGTACTATGCAAGGAACTCGTGGATTTCATTCGATTCAAAGCTCAAACAACCCCTTGTTTGAAATATGGATGCGAAAACTTGCTTGATTTTGTGGGCCTTGCAGTAGTTGTGAATGGGATGAATGCGAATCAATGGATTGGGTTGATGAATGGGATCATGTATCACTTGTAGTGGACCCACATGCAGTTGTTGAAACAATTCAGTTAGAGGAAGGCCAGTCCTCTATTTCGAATGAATATGATCATATATCTGAGCTAGTACAACCAGGTAAACATTTTTGCATGCATATCCCGGTTCCCTCCTTGTTTATATGTAATTATCCAAGTTATCAAACCACTACTTGTTGGAATATGACTGTAAAATGCATCTTTGCAGGACACATCTACTCAGTTGTCGCCCCGACAGATAGTGCAATTGGGATGAATTATTGGTTGGCATGATGCATCCAGGGGAAGCAAACCCTCCTCGCATCATTAACGGATAGTGAAGGCATTACCTTTCCCACTGGCTCCATGGTTGTTCAGGGGGAATATCTTAGAATGGATGGAAAGGGACCAAAGAGCAATGGATACACATACACGGATTATATATCAGGGTCACAGGTGTATCACTTTACGCACTTGATCGTTGGTACAAACATCCAACTACAGACAATGTCAACGAAGTCATCAAACAAGGTATTGTACTTACTACCTCATGCAAAGCACGAGAGGTTATTTGAGACAATACAAAATTGAGAGGATCCAGAAGGCCTAATTGATTGAGGTACATAGTATAGTGATGATGTGATTGTTTATTCATGCATGTCCAAAGTTATTCATGTTAGATAGTTTATTTGATATCGTTATCTTATATCGTTTATTTGATGTTTGAGTTATGATTTATAGCCATGTGATTGTTTATTCATGCATGATCAATGTTCTTCATGTTAGATAGGAATTTGATATCGTTATCTTATATCATTTATTTGATGTACATGAGTTATGATTAAGTTATGATTTATGTGAATATGTATGTGGTTCATGTGATGCAACAACTTCCATATTGTCCTGAGCTACTTCATCATCTCCTTTAGCAAATTTGATGGTCAAATGCATAGAGATCTTCTAGACTCTTAGATATGTATCCTAACAATTTATTTTAAAACATGCTCATTTATGGTTGAAGATTGATGGTTGATTCCTATAGAAAACCACTTAGATACATCATCTCCATCATCATCATCATCTTCTTCATCATCATCATCATCTTCTTCATCATCATCATCATCATCTTCATCACCATCACCATCATCATCAACGTCTTCATCTTCATCATCATCACCATCTTCATCATCATTGTCATCTCTAGGTCCCTCACAAACATCGCCATCATCATCACCATATCCATCATCTTCATCATCTTCATCATCATCAACATCATCATCATCATCTCCATCATCTTCATCATCATCATCATCTTCTTCATCACCATCACCATCATCATCAACGTCTTCACCATCATCACCATCTTCATCATCATTGTCATCTCTAGGTCCCTTGTCACCATCTTCGTCATTGTGGTCATCTCTAGGTCCCTCATCACCGTCTCCATCATCATCACAATCTTCATCATCATCATCATCATCATCATCATCTTCATCACCATTGCCATCACCATATCAGCCTTCATCAGTTAGCCGCTAGCCACAAGTGCCCGGGGCAGGATTTTGCAAAGTTGACCCCTGTGTGCAAAAATTGCACACTCCCTCACTAAGAAAAACCCTAGTTTCCAAGATGGACCTACAAGGTGACACCCGAGCCACGGCACCGGAGGTGAGGGGAACCCCTAGCACTATCTACGTCCTAAATCCAACAGAGTCGATGGTTCGTCGATTGAAGCCGCGGTCGTCATTCTATGGCTCACTTCATCTCGCATCCGAAAGGCCTTTAGGGACACCTAATGGTTACCTGCTGGAGGCATAGAACTCCAACCATGCAACAGAACATGGTGTGTCAAGCATCATCATCATCTCCATCATCTTCATCATCATCATCATCATCTTCATCAACATCACCATCATCATCAACGCCTTCACCATCATCGCCATCTTCATCATCATCACCATCTTCATCATCATTGTCATCTCTAGGTCTCTCGTCACCATCTTCATCATCATCACCATCTTTGTCATTGTGGTCATCTCTAGGTCCCTCATCACCATATCCATCATCATCACAATCTTCATCATCATCATCATCATCTTCATCACCATTGCCATCACCATCTCAGCCTTCATCAGTTAGCCGCTAGCCACAAGTGCTCAGGGGAGGATTTTGCGAAGTTGACCCCCGTGTGCAAAAATTGCACACTCCCTCACTGAGCAAAACCCTAGTTTCCAAGATGGACCTACAAGGTGACACCCGAGCCACGGGACCGGAGGTGAGGGGCACCCCTAGCACTATCCACGTCTTGAATCCAATGGAGTTGACGGTTCGTCAATCGGAGCCACGATCGTCGTTCTATGGCTTGCTTCGTCTCGCATCCGAAAGGCCTTCAGGGACACCTACTGGATACCTGCTGGAGGCATAGAACTCCAACCGTGCAACAAAACATGTTGTGTCAAATATTGTGACCACCCCCATCACTCCCAGGCACATCTCCAAAGTCGATCTTCCTACTCTTCGAGCTACTGGTACCTTGGGTCTTTCTCCGTCTAGGGGTAGACCGTATCTCCGGGCTCTGGAACAAATGATATAAGATACTGTCATTTTCAAGCATTTGCAACATTTACCACATTTATAAAACAAATGTAGAATTCAAATCTTAAATAAATTACCTCTGATGTGACTGTGAAATGTTGGACAATTGTCCTAGATCTGCGGAGCCTCTCCGCAATTCCAGCCTACAACATTTACAACAATCATTTCATTGAAAAGTAATAATTGCTTAAATTAAATTGTGTTAATGCATCAAAATATTTTCATAAATTAGTTCGATTCTCACCATGTACACCTCCGACGATGGACATGGCTGGGCTTCTGGGCTAGTAGGTGGCGCAGATGGCCGGACAACCACCTCCGATGCAGTGATGGGGGGGGCGCAATGTAGTGGCAACCACTACAGATGGAACCACTGGAGATACAAATGAGGATACTAGAAGGGTAGATGCCACAATAGTGGCGGGAAGTGTGGATGATATGGTGGGAGAAGAAATGGTGGTATGGGGTGGAAAGGACATCGTGGACGATGAACCCTGCTAGTTGTACGGTAGAGGGTGTCAAACCAAAAGGCATAGGGGGGATGTTGAGGTATGGTGCATGGGAGGGAAGTCCTCCATGGAGGGAGGATGATGGACGAAAGGGAGGTTGTGGACGAAGAGGGGAAGCTTGAAGGAAGGTGGGGCGTAGATGAAAGGGGGAGGATGGGTAGACAGGGGGGCATGGATAAATTGGGGAGGATGTTTGGACGCGGGGGCGTGGTTGAGTGGGGGGGGATATATGGAAGGGGGAGTATGGCTGGAGAGGGGAGGCTGGATGGAAGGGAGGGGGTGGGCGTAGGGAGGAGTATAGATGGAAGCAAGGGGGGGACTCATGGGAGAGGGTGGATACATAGGACTAAAATGGGGAGCCGCAGCTATTGGTGGCACCTACATATACATTTGTAATATCACAATTTAGTAAACAAACAATAAATTAAACCATAGTAAGTTGCAAAAATTCAAATTAAAAGTGTGCTTATAACTACACATTGTACCTTTGTATGTTATGATCTGCCAATCCCTGGCAGGGGTGGTTGATCACCGTAGTCAGGGAACACCTGTGGACACCAAAATGCCAGCATGTAATGGACATGTTAAACAAGTCATTATTTAGGAAATCAAGATATTCAAAAACATTGTATGAACTATCAACGTGTATGCCCTAAATATAAATACTTGAGTAATATAAATGACATAAGTAATAATAATATTGTGCCAACTACTGAAAATACCTCCATGTGGGGTGCCACAATTTCAGTTGCAGCTGCCATTGTTGCATCCAGGTTGGGAGATCCTACGTTCTCCCATGTCGGTGTCTCAGCTCTGAATAACTGTACATTGAAATAATAGTTTAAGTCAAACAAAAATACTTTAAAAATACTTTACAAGTTATAAAGTGAAGATTGAAAACAATTTAAAAAAATTGCTGACCTGATCCATATAACAACCCTCGATCGGGCCAGAGCAAGTCTTCCCGCAATGGGGACAAAGATGTGGCATTGTCCCCGTCAAACTGGAATGCCCAGCATGGCTACCATCGGTCATGGGTCTATCCTAGCCCTGTCGTGAAGGCCCTGCACCTAGATCTCTATCAAGGTCACCCAACCTCTCCACTGTAGTCGTTGCTACAAAGAAGGTGTGTCTAAGGAGACCACGTGCAACATTCCTCATTGCCACCTCGATCTTATCAAGCTTATGGGGCAACTGAGGTGGTTGGGGAGAGGGGTTGGGGTTGCGCCTCGGAGCTAGTGGCCCTCTCAGTGGGTTCCTCCTGGCAGCAGGTCGATCTTGGCCAGAGCCATGCCCAACACCCTGGAACTCGGTTATGTCAAAATAGTTGACATGTGAACCGAGGCAAAACTCAGCCCATAGTTGGCGAAGGAATTACTGTGGAACCTCCCTATTATTGTAGGTAGGTTTATCGTACACCATGAACCACCTCTGCATCCAATTGTCCCTCCACAAATGGTAATGACACCAATCCATGCAGATACGTGGCTTTGTAATGTTCGTTGGTTGGCCTGTTTTCGGCTCGGTGAACATACTATATAATTGGGCTTTTGTAATGTTCAAATCTTTTATTGCTTCCTTGGAGATTCCCATGGAGTAGTACTCCAGCATCCTAGCTCTAAATTGAATCATGTCTGTCAATTGCTGGTGTGCATGTATGAGGGAGTCGATTGAGTTCTCAATTGATGTGGCAAGAAACAATCGAGATGGTTCACCTAAGTTTCTAAGTTCGTGAGTGTGCACTCGTATTTCATTTACATAGTGGTTAAGGTCATCTTATTCAAAATTAGGTTGTGGATTTTGGTTTTGTTCGGCATTGGGTCCAAGGTTTGGGTTTTCTTATGTTCCATCAAACTCTAGGTTAACATCTTGTTCACTCATTGTCTCAGTTGCAATCTACAGTTGAAAATTGGTTCATTGTTTTCAAAATTTGGGAATTATTTACAATTACATAAACAAAAAAAATACAAAAATTGACACAAATAATGAATAAAATTGAAAAAAAACGTGATATTTACCTATTAATCGAACTGGTGACGAGTTTGTGGGTGTTGTTGGGTGGATTTGGAGTGGATTTGGCCTCCGTTGGTAGTTGAATGGACGCGTACACGGAAGAAGAGGACGCGCTTGGCCGGCCAAATGAAAAATGTGGAAATTGTCCACTCTTTTTTTTATATATTTTTAACAGGGGCACGTGCACGTACGTGTGAGCAACGAGCACGTGCCATCAACACGCACACACCTCGGTTCGGTACCGAACCTAGAGGTGCGTGCCCGTCTCCTTAGGTGCGGTCACGCTATTTTTTTTCTCCACTAGCGCAGCCCTATTGCAACGAATTTGGGGAGCATCTTCGTACGCCTGCCCTTAAGTAGTATTATATTAACATCTATACTTAATGTCATATTAATAATTATGTATAACCTAAAGCTTCAGAAGTTGGTACTTTGATAGTCACCACAAGGTCTTTATATCTCTAACCTTTGAACCTCACATTTTTTAGTTATTAATATTTTATTAAAAAATATTTTAAACTAACTTACATATTAAGACTAGTAAATCAATGTCGCACAGAAAATTATTAAAAAAGCTTTTTTTAATGAAAGATTTTTTTATCATAAATATTTTGCAATTCTAAATTTAAATAAATACTAAAGACATAACAAATTAATATTCTATAACAAATTAATATTCTAGTTATTATAAATGAAACATATAAATATAATTAACTTTTCAATATTTGTTATCAATTAATTTAGAACACTTAATGTAAAGTTAAACTTTTAATTTTCAAATGGATAAACGTTTATTGAGTGAGCAAACATATAATCTATATCTCGTGTGGTGAGAAACTTTTAAATATCGACCCGCGTGGACGCCATGAATCAAAACCTTTACTAGTATAAGGAGTTAAATTACTCCTCCACATTGCAAAAGATGTTTATGGACCGTTCAGAATAGTAGAACTCTGAGATTAAAAAAGAGCACTTCAAATCATGAGTAGCCACGGCTTGTTTGATAACAACATTCTTGATCCCAAAATCCATTATCAAAGGGGCTTCCAAAGTCTTATTTGATAAAACGAGTGGAGCTACCAAAGTCAAAGGGAGGAGCGATATCTCCTCGAGCACCGTTCAAAGTCATTATGTAAATTTGCTTCCATTTAGTACTTTCTTAAGTGTTTTAATTTTTTAATTGCCAAATGGCAAAACATGGATAATCTTACTAGGTTATAAAAACTATGAAATAATTATCTAAATACCACAAAATTATGAAATAATTATTAAAATACTACACAATATTATAAAACAATGATAATATTCCTAATCTATCAATCAAATATCCTTATACAACACTTTCATTACCATATGTTTTAAATATAAAAGCCTACATACTTTAGGCCTAACTAACTAAATTGTCTACTCCCAACTAGATTTACTTTTCTATAAGTATGCGCTTTCACTATTCTTTTCTACTGAAAATTTAAAAGTATGCGCTTTCACTATTCTTTTCTACTGAAAATTTATATATCCTTGTTGGAGGCTGGAATTTGGATGGCGACAACATACTACTCCATTGGATTTTCCAGGTCAGCATTGCAAAAGGTATGGATGGACCGTTGTCCAAATATTGTAGTAAAACCGAGAGATAAAAAATCAAATAAAAAAAGCATTTCAAATCTGGAGAGATAAAAAAAGCATTTCAAATCTGGAGAGATAAAAAAAGCATTTCAAATCTGGAGTACGCGGCCGTTATCATGCAACGGCCTGCTAGATCGAAAAGCCATTCATACTTGATACACACAGGGACATCCAAAGTAAGAGGCTGGTCGGGAAACACTGATGGGTTTGTGTATGGGGCTGGTTCGAGGGCTCGCTGCAGGGATGCAAAAGAAGCTGGGCTGGCTGGTCGGGCTCCCTGGCTGGTCTGATTTGAAGCTGCAGGGATGCAAAAGCAGCCGTCCAACTTCAGATTACCTAGGCCGAGTCATTGTCTGCGGTGTTTAGAGGGAGACTCAGTTGTGGTGTCTCTTAACGTCCCCAAGAACGGTTTTCCACAAACTTTTAGCTCAATTTGTGCTTGGAGAACCCGATATTTCTTCGGATCAGCGGGAAAAATGTGAGATCGTTTCAACTGTTTGCATTCAATTTCACCTTAAAGGGTTGTTTTATTGCATGTTAGTGGGTTCTCTTCTCTCTTAAACCCTGGCGGAGGTATTTATCCCAGTGGTCGCCTTGATCCATTGCGGTCCCTTCATTCGTAGATCGCAGGATCTGGGTGAGAGGCGATTGGATCTAGGAAATGGTTCTTGTGACAACCCCCGCTATGGCATAGGAGGTAGTGCTCCGGTGAAAACAAATCTGTATATATTTTTTTTGTGATTAGGTCATTATGGAGGAGATCGATCATGTCTCGTCGTCCTGGATTGTGGCATAGATCTGGCCTCTCCTTCAATGGATCTAGTCGCCTTCAAAACAAAATTAGCATACATCCTTTAGCAGAGTCATGTGGAATCCTTTTGAACCCAATGCTGAAGTTTCATTGGCCAAACTGCAGAGCGACTATTGGGAGAGATTATAATTCTCTCGATAGGTGTTCTTTGTTATTCTATGCATTTTTGCTTTGCAGATCATGGCTTGGTAGAGATTGTGACCTGAAAAGGATATTAATAGATCAGATCATTCTTTTCCCTCTTGTGGAAGGTTTCTTGGCCTTGCAATCTGATCCGTTCTAGTATTTTTCTGTCTGGTGGGTTTTATTTTGGTGGGAATGAATGCTGATATATATTTCCCTGCAGGCAAATCCGTTTGAAACATGCATCGTCTTGCTGGGTCTCCCCTCTTGACCTCTCACTCAGCTCGAATGACTGTTTTGGGAGGTGAGACTCCCCCTCCTTCACCTGCCGCTCGGTTCCCTTCACCCATCATGGCGTCTTCCATGCCACATTTTCTCGATTCGGATAAGCACTAAGCCCTGCAAGCTTTAGGCCCTCATGGTTTTACGTTAGGCCCACAGACTGGACAATATGGCTTTTCTTCTATGTCTTATGGAGACTTCAGATGCTCAAACATAATAAGTAGACACAGAATTCTTGAGATATGTTTAAAAATTAGTTGGGCTTTTCTGATAATGTTGATATGCCCCTACTCAGCAAGCTGGAGATGCCTTAGCTTCTCTGGGTGCGTAATTTAGTTTCTTTCATTTTTGAAATTCAGTTATATCATGTGGGTTAGAGAATCCAATTTTCATTTGATATTTGCAGAGCAACTTCTGCTCAAGGAAATTTTCGCAAGTCTATCAAAGACTTCACATATGGCGGATTTACAATTTCGAAAGGATGGAAAGTGAGTCACTGCCCCGTCTCTGCCTGAAAGTTGAAACCCTTGTTTCGGATTTTTATTGAGATTAACAAATAGCTATTTATCATGTGCAGATGTATTGGATTATAAACTCGACTCAGCAACCCAGAGAAATTCGATCCACCAGGATTCGATGGAGAAGGGCCTCCTCCCTACACGTTTGTCCCGTTTGGAGGTGGGCCGCGAATATGCCCCGGTAATTTCTTGTTTTTCTCCATAAGTTTGCTCGAATGGAATTTCTTGTTTTTCTCCATAACGTTGCAAAGAATTTCAGGTGGAATTGAGTGAATTTGGGTGAGAAGGTCATTGTGGACAATATGCCCACCCCCGTCAATGGACTGTCATATTTTAAATCTTATATTGGAGATCCATTTTGCATTTCAAATATGGATGGACTGTAATATCAAAGATATTTAGCCAGTGGTAGATCGGTTTCCAATCTGTCTTCTCAGGTTGGTGGTAACCGGGTCAAAGTTGGACATTCAAGCTCGGGTAAATCTTTGTTTTCAATTTCCGATGTCGTTGTAGATGAATGCAGCATGGCATGCAGCAAAGGGATCAACTCCTCTCCCTAATTTTTGAATTCTCCTTTTCTGATCAGCTTTACTTAATTAGGGTTACGACAGGATGTATTAAAATTGTAGAACAGTTCATCCAATTCATTATTTATAAATTGGTTCCTCGCCTGTTTTTAATATAATATCGCTCTTCAACCTTCCATTTTTCTTTGCATTCTTGATTTTGCTACCCACATTAATGTATTCAGTTTGTAGTATCTAATCTATTATTGGGTTTGTTGATTTTGATTTTGTGCAGTAATTAATGGGTAATTATCCAATATGTACAGAAAGCCTGCCCAATTTCTTTTAGTCTCCGTGGCTGCAATTGCGATTCGTTTTTGGTGCAATTCTCACTTCAATTTCTTAAGGTATGTTATTTATGGTAATTAGTTGGTGGTTTATAATAGTTTTAAGCTTATTTTGAATATAATATGGCGGTTTCAATGATTTTAAGATAATTATCTTTCTTTTTTATGTTTTTATTTGTTTTTTTAATGTATATACATATTTTGTCTATTATTATTGTTTGTTGGTGTAGTAATAATTTTAAATTTATTTAGTATAATAGTTTAAATGATTTTAAGATTATCTTTCTTTTTTCAAAGTTTCTGTTTTCTTGTAAGTTCTTAATATTATACTACCATTTCATTTTAGAGTTGATCTCTTTCTTAATACTATCATAGTATATCAAATAATATTTGATAAATTAAGATTTATTTATTTCTTAATACTAACCTATTAGATCAAATTAAATTTGAAAAATTATTTTAGATGTAATTGCCTTAGTAGGTTTTGTCTCTAAATGGAATGTCTATTAAACCCTATACTAATTAAGTTAGAAGGAATATCAAACAGAGCTCTTCTCTTCTGTTGCATTGCAGTTGTTTTTCATTTTTCATTTTGAACTTTTTTCATGTTTTTCATTTTGAATTTTAAACATTTTTCTTGTCTTTCACTTTGAATTTTGAACTGTTTTTCGTCAATTTTGAAGTAAGGATGTAAATCACAAGGGAGCTAAATCTTCTCCACTCGAAATCTTTCAGAATTAGGTTTGTTCCGATCCACATTCCCTCAATCGATGGCCTGTTAGCATGTTACATTAGCCATCATCGTGACCTCTAAACAGACCCAAGTTCCAATGTGCGTCAGCAAATGCATAAGATATAATAAATAGAACCATATATTATGTCCGGAATTTGGCTTAGAGATAAACCTAGTCTAGGACGTGTTCTGAACCAGACTATACATGACTTTATTCAGATTGTTCTGAAAAATACTGCCTTCGGCATAGTAAGTGTAGTTTTTGCACCAAGTTTGAGTGGATGGATTGTAAATCTTTGCGTGAAGTGCAAGACTCATGGAGAATAGGATCAAGAGAGAGCATCCATACTCATAATCCCTTCCTAGGAATTTGATACTCGTTAACTCTATAATTGTGTACAGGTATAGAAAGACCTTAGCCCTGAGGATGAATTGAATATTCTAATCTCTCTGACATTTCAAAGCCTAGTCTACTCTTGTTGCTTCCTTACGTTTCTAATACTTCTCAAGGCTGAGTGGTTTGAATATTTCAATTTTATTGACACTTTAGGTTTTAGATTTTTAATTCTAAGTTTCAGAATTTTAATGCCTACACGCTCCTAGTCTTTCCAAGTGTGGTATGCCAGCTGAGAATGAAATGCCCTCCTCCATGTCTATCATGAATGACTCGCTCTGTCAACGTAGACAAAGGCGTTGCTCCTTCTATCTTCCCACCTGGTGTATTTCATTTCTCTTTTCCACTATGCGTTCTCTCCCTTTGCCTTCATTACTCCCTGCCACTTCTGGACTGTGGATACTCTCTTTGTCTTAGTAACGTGCCTCCTTCTGCCACTTCCAACTATTCTTCTCGCCTTGCCCATTTATTCTCTTTCCAACTGTAAGTCCGCCTCTGATTCCTTTCAATCCACAAAAAAGAATTCAGCATTTCATTTCTTTCCATGAATTTAATTTTTTGTAGTCGACAACCTGCCATTAATTGTCATGATCACATTTTCTTTTAATCGTTCTCCTTTATATTAATTAATTTCCTCAATATCCACGTATTTTCATCCTTGTTTTAAGCATTTCATAACTCCAGTGTATAGAAATGAGCTTTCAACCTTACATTCTCTCCTGGTAGTGCAGAAACGGGCCTACCCAATGGTGCTATCTCGGTATCTCGGTAAGTATAATCTCGATCCCTATCGTCATAGTGAAAATTTATAGTTCGACAGCGAAGTGGAACACTTCGTTCCTCGAAACCGGATTATCCCTAGAACCGCTTATCAGAAGCCTTTTCGGATTGACCGGAAGGAACCACTTAAAAATCACCAAATAGCCGAAAGGGAACAATTGGAACCCTGGAATAAGCCTATAACTGCTGCTCCCTGTTGGATTGGATCAAACTGGAGAAAACTACATTGATATTCTTCCTTTTCTCCAATCCTTTCTCTATCTGCTACCATCTTAATTAGTTCCGGCTTTCTCTCTCGGTCTTGATCGCCTTTTCTTTAAACGGTTCTCCTTTATAGTAATTAAATATAAAGGTAGAAATGAGAAACTTCTTCCTAAGGAAGGAAAAATGAGGGAATGTTTTTATTTCATGGGTATGTGAAATACAATATCAAGAAAAGGCTTCAAGTTGGGCAGTATAGCTTATTAATGAGGGGAAGAAGCTTTTAATTTAAGAGGGACAAGAACCTCTTTTTATTATATTTTAATCCTTAACATTAGCTCAAGAGTATACTAATGCACATAATAACTCGGAAAGATAGTGATGCCCAGGAAAATGAGATCGTAGGATTACCATGGCGTGTGAAAATGCTAATTCCTGGCAGGGTTCCAATTGTTCTCCATTCTTGTTTGTTGGAAACTGGTTACCGTTCTCATTCTCGTCCAGTAATAACCATTACCATTGAAGCCCATTCCTATCCACATTCATCACATCGCTATACCTGTCGATCTACCTCCTCGTTGTGTGCTTGCAATTCACATTTACTCCCAACAACAACCACACTACCATTCAAAATTCAAAAGGCTTGACAATTGGATTACAACTACATTTACTCCCATGATCATGTTTTAATTTTAAGTTCAATGTGCGAGGTTAGCAATGCAATGTGCCAGGTAAAATAAATTCGATGCTTTGCCCATTCATTGTAGTTTTACTCGTCCGCACCTTGCAAGGTTTTGCCCATTCATTGTAGTTTTACTCGTCCTCACCTTGCAAGGTTTTCATCCTGAAGTTAGTTTGTCAGCTCTCAAAGCTTCCAAATCCAGTGCCATAAAACAATGTCACGTCCCTTCCCATCATACCAGCTAGATGGAGAGGATCGTGATATTAAATCGGGCATCCAGCCCCATACATAGTAAACAAACATTCAAATTAAAATGAAAATATACATATACATATGAAAGTGCAGAATGGACGTGATACTAAACTGGAATCTAGCTCCATGAACTTATTACATAAGCATTCACATAATATAATAGAGAAATGTAGATGCATAACTATTTTTATAACGCAGCGGAAGTAACATCATTTACACCATCACCATACATTAAGATATCAATCAATTAAATAATTGCAAGAATATACAGGATAATACTTATCTTATAACAGTAGCCCCAAGCAATCTAGCTATGCAACTGCAACATTCCACCCAACCGTAGGCCAGTGTGCTCCTCAATCTCTGAGCACCACTGCCACCCCCGAGCTGGGCATGATCTCTACAAGGAACCAGGGAACAACAGACTCACATATAGCCAAGCATACACCAAGATGAGCCAAGCCAATCTACAATTGGGTTTATTAGGCTGCTAGGAGATGGAAAGGAAGAATTGCTAAGCTAGTGAGCTCAACCATAGAGCTATGGGTACTCCTCCCAGATCTATTCAGCTTGGCACTCACAATGCCTACACACCCAACACCGGGAAGTATTCTCTTCACTGCCACACAGTCCCTCAAGCCATACCTTCCTTTCTAGTGCTCTCAGGGTGTGCATAGAAAAGTAGCTAGCCCTCTTGATCTTCTTGAGAGGTTACTCCCTACACTAGGTTTATCAAGCTAATTCTGTCCACTACCACTCCGGTTTCTTGCTTACAGGTTCAAATCAAACAAGGATGCTCATAACAACAAAACTACACTTGCTCAGCATGAGAAAAACGTTTCAACAGTGGAATGCATGAGGTGGGGTTTCCTGAACTTCAGAAAAATGTGGCTAGACTCAAAACGAATTGGCAACTAGAAAAATTCAACTAGGAGAGCAACCCATTCCAGAAAAACGCCCCATGGGCAAAAATGACCTCTCCCTCCGTCCAAAATCGCGTCCCTCCTTCCCAGCTGCTGCAAAATACCAAAAACGAGTTCCTGGTTATGGAAAAACGCAGGGTTATGGTGAAAAACGTGAGGATAACTTCCATTGAGCTCAGTCTGCGTGAGAGGAAGGACGTAATGCATGAGGAATTGCCTTAGGCAGCATTTCGTGGGGGTTTTCTTGCCCAGCAAGCCAAAAATACGATTTTCAGGTTGATGGCTTGCCCATGCACGAAAATCTGGCTGCCATACTTCTCCAATCCCAAGACAATAACTACCCCAACCAATCTTTGGAAGAATTAAATGATTGGGTGAATGAGACAAAATGGGTAGTTGGTGGTTTATGGGTTTCCCCATTGACACATGGATTAACACCGTTGGCTCAAGGGTTTGAATAATTTCCCTCCCTATTCCTTGTAGAATCATGCCCCATCTCTTTGTTGCATTGCATAGCTAGTTGTGGGTATTTTCATTAAAATCCGTAATTACATGATGTCTCATTTACATTGTGCCCATCTAGCACAAGAGTCATAAGCATCTAGTTTAATTGCCGATACATAAACGCTAAAACAATGATGGGGCCTTGGCCTTGAGCTTCTCACCATGATTAAATATCAGTATTTACATCGTTTACGATTTAATACAAAGGAGGCCAAAATGAGGACGTGACAAACAACTTATCATTTCAGTACATTAAACATTGGATGGATACTATCCATTACCCTACACAAGTACAAATCTCCTCGAAACTCTTCCAGAACGTCTTTGAAATTCCAGGCCTTAAACACTTCTTGCAGCTACCAGAGACACAGGACCAAAAGTACAACTGCTACCAGAGACACAGGACCAAAAGTATAACTCCTATAGTTAAGAGAAGGCAAAAACAGGGACCCAAGTTAGGGTGCCTTTATTCCTCTTTAGGAGTTCAGTATGGATATGCGATCAACTCGAAATTTCTAAATTATGTCAATGATTATGTATAGAGGAGATCATAACTCCTTTGTTCTAAACAGATGTACTCAATTTCTTTTCATATAGTACATTTCCATAATTATATACTAGGAAAGAAATTATAATTTGTTATTTTGGATAATGATGCTAGATCATATATGTAACTATTTAAATTGATTTCTGTGCGTTTATAAACTGTTCAAGTAGTGTATCTAATGAATGAGATTACAGCGATTTATATCCCTTCTTATTTGGGGTAATGATAATGGTTCTCTATTAAAAGTAATTTATTTTTGAATGCATGTAAAGGTCAGAATGTAAAAGTAGTCGAAATAGTTGAATTTGAATCCTCGATGCATGTAATTGTTCCATGTAATTGAATCCTCATAATCTATATATAGAGAAAAGAGTTATATTTCTTTATTTCTAAGCGAAGGCACTTCTTTTCCTTATAAAAAGTGTCTCCAGAGCAAGAAGTTATAAAATTACTATTTTGAGTAACAGTTCAGCATTCCTTGGTGTCAAGTTCTGAGAACTTAGCTTGTCGTTAAGATCAATACAACGACTTTCTTGTTTATAAATGGAGGAAACGTAGGGCATGTTCTTGTTTATAAATGGAGGAAACGTAGGGCATGTTCTTGTTTATATTTGTAATACTTCTCATTATTTCAGCAAAACTTGGTATGAATCTCCTTAAAAAAACCCACTTGGCCAATGAAAGATTGTATTTCCTTTTTGCTTCTCCCCTCTCCTACTTTCTGAATAGCACTGACCCTCAGGATCGATTTTTATCCCATATTTGGTGATGATATGCCCTAAAAGCTTAGCCTCATCCAGAGCCAAAAATGATTTTTTGGGATTCAAGGAAATGCCATATTTCCTACATTTTATGAAAACTCTCTCTAGATGTTCTTAATCTGATTTTGAAAAAACTGGTATATCGTCCATATATACCACCACAAATTTATCCTTTTCTTCAGCAAACGCAATATCGCAATATCCATAGAGACAGAAGTCCATTCTTCCTTCAAGATAGTAATCGCAATGGCCTCAAAACATTTACCTATAATCCTCCTTCTAGGGTTTCTCTTAACATTTACCTATAACCCTCCTGCTAGGGCTTCTCTTAACTCTTCATCCTCAGCTAATATTTGGACTGCATGTCGCCCAGTGGGAACACTACATGCTGAGTAAATCATTTATTGCTTTAGCTATTACGACCCAAGTTTCTTGATATTTGCACCTACCCCTATTATTCTTCAGTTATTGAAGTCAACCAATGGATAGAATTATGTGTTGAAGCTCTCGTAGACCCAAGTTAGTAGGCAGTTGTGTAACAATTGTGAGTGTATTGAGTTTGAGCCTAAATATATGGAACTATATACTTCAAAAACTGTGGATTAGTGATTAAGAACCGCCAGAATAAATATTAAGAGTTTGGGTCAATTAAATAAAAAAAGCTCTTGGAATAGTTCAAGGGCCTATTAAATAAATAGAATCATATTTATAAATATATCTATATAATTAGAAATTTCGAGTTGATCGCATATCCATACATCTGTATATTTCTTTTTAGTTAGAAATTTTCTCACTAATCCCTATGTCCTGGAAAGTTACACATTATCTCACTTTAACTAGTATTTATGAATTTTATCTTATTTTATGTTATATTAAAAAAAATAAAAATTATTTTGAAATTAATTTATGATATTAAATCATAACTTTTTGAATTTGAAAATAATTTATGATATTAAAGTATAGGTTTATTTAAAGTGCAACTTAGTTTGTTAAATTTAATATGTATATATAATTATAAGGTTATTTTATTTATTTATTAAAATTTATTTCATAATAGTATTTAGTTTTTTCAATTTAAAATATTTAATATATCTTATTTTTTTTAATAATTATAAATCTAGATTAATTATTTTTCTTAACCCAATGAATAAATTTTGTATATTTTAATTTTGTTAATCTTTCTAGCATTCTCAAATTTTCATAACTTTTTATTACTAATTTAAAAATGAATACTTAATTTTTCATGTTGTTTTAGTTTATGTAATTTTATGAAAGGTGAGATGTAAATTTCCTCTTCAAAAAATTTAGTTTTTTCGGTTGAAATAGTTTAGAGTTCGAGTTAATAATTAGGAGTTTGTTGAAATGGTTTAGAATTCAACTTTGTAATTAAGAGTTTCTTAAAATACGTTAGAGTTCTCTTTAAGTTTTTTCCTTGTGGTGTTGAAATAGCTTAGGGTTTTTAGATTATAAATTGTTGTTGAAATAGTTTTGAGTTTTGTTAGATTGCAAATTGTTAGCTTGTTTACTTTTGGTAAACTATTTTTTCAATGTTTTTTTCATGGTTATATATATAAATTTAATTGGAATATTTAAATGAGCATAAGATTGTAGAAAATCATTGTTTTTTATGAATATTGAATTGTATACAATTTTTTATATTATTTGCATTAGTATGTTGACCATAGGTGTTCTATTGAAAGTCTTGTGTAGAGTGTTTTCAAAGGACCATTTTGGGAAATTGCGTGGAAACAATTTCCTAACTCGGTATCTTGACACATGTGCCTTTGTTGTAGCTGGAAACTGGGACGCCATTGCGCTAGTAATAGGTGGAGGGAGGTAACTCCCACCGAAGCCCTCCCAGTACGCCCCAAGTTGGGTGGTCGACCATGTATACACAAGGTTTTTAAAGTGGTCTAACGAGGGACCCCCCTTTGTTGACACTCTATTCATGCAACCTAGGAGTTAGGATCTATTTCCTTGATAATTATAACTTTAACCCCTATAAGCCTATAATCCTTAACCATTAACACATAACACATATAAAGATGAACCTATATAACCCTTATGCCCATAGTCCTTAATTCATATAATCCCTGAGATCTAATCATTCATTCATTTAACCCCTAATCCCTAGGCTCTAATCCCTCTCTCTCTCTCTCTCTCTCTAGACCCCTAACCTCCAATCTCGCTCTCTCTCTCTCTCTCTCTGAACCCCTAACCTCCAATATCTCTCTCCATCTCTCTCTCTCTCTCTCTAAATCCCTACATTCCAATATCTCTCTCTAAACCCTTAAACCCTCAATCTCTCTCTATCTAAACCCCTAACCACCAATCTCTCTCTCTCTCTCTAAATCCCTAACCCCCGATCTCTCTCTCTCTCTCTCTAAACACCTAAACCCCCAACCAACAATCTCTCTCTCTCTCTCTCTCTAAACCCCTAACTCCCAATCTCTTTATATCTCTCCAAACACCCAAACCCAATCTCTCTCTTTCTATCCCTATAACTCTAAACCCCTAACCTCCAATCTCTCTCTCTCTCTCTCTCTCTCTCTCTCTCTCTATCTCTCTAAATTGCTAACCTCCAATACCTCTCTCTCTCTCTCTCTCTAGCACCACCTTCCCCTAACCCCCCATACCTCTCTCTTTTTGTATTTCCCTAACCCCTCTCCCCTCTTTATAACCCAACGCCTTCTCTCTCTCTCTCTCTCCCTCTACCCCCCTAATCACTCTTTCTCCCCAAAAACCCAACTCTTCACCCTCCTACCCCTACCCCCCACTCTCTCTCCCCCCCCACCACTATCCACCTCCACATCCCTTTATCTCTCTCTATAAATATACCTCTCCCCCATACTCCCCCCTACCCTTAACATCCAACTCTAAATCCTACCACTAACCACCACTCGTTCATCATGATCTCTCTCTCTCTCTCTCTCTCTATATATATATATATATATATATATATATATATAAACCACTAACCCCTTATCGAAACCCCTAAATTCAAATCTCTCTCTAAAGACTTCAACCCTTAATATATTTTTCTATCTCTCTCTCTAAACCCCTAACCTTCAATATTGAATTCTTTTTCTCTCTCTAAATTCTTAACCCCAATTTCACTCTCTCTCTAAATCCATAGCCACCAATCTCTCTCTCTCTCTCTAAACCCCTAACCCCAATATCTCTCCCTAAAATGCTAACCAGAATCTCTCTCTCTCTCTCTCTCTCTCCCTCTCTCTCTCTCCCTTAATCTCTTTATCTCTTTGTAAGCCCCTAACTCCCATTCTTTATCTTTTTATCTCTCTCTCCCTAAGCCCCTAGCATCCATTCTTTATCTCTCTCTATCTCTCTCTATATAAATCCTCACCCCCAATCTGTCTCTCTCTCTCTCTCTAAATCCCTAAACCCCACTCTCTCTCTCTCAACACCTAACACCAGTATCTCTCTTTCTATCTCTCTACATTTAAACCCATAACAGCCAATCTCACTATCCCTCTCTAAACCCCTAGCCCACAATACCTCTCTTTATCTCTCTCTCTCTTTAAACCCCTAACGTCCAATATCATTATCTCTCTCTAAACCCCTAGCCCCCAATCTCTCTCTCTCTAAACCCTTAATCCCTAATCTATATCTCTCTCTTAACCCCTAATCCCTAATATCTCTCTCTCTAAACCCATAACCTCTCTCTCTCTCTCTCTAAACCCCTAACCCCTAATCTCTCCCTCTCCCTCTCTCTCTCTCTCTCTCTCTAAACCCCTAACCCCTAATCTCTCCCTCTTACTCTCTCTCTCTCTCTCTAAACCCCTAACCCTTAATCCCTAATCTATATCTCTCTCTTAACCCCTAATCCCTAATATCTCTCTCTCTAAACCCGTAACCTCTCTCTCTCTCTCTCTAAACCCCTAACCCATAATCTCTCCCTCTCCCTCTCTCTCTCTCTCTCTAAACCCCTAACCCCTAATCTCTCCCTCTCACTCTCTCTCTCTCTCTCTAAACCCCTAACCCCTAATCTCTCCCTCTCCCTCTCTCTCTCTCTCTCTCTAAACCCCTAACCTCTCTCTCTCTCTCTCTCTCTCTCTCTCTCTCTCTCCAGCCCCACATTTTCTTAATGCCCCCCCCTTTCTCTAACCTAGCCTACCCCCTTCTCTCCTCCTTTCCCTAAACCCTCCTCCATCTTTATAACCCCAATGCCTCGCTCTCTCTCTATCTATTAACCCCTAATACCTAATCTCTCCCTCTCTCTATAAGATCTTAACCCTAATCTACTTCTCTCTCCCAAATCCCCACACTTTGGCCCCCTACGCCTTACCCCCTCTCAATCTCTCTCTCTCCACCACCACTATCCACCTCTCCATCCCTATATATATATATATATATATATATATATATATATATATATATGTATATTCCTATGTCGCCTACTCCCCCTATCCTTAACCACTCACTCCAACTCTTACTAGTCACCACCACCTCTCTCTCTCCCTCTTGATGTATCTAAACCCCTAACCCCCAATCTAAATCCATAAATTCCAATCCCTCTCTATCTATAAACCATTAAAACCTTAATATATTTCTCTCTCTCTCTCTCTCTAAACCCCTAACCACCAATCCCTCTTTCAATCTATCTCTCTCTCTTTAAACCCCTAACCCCCAATCACTCTCTTTCCATCTCTCTCTCTCCCTGAACTTTTAAACTCCAATCTCTCTCTCTCTCCAAACCTCGAACCTCCGATCTCTCTCTCTCTCTCTCTTCAGCCCTATTTTTCCCTAAACTCCCTCCCTCTCTCTAACCGAAACCCCATTCTCTCTCTCCTCCTTTACCTAAAACCCCCTCCCTCTTTATAACCCCACCCACTCTCTATTTCAATTCATGATCATCCCCTATAACATAAATCCTAACCCCCCATCTCTTTATGCACCATTTTTGTTTCCATGAACCCTATCCCCTTTATCTCTCTATTTATCTAAACCTTTGCCTCTCTTCCTCCCTCTCTCCTCTCCCCCCCCTCTCTCTACATCCCTAACCATAATCTCTCTAACCACATACCCACATCGCTAACCATCAATGCTCTCTCTCTCTCTCTCAGACACACACACACACACACTCCCTCCCCCTCTATCTTGTTACCTATCTTCATGTCTACCCAACACCCCCCCTCTCTCTCTAGCATCACCATTCTCTAACCCCCCTTAGTCTCCCTCTCTTGCTTTCCCTACCCCATCTCTCTCTCTCTCTCTCTCTCTCTCTCTCCAATGAAACCTTTCCCTAACTCCCCCTCCCACTCTCTAACTCAACCTCCCCACTCTCTCCCCTCTTTTCCCTAACCCCTACATATTTATAATCCCACTCAGCTCTCTCTCTCTCAACCCCCCATATTCCCCTATACCATAAATACTAACCCCCCCATCTCTCTATGTACCCTCTTTATTACCCTAAACCCTAACCCCATGCTCCCTATATTTCTCTATGCATCCCTCCCTCTCTCCTCTTCCATTCTATCCCTCTTTATCCCCCTAATCTCTAACCCTACTCCCTTTGACCATATACCCACATCACTAACTATCAAATCTCCCATTGTGATCTCTCTCTCTCTCTCTCTCTCTCTAAACCCATAACCCCTAATATATCCCTCTCTCTTCCCCACAAACCCCCACTCCCCACCCTCCTAACCTTACTGCTCACTCTATCTCTATATCTCTCCTACCACTAACCTCATCTTCATCCCTTTATCTCTCTCTTGTCCATCTCTTCCTTATTCCCCCCAATTTCTCTCTCTCTCTCTCTCTCTCTCTTTCTAAACCACTAACCCCTAATAACCCTTGCTCTCTCTATCTACTCACCTAAAACCCACTCTTCACTCTCCTACACCTAACCCTCTACATTATCTCTCTCCCCTCCACAAGTAACCACCTCCCCATCCCCTCAATTCCAATCTCTATCCTTGCACACCCTTAAACCCACAATATATTTCTCTATCTATCGCTAAAACCATAACCCGCTATATTTTGCTTTCTATCTCACTCTCTCTAAACTCTTAACCCAAATCCCTCCCTCTCTAAAACCATAACATCCAATTTGTCTCTGTCTCTAAACCCCTAACCCCCAATATCTCTCTCTTTCTCTCTCAAAACCCCTAACCCCAATCTCGCTCTCTCTCTAAACCTCTAATCAAAATTTCTTTGTTTAAACCACTAACCTCCAATCTCTCTCTCATTGTAAACTTATAAATACAACTCCTTCTCTTTCTATCTCTCTATCTCTAAGACCCTAATGCCCAATCTCTCTATTTCTCTCTTAACACCTAACCCAAAATCTATCTCTTTTTATCTAGCTCTCTCTTTCTAAATCCCTAACCTCTAATATCTCTCCCTATCTAAACCCCTAACACACATCCTCTCTCTCTCTCTCTAAACACATAACCCACAATTTCTATCTCTCTCTCTCTCGCAAACCCCCTCTCCTCGCTCTCCTACCCCTCCCCCTAGCTATATCTATAGCTCCCCCATGCCACTAACCATCCATACTCCCTTGTCATCTCTCACTCTATATCTAAACCTATATTAACCCCCAATATCTCTCTCTCTAAGCACCTAAACCCCATTCTCTCTCAATAAATCCCTAATCCCCAAACTCTCTCTCTCTCGAAACTACTAACCACCATTCTATCTTGTTCTATCTCTCTCTCTAAACCCCTAACCCCCAATCTCTCTATATCTCTTCAAACACCTAACTCCAATATCTCTCTTTCTATCACTGTCACTCTAAATCCATATCCTCCAATCTCTCTCTCTCTATCTAGCAAAACCTTTCCCTAACCCCCCCTTCCCCTCTCTCTCATCGGCCTTTACCTAACACCCCCTCTCTCTCACTCTCCAGACCCACATTTCTGTAATGCCCCCTCCCTCCCTCCCTCTAACCCAATATCCCATCTCTCTCCTCCTTTCCCTAACCCATATTTTGTCTTTATATCCCCATTCCTTCCCACTGTATCTCTCTATAAACCCCTAATCACTAATATATCCCTCTCTTTCTCTCTAAACCCCTAACCCCTATTCTCTCTCTCTCTCTCTCTCTCTTCTTTCCCACTATCAACCTTCCCATCCCTCACTCTCTCTATTAATATACATCTCCAACATACACCCTCCTACCCTTAACCACCCACTCTAATGTCTACCACCAACCACCACTCCTCAATCATGCTCTCTCTATCTCTTCACCACTGACCCCCAATATAAACCCCTAAATTCCAATCTCTCTCACTAAACATTTAAACCCTCAATACATTTTTTACTCTCTAAAAACCCCTATCCCTCTCTTTATCTCTATCTCTCTCTCTAAACCCCTAAACCCCAATCTCTCTCTTTCTCTCTAAACCTCTAACAACAAATCTCTATTTTCCAATCTTTCTCTCTAAAACCCTAAACCACAATATCTCTAAACACCTAACCTCCAATATGTCTCTATCTCTAAAACCCTAACCACCAACCACCACCCCTCAATCACTCTGTCTCCCAACCTTTAACCCGATTTCTTTGTTTAAACCACTAACCTCCAATCGCTCTCTCATTCTACTCCTATAACCACAACTCCTTCTCTTTCTATCTCTCTATCTCTAAACCCCTAACCCACAATCTCTCTATTTCTCTCTAAACACCTAACCCCAAATCTATCTCTTTCTATGAATCACTCTCTTACTAAATCCCTAATCTCCAATCTCTCTCACTCTCTCTCTCCCCCTCTAAATCCCTAACCTCCAATATCTCTCTCTCTGTCTAAACCCCTAACACACATTCTCTCTCTCTTTCTCTCTTTCTCTCTCTCTCTAAACACCTAACCCACAATTTCTTTCTCCCCCTCTCTCTCTCTCAAACCCACTCTCCTCAATCATCTACACATCACCCCAACTATATCTATCTCTCCCCCATGCCACTAATCATGCATACCTCCTCGTCATCTCTCACTCTATCTCTAAACCCTTATTAACCCCCAAGTTGTCTCTCTCTCTCTCTAAACTACTAACCACTGTTCGCTCTCTTTCTATCTCTCTCTCTAAACACCTAGCCCCTAATCTCTCTATCTCTCTTCAAACACTTACCCCCAATCTCTCTCATTCTATCACCCTCTCTCTAAATCCCTAACCTCCAATCTATGAATCTCTAGCACAACCTTTACCTACACCCCCCGTCCTCTCTCTCATCCTTTACCTAGCCCCCCTCTCTCACTCTACAGACCCACCTTTCTGTAACACCCCCTCCCTCCCTCTAACCCAGTATCCCCTCTCTCTCCTCCTTTCCCTAACCCATCATTTGTATTTATATCCCCACTCATTCCCTTTGTCTCTCTCTATAAACCCCTAATCACTAATATATCCCTCTCTTTCTCCTTAAACCCCTAACCCCTATTCTCTCTCTCTTTATCCCTTCAACATACCCCCACTCTTCACCCTCCTACCCCTAACCCCCCCCCCTCTCTCTCTCTCTCCCTACCCACTATCCACCTTCCCATCCCCCACTCTCTCTATAAATATACATCTCCAACATAATCCCTCCTACCCTTAACCACCCACTCCAACTCCTACCACTAACCACCACCCCTCAGTCATGCTCTCTCTCTCTCTCTCTCTCTCTCTCTCTCTCTCTCTCTCTCGCACTCTCTCAACCACTAACCCTAAATATAAACCCCTAAATTCCAATCTCTCTCTCTAAACCTTTAAACCATCAATACATTTTTTTCTTTCTTTAAACCCCTAGCCCCCGATCTCTCTCTCTAAAAGCCTAACCTCCAATATCTCCTTCTCTCTCTAAACCCAAAAAACCCAATCTCTCTCTTTCTCTCTAAACCCCTAACAACAAATCTCTTTTCGCCAATCTCTCTTTGTCTCCAAAACCCTAACCCATAGCATATCTAAACACCTAAGCTCCAATCTCTCTCTACATCTCAACCCCTAAACCCCAAATCCTCTCTCTCTCTCTCTCTCTCTCTCTCTCTCTCTCTCTCTCTCTCTCTCTTAACCTTTATCCCTTAATATCTCTCTCTCTCTCTCTCTCTCTCTCTCTCTCTCTCTCTCTCTCTCTCTCATACCACGTTTCCCTAACCCTCCTTTCCTCTCCCTATCCTCCTTTCCCTAACCCCCCTTCCACTATCTCTTCTCCTTTCCCTAAACCCACCCTATCTCTCTCTCCAACCCCACCTTTCCCTAACACCCCCTCCCTTTTTCTAACCCAACCTCCTCTCTCTCTCTCAACCTTTCCCTAAACCCTCCTATTTCTTTTATAACCCATATAAGCATATAATCCTTAGTTGTTAACCAATAAAATGTATAAATATTGATGTATATAACCCTTATGCCCATATTCATTAATTCATATAATACCTAGGATCTAACCATTCATCCATTTAACCCTCTCTCTCTCTCTCTCTCTCTCTCTTTGTAAAACAATAACAGTCAATCTCTCCCTCTCCCTCTCTAAACCCCCAACCACCAATCTCTCTCTCTGTATCTCTCTTTCTCTAAACCCATAACCCCTAACCACAATCCCTTTATCTATCTCCAAACACCTAACCCCTAAGCTCTCTCTTTCTATCCCTATATCTCTAAACCCCTAACCTCCAATATCTCTCTCTCTCTCCTTATTTCCCTAACCCATCCTCCCTCTTTAGAATGCCACTCGTTCCCTCTCTCTCTCTCTCTCCCTATAGACCGTAATACTCAATCTCTCCCTCTCTCTATCTAAACACCTAAGCCCTACTCTCTCTCTCTCTCTCTCTCTCTCTCTCTCTCTCTCCAAAACCCCCACTCTTCACCCTCATATTCCTACCCCACCTCTCTCTCTATATCTCTCCCCAACCACTATCCACCTCCTCATACCTTGATCTCTCTATATAGATATACCTCTCCACCTTACTGCCCCTACCTGTAACCACCCAATCCAACTCCTAACACTAACCACCAAACCTCGATCATGCTCTCTCTCTCTCTCTCAACCACTAACCCCCAATATAAACCCCTTAATTCAAATATCTCTCTCTAAGACCTGAAAACCTCAATATATTTCTCTCTTTGTTTAAACTCCTAACCCCCAATATTTCTATCTCTATCTCTCACTCTATCCCTAAAATCCTAACCCCAATATCTCTCTCTCTCTAAATCCCTAACCACCATTCTCTTTCTCACGCTATGAACCCCTAAACCCCAATCTCTCTCTCTCCCTACACCCCTAACCACCAATCTCTATCTTTCAATCTATAGATCTCTCTCTAAACCCGTAAACCTCAATCTCTCCATCTCTCTCTAAACCCCTAACCCCCAATCTCTATTTATTTATTTATCTCTCCATAAACCCCTAACCTCCAATCCCTCTCTCTCTCTCTAAAACTATAAAGACCAATCTCTCTCTCTCTCTCTCAACCCCTAACTACCAATCTCTTTTTATATCTCTATCTCTCTTTAAACCCTTAAACCCAAATCTCACTATCTCTCTCTAAACCCCTAGCCCCCAATATATCTCTCTCTTTCTCTAAACCCCTAACCTCCAATATCTCTCTCTAAACTCCTAAACCTCTCTCTCTCTCCCCTCCCCAAAATCCCCACCCTTCGGCCTCCTACGCCTACCCTCTGCACTCTATCACTCTCTCTCCCCCACCAATATCCACCTGCCCATCTCTATCTCTCTCTCTCTCTATATATATATATATATATATATCTTCCCCTTAATCCCCCTACCCTTAACCACCCACCCCTACCTATAACCACCACCTCTCGATCGTGTTCTCTCTCTCTCTCTCTCTCTCTCTCTCTCTCTCTCTCTCTCTTTTGCTAAACCACCAACCCCCAATCTAAAGCCATAAATTCCAATCTCTCTCTCTCTCTAAACCCTTAAACCCTCAACATATTTCTCTTTCTCTTTCTCTAGACCCCTAATCACCAATCTCTCTTTCAATATTTCTCTCCCTTTAAACCCCTAACCCCAATCTCTCTCTCTCTCTCTAAAACCCAAACCCCCAATCTCTCTCTCTCTCTCTAAAACCCAAACCCCCAATCTCTCTCTCTCTCTCTAAAACCCAAACCCCCAATCTCTCTCTCTCTCTCCAGCCCCACCTTTCCCTAACCCCCCTTCCTCTCTCTCTTGCCTCTCTCTAACACCCTCTCTCTCTCTCACTCTCTCCTTGTAGCCCCAACTTTCTCTAAACCCCATCCATTTCTATAATCCAACACACCCTCTCTCTCTTCCTTTCCCTAAAACCACCCCCTCTTTATAACCCCACTTACTCTCTCTTTCAACCCCCCATCATTCCCGATACCATAAATCCTAATCCCCCCATCTCTTTATATACCCTTTTTATTATCCTAAACCCTTACCCCCTTCTCTCTCTATTTCTCTCTACCTCCCTCTCTCCTCTTCTCTCTCTCACTCTCTCATCTCTAACCCCACTATACCTAACCATATACCCACATCACTAACCATCAATGCTCCCCTCATGATCGCTCTCTCTCTCTCTCTCTCTCTCTCTCACACACACACACACACACTCCCTCTCACTCTTTGTTTTTATCTCTCCTTCTCTCTACCCAATGCCCCCCCTTTCACTAGAACCACCTTTCCCTAAAACCCCTTCGTCTCTCTCCTCCTTTCCCTAACCCCCGTCTTTATATCTCCAACACCACCTTTCCCTTATGCCCCCTTCCTCTCTCTAACCCAACCCCTTGTCTCTCTCCCCTCCTTTCCCTAACCCCTCCTCCATATTTATACATCCACCCCCATATTCCCATATAGTATAAATCCTAAGCCCCACAATATATCTATGTACCCTCTCTATTATCCTAAACCCTAACCACATTTTCTCTCTATTTTTCTATGCATCCCTCTCTCATATTCCCTACTGTCTCTCTCTCTTTAACCCCCTAATCTCTAACCATAATCCCCCTAACCATATACCCACATCACTAACCATCAAAACTCTATGCCTCTCTATCTCTCTCTCTCCCACCCCACCCCCCCTCTCTCCCTCTAAACCCTTAAACCATAATATCTCTATCTCTTTTCCCTACAAATCCCACTCCTCACCATCCTAACATTACCCCACACTCTAAATCCATATATCCCCTTCCACTAACCTCATCCCCATCCATCTATCTTTCTCTCTATTCCTCTCCCCCTCCCACCCAATATCTCTCTCTCTCTCTCCCTCTCTCTCTCTCTCTCTCTCTCTCTCTCTCTCTCTCTAAAATGCTAGCCCCTAATATCTCACGTTCTCTCTATCTACTCCTCCAAACCCCACTCTTAATCCTCCTACCTCTACCACCCTACTCTATCTCTCTCACCCCCCATCGCAAACCACCTCACCTTCCCCTATATTCCAATCTCTCTCCCTAAAAACCCACAAACCCTAAATATATTTATCTCTCTCTCTCTCTCTCTAAACCCATAACCCATTACCTTTATGTTTCTATATCACTCTCTCTAAATCCTTAACCCCAATCTCTCCCTCTCTAAACCCCTAACCTTCAATCTCTCTCTCTCTCTAAACCCCTAACCTTCAATCTCTCTCTCTCTCTCTAAACCCCTAACCTTCAATCTCTCTCTCTCTCTAAACCCCTAACCTTCAATCTCTCTATCTCTCTCTCTCTAAACCCCTAACCCCTTATCTCTCTCCCTCTCTCCCTAAACCCCTAACCCCCAATCTCTCTCTCTCCCTCAACCCCTAACCCCCGATCTCTCTCTCTCTTTCTAAAACCATAAACCCAAATGTCTTTGTCTAAAGTACTAAACTTGAATCTCTCTCTTACTCTAAGCCCATAAACACCACTAGTCCTCTTTCTATCTCTCTATCTCTAAACCCCTGACACCCAATCGCTCTCTATCACTCTCTACCCCTAACCTCCAATCTCTCCCTCTCTTTAAACTGCTAATTTGCAATCCCTCCCTCTCCGTCCCTCGCTCTAAACCCCTCACCTCTAATCGCTCCCTCTGTCCCTGAACCCTAAACCCACAATTTCTCTCTCTCTCTCTCTCTCTCTCTCTCTCTCTCTCTCTCTCTCTCTCTCTCCCAAACAAAATCTCCTTACTCTCCTACCCATCCCCCCCACTATATCTATTTCTCACCCACACCACTAACCATTCATACTCCCCTCATCATCTCTCACTTTATCTCTAAATCCCCATTAAAACTCAACTCATATCTCTCTCTCTGACCCCTAACCCACATTCTCTCTCTCTCTAAACACCTAACCTACAATACTCCCTCTCCCTATATCATTCTATCTCTCCTCCTTTCTACCTAGCACCACCCTTCCCTAACAACCTTGCTCTCTCTCTCTCTCCTCTTTTCCCTACCCCTTCTCCCTCTCTCTCTCTCTCCTCCTCTCCCTAACCACTCCTCCCTCTTTGTAACCCCACCCCCCCCCTCTCTCTCCCAACCACCTCTCTCCCCCTATATAATAAATCCTAACACCCCATCTCTATATGTAAACTCTTTATTACCCTAAACCCTGACCTCATTCCCTCTCTATTTCTCTATGCATCCCTCTCTCGCTTTCCCTCTCTCCTTTTCTGGTTCTCTCTCTCTCTCTCTTTATCCCCCTAATCTCTAACCCTTCCCCCCCACCCATATACCTTTTGACTAAAAATGAATGCTCCCCTTGTCACCTCTCTCTCTCTCTCTCAACAACTAACGCCTAATATCTCCCTCTCTCCTAAACCCCCACTCTAAACTCTTATAACCTTACCCCCTACTCTATCTATATATATTCCCTACAACTAACCTCATCCCCATCAATCTATCTCTCTCTTTTCCTCTCAACCTTACTCCCTCTCTCTCTCTCTCTCTCTCTCTCTCCCCCTCTCCCCCTCTCTGAACCCCTAACCCCTAATATCTCATGTTTTCTCTATATGCTCTCCCAAACCCCCACTCTTCACCCTCCTACCCCTACTCCCCTATTCTATCTCTCTTTCTCCCCCACCACTAACCACATCCCCATCCCCTAAATTCCTTCTCTATTGAAACCCCTAAATTCTAATCTCACTCCCTCTAAGCCCTTAAACACTTAATATATTTCTCTCTTTCTCTCTCTCACTCTCTGTCTAAACCTATAGCCCCTCGTATTTATCTGTCTATCTCATTCTCTCTAAACCCCTAACCCGAATATCTCCCCCTCTAAACTTGTAACCTCCAATATCTCTCTCTCTCTCTATCTAAACCCCTCAGCCCCAATCTCTGTATCTAAACCCCTAACCTCCAATCTACATCTTACTCTAAACACATAAACACCACTCTCTCTTTTGTTATTCCTCTCTCCCCAAACACCTAACCCCAAATATCTCTATATCCCTCTAAAGCCCCAACCCCAAATCTTTTTATATCTATGTAAACCCTGAAACCTAAATTTCTATCTTTTTGTCTATCCCTGTCTGTTTAAACCCCTAACCTCCAAGTTCTCTCTCTCTCTCTCTCTCTCTCTCTCTCTCCCCCTATCCTCCCCCCAAGCCCCAACATCTCACCCTCCTAACCTTAACCCACACTCTATCCATATATATTTCCTAACAATAACCTCATCCCCATCAACCCTCTATCTCTCTCTATACCCCTCTCCTCGTTACTCCCACCCAACCTTTGTCTCTCTCTCTCTCTAAACAACTAACCCCTAATATTCCTCATTGTCTCTATCTGCTCCCGCAAATCCAACTCTTCACACTCCTACCCCTACCACCCTACTCTATCTCTCTCTCTCCCCACCACTAACAACCTTCCCATCCCCTACATTCATTCTCTATTCAAACCCCTAAATTCTAATCGCTCTCCCTTTAAACAATTAAACCCTCAATAAATTTCTCTCTCTCTCTCTCTCTCTAAACCCATAATCCCTGACCTTTATATTTCTATCTTAGTCTTTCTAAAACCCTAACCCCAATCTCTCCCTTTCTAAACCCCTCACCTCCAATGCCTCTCTCTCTCTAAACCCTTAGCCCCAAAATCTTTTTCTATCTCTCTCTAAACCCTTGACCACCAATTTTTTTGTCTAATCCACTAAACTCCGATCTTTCTCTTGCTCTAAACCAATAACCACCACTCCTTATCTTTCTATCTCTCTATCTCTAAACTCGTAACCCCCAATATCTCTATCTCTCTATAAACCCCTAACCCCCAATCACTCTCTCTCTTTCTCTCTAAATCTGAAACACTCAATATATATCTCTCTCTAAACCCCAAACCCATAATTTCCCTCCCACTCCCTCCCCCCCCTCACTCTGTCCCTCTCTCTCTATCAAAACCCCTATCCACCTCCTCCTACCCCTCCCCCCTACTATATATATGTCTCCCCCACACCATTGACCATCCATACTTGCCCCATTGTCCCTCACTCTATTTATAAACCCCTATTAATCCCCAATCAATCTCTTTCTCTCTAAACTATTAACACCCCCACTCTCTCTCTCTCTCTCTCTAAACCCCTAACCCCCAATCTCTCTCTCTCTTTCTCTCTAAATCCCTAACTGACAATCTCTCTCTCTCTCTCTCTCTCTCTCTCTCTCTAAATCACTAACCCACAATCTCTCTCTCCCTCTAAACCCCCGACCCCCGACCTCCAGTATCTCTATATCTTTGCAAACACCTAACCCACAATATTTAACTTTCTATCCCTATCTCTCTACAACACTAACCTCTAATATTTCCCTCTCTATCTCTAACATCACCTTTCCTTAACCCCTCCTTCCTCTCTCTCTCATCCTTTACCTAACCCAACCTCTCTCTCCCTCTCTAGAACCCCCTTTATATAATGACCCCTCCCTCTATCTAACACATCCTCCCCTCTCTCTCTCCTCCTTTCCCAAACCCCTCTCCCCTATTTATAACCCCACTCCTTCCCTCTCTCTCTATAAACACCTAATCCCTAATCTATCCCTTCCTCTCTCCATGAACTCCTAACCCCTAATCTCTCTCTCTCTCTCTCTCTCTTGCAACCAATGACCCCCAATATAAACCCCTTAATTCCAATCTCTCTCTCTCTCTCTATCTAAACCCTTATACCCTTAATATATTTATGTCTCTCTTTAAACCCCTAACCCTCAATCTTTCTCTTTCTATCTCTCTCTCTAAACATCTAACCCCCAATCTCTTTATCTCCCTCTAAAACCCTAACCCTGAATATCTTTCTTTCTAAACCCCTAGCCGCCAATCTCTTTCTCTCTCTCTCTCTCTCTCTCTCTCTCAAACCCTAACCCACAATATCTCTATAAATCTCTAAATACCTAACCTCCAATCTCTCTCTTTCTCTCTAAACCCATAATCCCCGGTCTCTCTCTCTCTAAACCCCTAACCCCCAATCTCTCTCTCTCTGTCTAAACTCTTACCCCCAATATATATCTCTATAAAACCCTAATCCCTAATCTCTCTCTCTCTAGCACCACCTTTCTGTAACCCACCCTTCCTCTTTCTCACCTCTTTTCCCTAACCCCCCCTTTCTTTATCTCTCCTCCTTACCCTAATCCCACCCTATCTTTCTCTCCAACCCAACCTTTCCTTAAGACCCTTCCCTCTCTCTAACCCATCCTCCCCCCTCTCTCTCTTCCTTTCCCTCAACCTTGCTTCCTCTTTATAACCCCACCCCCTCTCTCTCTCTTTATCTATAAAGCACTAATACCTAATCTATCTCCCTCTCTCTCTAAGCTTCTAACCCCTAATATCTCTCTCTCTTTCTTTGTCTCTCTTTCCCCCTCACCGAAATCCCCATTATTCGATTTCCTACGCCTAGTCCACCCTCTCTGTCTCTCTCTCTCCCCCACTAATATCCACCTCCCCATCTCTCTCTCTGTCTCTCTCTCTCTATATTTACACCCTGTAATCCACCTACCCTTAAAAACCCACTCCAACTCCTACCACTAACCACCACCCCTCAATCATGTTCTCTCTCTCTCTCTCTCTCTCTCTCTATCTATCTAAACCCCTAACTCCCAATCTAAACTCATAAACTCCAATCTCTGTCTCTAAACCCTTAAACCCTTAATATATTTCTCTCTCTCTCTCTAAACCCCTAACCACCAATATCTCATTCAATTTATTGCTCTCTTTCTAAACTGCTAACCCCCAATCTCTCTATCTCTCTCTAAACCCCTAACCCCAAATCTATCCCTTTCTCTCTCTCTCTCTCTCTCTAAACCACTAATCTCCAATCTCTCTCTCTCTCTCTCTCTAAATCCCTAACACCCAATTTCTCTCTCTCTCTCTCAATCCCTAACACCCAATCTATCTCTCTCTCTCTAAATTCCATACCCCAAATCTCTTTCTCTATCTCTCTCCACCTTTCCATATCCCCCTTCCCCCCCCTCTCTCTCTATATATCTCTCTTGAGCCCAAACATTCCCTAAACCTACTTCCTCTTTATAACCCCACCTGCTCTCTCTTTCAGGCCACCATCATCTCTTTCTCTAAACCCTAACCACCAAAATCTCTCTTTCTCTATATCACACACACACACTTTCTCTAAGCCCCAAAGACACAATCTCTCTCTCCTTAATCTCTAACCCTACTACCCCTAATCTCTAACCCTAATCCCCCAAGCATTTACTCACATCACTAACTATCAAGCCTCCCCCTGTGATATCTCTCTCTCTCTCTAAACCTGTAAACCCTAATATATCCCTCTCTCTAGCCCATAAATCCCCACTCCTAACCCTCCTAACCTTACTCCCCAATCTATCTCTATATCTCTCCTACCACTAATCTCATCCCTATCCCTCTATCTCTCTCTTTGTCCCTCTCTGCCTTACTCCCTCCCAATCTCTCTCTTTGTCCCTCCTTGCCTTACTCTCTCTCTCTCTCTCTCTCTAAACCACTAACCCCTAATCTACCTCACCTTCTCTATATGCTCACCTAAACCCCACTCTTCACTCTCTTATGCCTACCCCTCTACTTTATATCTCTCTCCCCCCCACCAGTAACCACCTCCCCATCCCATAAATTCAAATCTCTTTCCCTATAGGCCCTTAAACCCATAATATATTTCTCTCTCTATCTCTACAACCATAACCCCCTATATTTTTCTTTCTATCTAACTGTCTCTAAACCCCTAACCCAAATCACTCCCTCTATAAAACCCTAACCTCTAATCTCTCTCTCTCTCCCTCTCTAAACCTCTAACCTTTAAAATCTCTCTGTCTCTCAAAACCCCTAACCCCAATCCCTCTCTCTCTCTAAACCCCTAACCCCAATTTATTTGTTTAAACCACTAACCTCCAATCTCTCTCTTGTTCTAAACCTATAACCACCAATCCTTCTATTTCTATCTCTCTATCTATAAACCCCTAACCCCAAATCTATCTATTTCTAGCTCTCTCTCTCTCTCTCTCTAAATCCCTAACCTCCAATATCTCGCTCTCTCTCTCAAACCCCCTCTCCTCACTCTCTCCCCCATTCCACCAACCATCCATACTCCCTCGCCATCTCTCACTCTTTCTCTAAATCGTTATCTATCCCCAATGCATCTCTCTCTATCCCTAAGCCCCTAACCCCCATTCTCTCTCTTTAAAACTCTAACATCCAATCTCTCTCTCTCTCTCTCTAAATCCCTAACCCAAAATCTCTCTCTCTCTCTATCTAAATCTGTAACCCACAATATCTCTCTCAACCTCTAATCACCAATATCTACATAAATCCATAATCCCAAAATTGTCTCTCTCTCTCTCTAAACTACTAACCACCATTATCTCTCTTTCTAACTTTGTCTCTAACCCCCAATCTCTCTATTTATCTTCAAACACCTAAACCCAATCTCTCTCTTTCGAACACTCTCTCTCTAAATCCCTAATCTCCAATCTCTCTCTCTCTCTCTAGAACAACCTTCCCATTAAAACCCCTTCCTCTCTCTCACTCCCTGGACCCACCTTTATGTAACGCTCCCTCCTTCCCTCTAACCCAAGATGCCCTCTCTCTCCTTTCCCTAAACCCACCTTTGTATTTATATCCTCGGTCCTTCCCTTTGTCTCTCTCTATAAACCCCTCATCACTAATATAACCCTCTCTTTCGCTATAATCCTGTAACCTTTATTATCTCTCTCTCTCTCTATCCCTTCAACATAACCCTCACTCTTCACCCTCCTACCCCTAACACCTAACCTCTATTCTCTCTCTCTCTCTCTCTCTCTCTCTCTCTCTCCCTACACACTATCCAACTTACCATCCCCCACTCTCTCTATAAATATACATATGTCACATACTCCCTCCTACCTTAGCCACCCACTCCAAATCATACCACTAACCACCACCCCTCAATCATGCTCTCTCTCTCCTTCTCTCTCTCTCACAACCACTAACCCCCAATCCAAACCCATAAATTCCAATATCTCTCTAAACCTTTAAACCATCATTTTATTTTTCTCTCTATTTAAACCCCTGGCCCTTGATCTTTCTCTCTCTCTCTCTAAAATCCTAACCCCAATCTCTCACTCTCTCTCTAAACCCCTAAACCCCAATATATCTCACTCTCTCTAAACCCCTAAAAATTAGTCTCTTTTTTTCAATCTCTCTCTCTCTAAAAACCTAACCCACAATATCTCTAAACACCTAACTTCAAATCTCTATCTCTCTCTAAACCCCTAACCCTCAATATCCCTCTCTCTCTAAACCCTTAACACCCAATCTCTCTCTCCTTCTCTCTCTCTAAACGCCTAACCCCTAATATCCCTCTCTCTAAACCCATAACCCCTAATCTCTCTCTCTCTCTCTAGCACCACCTTTCCATAAACCCCCTTTCCTCTCCCTCTCCTCATTTCCCTAACCCCCCTTCCTCTATCTCTCCTTCTTTCCCTAACCTCTCTATATCTCTCTCTCAAACCCCACCTTTGCCTAACACCCCCTCCCTCTCTCTAACCCAACCTCCTCTCTCTCTCACCGTTTCCCTAAACCATCATGTTTTCTTTATAATTATAACATTAACCCCTAGAAGCATATAATCCTTAACCATTGACCAATAACATGTATAAAATATGAATGTATATAGCCCTTATGGCCATAATCCTTAATTCATATAATTCCTAGGATCTAACCTCCTCATACCACTAACCACCACCCCTCAATCGTGCTCTCTCTCTCTCTCTCTCTCTCTCTCTCTCTCTCTCTCTCTCTTATCTATCTATATAAAACCCTAACACCCAATCTAAGCCCATAAATTCCAATCTCTCTCTCTCTCTAAACCCTTAAACCATTAATATATTTCTCTCTCTCTCTAAACCCCTAACCACCAATCTCTCTTTCAATCTCTCTCTCTCTCTCTAAAATGCTAACGCCCAATCTCTCTATCTCTACTAAACCCCTAACCCCAAATGTATTCCTTTCTATCTATATCTCTATCTCTCTAAACTACTAACCTCCAATATCTCTCTCTGGCTCTCTGAATACCTAACCCCAAATCTCTCTCTCTCTAACCCCAAATCTCTCTCTCTCTCTCTCTCTCAATCCCTAACCCCCAATCTCTCAGTCTCTAACCCGCAATCTATCCTTCTCTAAATTATTGACCCCCAATCTCTCTCTCTCTCTATGTTTCTCTACATTTCCATATCCCCCTTCCTCTCTCTATCTCTCTCTCTCTCTAGCCCCACCATTCCCTAAACCATCCTCTCTCTCTCTCCCTTTCCCTAAACCCCCTCCCTCTTTATAACCCAAGCTGCTCTCTCTCTCTAAACCCTAACAACTAATCTCTCTCTCTCTCTCTCTCTCTCTCTCTCTCTCTCTCTCTCTCTAGTGCTAGGTTTCCATAACCCACCTTCCTTCTCTCTTCCTTTACTTAAACCCCCCCTCGTTATAACCCCACTCGCTCTCTCATTCAACCCACCATCATCGCCTATACCATAAATTCTAACCCCCTCATACCTTTATGTAGCTTCTTTATTTCCTTAAACCTTAACACCCTGCTCTCTCTAATTTGGAAAGCCTCCCTCTCTCTCTCCCTCCCTCTCTCTTATTCCCCTTCTCTTCCCCCCTCTCTCTATCATACCTAACCCTACTCTCCCTAACCATATACTTGCATAACTAACCATCAACACTCCCCTCATGATCTCTCTCTCTCTCTCTCTCTCTCTCTCACACACACACACACACACACACAACCTCTCTATCTATCTTTCTATATATCTTCCTCTCTACCTAATGCATCCCCTTTCTCTCTATCACCACCCTTCATTAACCCTCCTTCCTCTCTCTCTCCTCCTTTACTAACAGCCTCTCCCTCTCTCTCCAATGCCACCTTTCCCTAATGCCCCCTCCCTTTCTCTAACCAAAGCTCCCCCTGCCTCTCTCTCTCTCATAGACACACACTCCCTCTCCCTATATCTTTCTATGATTCCTTCTCTCTACCCAGCACCCCCAATATCTCTCTAGCACCACTCTTCCCTAACCACCTTGCTCTCTCTCTCCTCCTTTCCTAACCCCTTCTCCCCCTCTCTCCAATGCCACATTTCCCTAACACCGCATCCCCCTCTCTCTCTCTCCTACTTTCCCTAACCCCTCCCTATTTATTAACCCACCCCCCTCTCTCTCTCTCCCAACCACCTCTATCCCCTTATACAATAAATCCTAACACCCCATCTCTGTATATAACATCTTTATTCTAACCCCATTCTCTCTCTATTTATCTATGCATCCCTCTCTCTCTTTTCCTCTCTCCTTTTCCACTTCTCTCTCTCTCTCTCTCTCTCTCTCTCTCTCTCTCCCCCTAATCCCTAACCCTACCCCCTACCCATATACCCACATCACTAACCATGAATTCTCCCCTTTTGACCTCTCTCTCTCTCTCTCAACAACTAACCCCTAATATCTCCCTCACTCCCAAACCCCCACTCTATCTATATATCTTCCCTGCAACTAACCCCATCCCCATCAATCTATATCTCTCTTTATTCCTCTCACCCTTACTCCCCCCCTTCCATCTCTCTCTCTCTCCCTCTCTAAATACCTAACCCCTAATATCTTGTTTTCTCTCTATCTTCTCTCCCAAATCCCCACTCTTCACCCTCCTACCCCTACTCCTCTACTCTCTCTCTCTCTCTCTCCCCCACCACTAAGCACATCCCCATCCCCTAAATTCCTTCTCTATTTAATCCCTTAATTTCCAATCTCTCTCCCTCTAAGCCCTTAAACACTTAATATATTTCTTTGTGTGTGTGTATGTGTGTGTGTGTGTGTGTCTAAACCTATAACCCCTCATATTTCTCTTTCTATATCATTCTCTCTAAACCCCTAAACCAAATATCTCCCCCTATAAACCTCTAACCTCCAATCTCTCTATCTCTCTCTCTCTAAACCCCTAAGCCCCAGTCTTTGTATCTAAACCCCTAACCTCCAATCTCTCTCTCACTCTAAACACATAACCACCACTCTCTCTCTTTCTATCCCTCTCTCCCTAAACACCTAACCCCAAATATCTCTATATCCCTTTAATCCCCAACCACAAATCTCTTTATATATGTGTAAACCCTAAAACCTAAATGTTTATCTTTCTGTTTATCCCCGTCTGTTTAAACCCCTAACCTCCAATCTCTCTCTCTCTCTCTCTATGTAAACCACTAACGTCCAATCCATCTCTCTCTCTCCCTCTTTCACTCCAAACTTGTAACCCCTAACCCACAATCTACATATATATCCCTCTCTAAACCCCTAACCCACAATTTCTCTCTCTCTCTATCTCTCTCTAAATCCTTAACCCACAATCTCTCTCTATCTCTCCAAACCCCTAACCCACAATTTACCTCTCTCTATCTCTCACACACTCTCTCTCTAAACCCATAAACCACAATTTCTCTCTCTCCCTCTCTCTCTCTCTCCCAATACCCCACTCCTCACCCTCCTACACCTCCCCCCCACTGTACTATATCTATCTCTCCCCCACACCACTAACCATCCAAACTCCCTCGTGATCTACAACTTTATCTCTAAATCCATATTAACCCCCAATCCCTCTATATCTCTAAACCCCTAACCCCCATTCTCTCTCTAATCCCCTAACCTCCAATCTCTCTCTCTCTAAATCCCTAAAACCCATAATCTCTCACTCTCTAAACACCAAACCCACAAACTCTCTCTCTCTCTCTCTCTCTCTCAACCCCTAAGCACCAATCCCTTTTTAAATCCATAACACCCAATCTCTCTCTCTCTCTATAAAGTCCTAAACACCAATCTCTCCCTTTCTATATCTCTTTGTTTAAACCCCTTAGCCCCAATCTCTCTATCTCTCTCTAAACACCTAACCCCGAATCTCTCTCTTTCTATCCCTATCTCTCTAAACCCCTAACCTCCAATATATCTCTCTCTCTAGCACAACATTTCCCTAACCCCCTACCTCTCTCTCTCATCCTTTTCCTGGCCCTCATTCTCTCTCTCTCTCTCTCTCTCTCTCTCTGGCCTCACCTTTCGGTAATCCCCCTTCCCTCTCTCTAGTCCAACCTACCCCTTCTCTCTCCTCCTTTACCTAACTCATTCTACCTCTTTATAACCCCACTTCTTCCATCTCTCTCTCTTTATAAACACTCCTCCGTGAGACCCCCACTCTTCACCTTCCTACTGCTACCCCCCTATTACATATATACCTCTCCCACATAATCCCCCCCCAACCTTAGCCACCCAGTCCAACACCTACCACGCCACCCCTCTATCATGACCTCTCTCTCTCTCTCTCTCTCAACCACTAACCCCCAATTTAAACTCCTAAATTCCAATTTGTCTCTCTCTAAACCCCTAACACTCGATCTTTCTCTTTTAATCTCTCTCTCTCTAAATGCCTAAAAACCTATCTCTCTCTCTATCTTTATAAAACCCTAACCCCAAATATATCTTTCTCTCTCTATCTAAACCCCTAACCACCAATGTCTTTTTCTAAACCCCTATCCTCCAATATCTCTCTCGCTCTAAATCCATAACCACCACTCTCTCTATTTCTCTCTCTCTCTAAACCCATAATGCCCATTCTATTTATCTCTCTCTAAACCCCTAAACCCCTAAACCCAAATATCTCTTTATATCTCTCAATCCCTCTATCTAAACGCCTAACCTCTAAACCTATCTCTCTCTAAGTCCCTAATTCCCAATCTCTCTCTATATATCTAAACCCTAACCTCTAGTCTCTCTCTCTCTCTCTTTAAACCCTTAAACTCCAATCTCTCTCCCTCCAAACCCATAACATCCAATCTCTCTATCTCTCTCTATCTATATGTCTATATATCTATCCATGTATCTATATTTATCCCTCTTTGTCCCTTTAAACCCCTAACCTCAAATCAATCTCTCTAAACCCTTCACCGACAATGTCTCTTTGTTTCTCTCTCTAAACCCCTAACCTACAATATCTCTCTCTAAACCCCTAACCAACAATTTCTCTCTCTCTCTCTCTAAACCCTGTTGTTGCAGCAACACCCCTCCCCAAGATTTTGTACATGTTGGGGCCCCCTCCTGTATTTTTTGTAGAAAGTTTGCTTGAGAAGCCATCCCAGCCGTCCGCTCTGTTTTCAACATAAAATTTTGCTTCCCTGCTAAATAGCTTGCCGTCAATCCTTCCATGTTTTCCCCAGTGAGCCATAAGATGACTTAGTTTTTTCCAAAACGTTTTGGTATTTCGGACATTGTCCCAAAGCGGTGGAAGTCAAACGTCCAACCTTTCCGAAAGGAGGACTTAGATTTTCTTCGCCAAAATCAGCGGAAGCCATTGGGCAAAACCACCCGAAACGGCGGAACAATTCAGCTCTGTCTTCCGAAACGGTGGAAGCCATTCGGATAAACTTGCCGAAATAACACCAAGGAATTCAGCATTTTCTTCCGAAGTAAAAGACTTAGAAAATTTTTCAATCGTTGCTTCTGCGGAACGGTTCCAGCTCCGAAACGACTTAGCTCCCGAAAAGGCGGAGCCTTTCACTCAAACCTCCCGCAACCGCGCAAAGGTTCCGGCTTTCCTCCCGAAACAGCGGGACTCATTCGCCTCAGTCTCCCGAAAAGGACTTAGATTTCCTTCTGATTAGAAAATGCGGGAACAAAGGACTTAAAGAATTTTTAGCTTCAACCTTCCGCAACGGCGAGGAGATTGGAGCATCCCTCCCGAAACGGCGGGAGTTTTCGTTGAACCCTTCCGAAACGGAAGAAGCTTTCATAAAATCCTCCCGCAACGGCGGGGGAATTCAGGGAACCCTTCCGAAACAGTGGAAGCCGCCGCGATATCTTCCCAAAAGGAACTAGGCGGAAACTTTTGATGAAACCTTTCCGAAACGGCGGAAGCCATCTCCATAAGGCCCGCGGGGAGAATCCACGATCGCCTTCTGAAACCATAAAAGACTTAGAATTTTCTCAAGAAGCTGTCGCGGAAGCCTTCAGCTTTTGCTTCCGAAGCAGCGGAAGCCTTCGGGCTACCCTTCCGAAACAGCGGAAGCCAATTGCTTACCCCGGCCGGCAAAAGGACTCCGAAACGATCCCGGGTGAATTTGCGGAAAATATAAGTTTTGCTTCCGAAACGGCGGAAGCCTTTCCCAAAAGATTTCCGAAACTAGCGGGAGCCATAGCCAAAAAACTTTCCGAAAATCAACGAGACTTTGAAGTTTTGGTTCGTGGAAGCTTTCGCAAAAGTCTTCCGAAAATACCGGGAGCATTCGCTATACCGTTCCGAAAGGGCGGAAGCTTTGGCGTTACTCGTCCGCTACGCGGCAGACTCTCGCGGAAGGCTTCGAGTTTCCTTTCCGCTTTAAGCCCCGAAACGTCGGAAGCTTTCATCGAATCCTTCCGCAACGGCGGATGCGATTCGCGAACTGGCCCCGCAAGTGACGGTCGCACGGAAACCGAGGTGCTTTGACGTGACCGCTACACGCGGCGAATTTAAACCCCGTTTTAACCACGCCACCTACCCGATTAAATGCTCACACGTGCCATTCTTTATAAAATACCGTGGGGGGGCTCGACCAATACACCATTGTTTTGAACCGGCCAGCGACGTGTGATACCGTGCAAATCGCTCCAGCTCACCTCGCGCATCCGTGCTCGCAGCCACCTTGCTCAAGCAATCCCCACGGTGCCAGGTAGGATCTTCACCTTGTTTTTCACTACTGAGCTGTCCTTTTGGGGAAATTATTGGGTTTTAGTGGGATTGTGACGGGAAAAACACCCGTCAAGGGCTATGTTTTGCCCGTCAGGTACAATGAACGGAGTTTTCGTTTCACAAAATCGTCATGGGCCTTCGTAAAACGTATATTTTATGTTGATGGGTGCGGACGGTTAACCATGCCTTGTGTTGAATTTAAAACCCCGGGCCGCGCCCCTCGTCGTGGGTTAAGTTATCGAAACCCTATGGGCTTTCCATGTCCCTGACCGTGAACCCTGGGCCCTTTTCCATAAACCCCAGTCCCTACACGTGAAGCCGAAACCCGTAAGCGTTTAAGCCACAAGAGCCAAAACTTGAAGCCACAGCCGCCCTAGCTCTCCCCGTCAGTTTGTCCCCGGCGCCGTTACCTTCGCTCAGACTTAAATATCCCGTATTGACTCGGCGAGTGGCCGCGCGCGACGATAGCATTCAAAGCCCTCACCAAGTAAACCCGCATCTTCCCCGCCATCGACCTCTCCAACCGCAGCCATAACGAAGTACATCTCCTTCCGCGAGGCGGAACCGGAAGTCAATTGCTCCTGCGAATCGCCTATCGGTCCAATAAAACCAATAGCTTCTTCAACATAGCTTATCCCATACTCGTCTTTTAAGAACTTCGAATGTTTCAATGTGTGTCTTATGATTAAAATAATGTTTTGCTTCCTTAATCTTTGCTTCATTGATTGATCTCATTAAAACGATGTTGCTCTCGGCTAAAACCATACAACCTGTTGCTCAAACTCTTGATGAATTGTATATGGATGTTATCAGGGATAATTCAATATGCCGAAACCCAGTAAGAAGAAGGCGAAGATGACAGAAAAGAAACCTGCTCCTCCTAAGATTGAAACCTCGCTCCAAGACACCAAGTGCACCACTGGTGTCCCTCCAGAAATCAGATGGGATGACATATACAGAATGATCAGGGACCAAGAGATCCCAGATATGTTGCTGGAGGAGGCACCGATCTATCAAAATATCAGAGCCTCAGGCATAACTAGAGCCGCTACCCGCCCTGAGCTGTTCCCCTGTGCTGAAGTGATCGGGTGGATACTCCAACATGCAGATGCTGATGGGAGAGTGATAAATGATAGCGGGAACATGGCTATCGCCTCATTTCAACCCGCGTATCTGGCGGCAGCCTACAGGTTTCCCCGTGTCCAGCAAGCTCTGACCGATGAATGGTTAAACCAGATGGACAATGTCGAGATGGCCAAAAAGCTACTGGTGCAAGGGAAACATTTGAGGAATAAAGAGAGGGAGGAGTATGACGTACAGAATCTAAGAGCTCCTTATAGGTTGATCGCCCTGATGGTGTGTAGAATCTTCGGCATGCCCGATGGCACAGTATACAAGATTCAGTGGGTCCCTATCATTCACTATGTGGCATTTAAGGGGACAGTGTTTGACTGGGCCACCATCTTGTCAGATAGTCTGTCCTCAATGATAAGTGCTGCTAAACCCGGGCTGGCCTCGAAGAAGGCTGAATTCTTCATGTCCTCATACCTGATAGATTGTATCTTGGCCAAGATAGAGTTCCCCGGATTGGGGTGTACATGGGATAGGGCCACAGCCCCGGTCTACACTGCATTCAAGATGTTGTGGGCTCAGAATTACAAGCCCAGCTACAAACTCATTTGTGAGGGGTTCATCATGCCCCTATACGAGAAAATGTTCAAGGAAGAACCAAGTTGCCTGTCACAAAACGCTTTGGAAGTCCTTGAGGATTATGGGGATTTCTACTTTTCAGAACAAGGTACCTACTTGAGAATGTTCGGAGGGACTAAGCCCCCATACATATTGCCGCAGTATGCCACAGACTATGTGGTGCTCAAGGAAGCAGTAAGACAACTCTTCTTGGATGGGATTGGAGCATTCCTCCACAAGCTACACAAGGCTTCCTTTCCCCCCCTACCTTTCTGCATAGGTGCTTACAAGTTTTCAGGGGTGGCCTCTGCCGATGAATTTGTTCAAGAGTTGAGGGCCTTCCATTTCGGTGAGGTCATCTTCCACAGGAACGACAGAAAGGGTAAAGTGGCCGAGCATTGCAAGGGGAACTATGCGAACTTCGAATATTCCCACTACCCCGATGCCGAGGAGGAAGCATTCAGAGGCATCAGCAACATGACTGAACTACGGATCTGTCACCAAAGTACTGGAGCAAGCTCTAGCTCAACCAAAGCCCAGAAGACTATCCAGCAAAAGGAGAGAGAAGCCAAGGATGCCCGAGCTCAGGAAGAGCTCAGGTTAAGAGAAGAGGCAAGGTTACAAAAGGAAGCCGAGGAAGCAAGGAAGCAACAGGACGCTGAAAATGAGAGACTGCGGAAGGAGGCTGAAGAAGCCCAAAAGCAGAAAGAAGCAGAAATTGAGCAAGCTGAAGCAAGGAAGAAGGCGGAGGAAGAATTGAAGGCAAGAGAAGATGCCCAGGTAGGTGGGTCCGGTGCGCAGGACATGGAGATAGACACCTCTCAGGCAGGTGGCTCTAGTACCCAAAGGGAAGGGACAGACCCCGCTCAGGAAGTCCGGACCCCACCTATGGAAGAAGACATAGACATCATAAACTGACCAATTGTACCGTACACCCCATCTGGGAAGCGTACGGTGTCCAAATGGAATGAGTTTGTCTATGACAAGAAAAGAAAAACAATGGTCCTCCAATCAGAAGAAAGGATTAAAAGTCCTTTCCATGACGACATAGTTACCCACCGAGAGGTCGCTGTCATGCAGAACACAGATGCGGATCCCATTGCCATGGCCTCCGCAGTTATAGCGACAGCACAAGCATCATTTGCCAATGTAGGGGTGATAGTCAAAGAAAATATACTGACAAAGAAAAGAGCACGTACCCTGCAGCGAAACGTGGCTAATGAGCAAGCTCAAAGAGACCTGGCAGTGAACAAGTATAATTGCTTGTACGCTGAGCACAAGGAGTTGGCAAACAAGTACAGCTACCTGGAGGAGGAAAAGGACCAGCTAGCACTCCAAATAATGATTGCAGAAGCAGAGAAGAGTGGAGCAGAAGAAAAGGCTTCCCAGCTAGAAACGGACAAGCAGGCATTAGCTGAGCGTTTAGAGCAAGCGGAAAGCAGAACCTTGGACATGTCCCCCTTCCACGAGCTGTCATGCAATATACTACAGCAAGTGCATGGCTCTCAAGAGCTAATCACTGATGAGGTGTGCAAACTCAAGGCCATGACGGTTAGGCTAAAGGAGGTGAATGCGGAAGCCCACAGGCTCAAGGCTAAGAATACCCGTGTCAAAGCAAATGTCATAAGTCAGATGGCATGGAGGGAAGGGAAAGGAGGTTTCCCCCCGCATCTTCCTTTCAAGACCGTGGAAGATTTTAATGAAGATATAGCCTTGTTGGAGTTTGGCCGGAACTGTGCCAATAAGCTGATGGCCAGTGTGCAGAAGACCACAGATAGAATCAACAACCTGTACCAAAAGCTCAAAGGAGTCCATGACAACTGCACACTGACCTTCCCTCAGACCCTCGAAGACTTCCCGGAAAAGGAACAGCGGTTGTCTCAATTGAAAGAAGAGCTAGGCGTCCAGATGGAGTATGTGAAAAGGATTGATGTCTTGGCCATGGATGATCTCCAACATTACATCGGTTCGTCCACACTTCACAATCATCTGTTGAAGGAAACATATCAAGTTGCTGAAGCGGAAGTACAAAGCATTAAAATAGAGCTCGGGAAGAATGTAACTTCTCAGAAAATCCTGTTTCCTGCTGCAGCAAACATAATCATAAGGGATACAGGTGTGTGGCACAGCTACATAGAAGAGGAGGTCAGGAAAGCTGCAGCAGCAGCGGAAGCATCAGTTGATCCGGCAGCCCTTCTCCCAGCAGCCTCTTCCCCAGCAATGGCAGAAAGTCTGGCCAGCCCCACTCCCCCTTTCCAATTAGGAGCAGCATCAGCAGGGGATTCGAGGGCCTCTTCCCAGGCAGTATCAGTGACCATCAACTTGGGCGACCCTTTGCCAGAAGAAGCTCACGCACAGGAAGGAAGAAGCTGAATTCAGCGAGCCACTCTCTTCAGCCAGACAAGTGCCCAGCAGGGAACGTTTTGAGTTTAGCAAATTTTCTGTTATATGTAAGGCGTAAACCGTGGGACAGCTGTCCATTTTTTTTTGTAAAATATTTTTGTAAATGAAGTGGCCATTTTCGGTGATCGATTATATTAGAAATCTCTGTAAATGACAGGTGGGGGAACGCTAGGTGTCAGCCCAGAGGGTAAATTTGTAACTATAAATAGGAGCTAGAAGAGATTAGACCGGGACTTTTTGAGAGGGAATGAAAATTTTGGGGCAAATGATATGAGCTATCTTGTATCGGCTCTGTAAATTGAAATTTTCTAATAGAAGCCACGGGAGATGGACGTTTTGCTTGGAATGTTGGGTTGCTTCATGTTGGACTATTCTAATGACTGCAATTCGGCAATGTGAGATCATTCTTGACTTCTGAGTTATTTCTTTGTACTAATGATTTTGCTCTCATCTATGCATGCGTTCTCTCTATTTCATGGACAATGAATTCGTTCCATATTAAATCAGGAGTTACCTGCTGATACTTTTATCATTGCTGTGGATTTTTCTTCTGGATCGAATAGCTAACTGTTCTTTCTTCAGGATAATCGTATGGCTCATTGTTCATGCTTTTAATTGCTCCTTGCAGGGATCTTTTAGTTTAATTCCAGTATCGTTGCATCTAGATCCGTTTCTTTTATTCTTATTACTTAGATCAAACAATTTTGATTCCTTCTGTTCATAAGCAATAGATTCGTTCTGTAAGTTTCATTGTAGATCTGTTTCCTTATCCTGTAGCTTTTCTCTGTTTATTTTCTGAGCAATAGATGCGTTCCATTTTAAATAAGAAGCTATCTTCTCAAGATCCCCATCTTGCTGTAGCTTTGACCGTGAGAAATAATAGTTATCTGTTCGTTGCTTATGATATCTGTTACAGCTGATTGCTCTCCCCTTAAGCGTGTTCCCCTGCAGGGATAGGTCGATGTGTTCCTGTTTCTAGATTTAGATCTGTTCCAATTGCATTTAGATTAAGTATAATTTAGGCATGTGCATCTCATATAAAACACATAAAACCCAAAAGAACGGTGGATCGGGCCATAACCGGTAGAATCAGATTTAAAGTCCAAAACCACGGTTGCCGGAACCGCTAACCGGACGGATTCCCTACACCAAACGGGAGACAGTCTAATTGGGACCGTCTCTCGGGGAGAATCCCTTTCTGATTGATGCTACGATATCCGAGGCATCAACAGTTTTTTGCGCTAGAAGGAGGGCCTGAAGTGCATGGCTGATAGAGGAAAATCTTCCACGGTCATAGATAACACTGAAAACCCGCTTGAAGGAAACTTTTCAAACAGCCCAGATCTTGGATTAACAGACCAAGAACGCCTCATTTCTGACCCTGAGCCTCAAGAAGCTTTATACGCTGTTCCTTTTGCAGAAATAGAGGACTTGAGAAGACATACTAGATCTTACGTTAGACAGCTAGGTGGGTTAAACGCTGTCAACTTCCTCCCTAAGAAAACTACACCCAGAAAGGAGCCGCAATACACCCGTGATTCGATCCTCGTTCAGAGTTTTGAAGAACTGGTAAATCTAACGTTGGAAGAAATCTCCGGCACTCTTAACAAGTCAGACCAAGAAAATCTCGAAGAAATTACCACTCCCAAAAGTACTCCACCGAATTCACCTTACAATTCTCCACCAGGGTCTCCACGTCCAAACCCAAACATGGCTGTACCTGCCTGGAGAGCAAGGGGAGCGCTGAACCTAGCTGGACCATTCCATAATCTCCCTAAAAACCCAGAAAAGGTCTTGCCTAAGTACGATCCAGGGAAGGCCATTTCGGCGGAGGATCACCTCAAGAGTTTTTACTTAGCTCTGAACCTTTTAAATGTACAACATGAGGACGTAGTCTGCAGGTTGTTTCCGTATACTTTCGAGCCTAAGGTATCATCTTGGTACTTTAGCCTTCAACCCAGCTCAATCTCTAGTTGGGATGATTTCGAAAAGTGTTTCCTCAAGAAATACGGGAACCAAAAAACTGTAGCCACGCTTATGAAAGAGCTCTTATCCATGAGAATGGAGAAGAAGGAAAAGGTTCAAGACTTTAATCAAAGATTCACAACGCTGTTAAATAACTTTAGTGAAACTAACAAACCCACAGAAGAGTCTTTGATTGAATACTACACAACAGCTCTTGAAGGTCCAATCGCAATGTTTGTAAAACGATCCAAGAAAACGACCCTAATAGAGAATTTTGAGGAAGCTCGAAAGGTAGAGGAAGAGGCTGATAGCATAGCTAAACATGCCTTAGATGTGGAAACAAAACCAGCAGCTAGCAAGAAACCTTTGCTTCTCACGAGAGGCAAAGAAGAGCCATCTACGGATATGGAAAACGTAGTTAAGATGATGCAGAAGTTATCTAACAAAATCGTAGATCTTGAGAAAGACAAGGCTGCTAATACATCTAGGAAACCTTTCAAGCCATTCTATAAGAGAAGGGAAGACGGGGAACAGTCTCACCCACCAATGAACACTGCCCCTGTTCTAAATTTGAATGAGATTGGGATGGAGAGTTTCTGCACCTTTCACCAAGAACCACACTCGGAGAAGAGCTGCCCTCAATGGATCAATTCCATGAGCTTGGTCATGAACCAAATGTTAGATTCTCAGATCCCAGACCAGGATGATCCTCCAGAAGAGTCAGGCCCTGAGTTAGAGGAACCAACCCCGGACACTACTATGGTATTGTGGGATTGGATACCTATGACTGAATTAGTAGAAGAAGATCACGCAGACAGCTCTCCCTCTACCATAAATGTTGCCACTCGCAGCAAGGGCCCAATTGTGGATCCTGTACCAGTCACCATTCCCCATAAGCCTAAAATTTCGAAAGATCCGCCTAGGAGGCATATACCAATCATCCCACCACAGCCCAAAGTAAACCAAACAGCTGCCAAAAGGCCAAGCGCTGACAACACAGTTCAGCCGCCTAAGGAAACCTTGAACAAAACTGATCAGTCCATTCGAATTGGGAATGAATCCGATATAGGGTATGATATTATCGAAGATATCAAGAAAGTTAAAGCAAACGTATCAATATTTGACATGTGTAGCTTACCCCATCAACGAGACAAACTACTTCATGTTTTACAACCAAAACCCAGCGCTACATTAACAGATTCTCAAGACAATCCTGAAATTAACGAGGCCAGCATCGGTGGGAAATCCAAGTCCCAAACATTGCCATTTCTGCTGACATTCGAAATTTTTAATCACAATGTTCATAACTGTCTGGTAGACTCCGGAGCTTCTTCAAACGTCATGCCACTTTCAATTTGTAAGAAAATTAATGGGCATCCCGTACCATCTCCAGCTCAAATCATACAATTAGACAGGACTGCTGTCAAGGTTATAGGGGAGATGAAAGATGTTCTAATTAGACTGTCAGCCGACCCTAGAGTTTGCCAATTCATTGACATAATGGTGGTCGATATTCCTGAAGCTTATGGGCTGATTCTGAGTAGGGATTGGTCTACCAAGTTGAGCGGCTACTTTGCTACCGATTGGTCTCATCTATGGCTGCCTTATCAGAACAGGCAGAATCAGATTAAAATTCTTAGGGAACC